>OZ025296.1:288810645-289231737 GCA_964019185.1 Maratus speculifer
TGTATAAATTCTTCTTTTTTATTAGTTTTGAATTGTCAAAAATTGGACTTTAAAAGGTGCCCAAATAAATTTCAAATTTAATGAGTTAACTTATTTATACTATATGTATATTATATAGATGTACACACAAGTATAGATATGTGTACACATGTATATTTATATATGTGTGCACCTAAGCTCACATTATGCACACATCAGTGTTTTATTTTCTTATTACACAACTACTCGGTACTCGGCCAAGTAGTTAGTGGCCGAGTACCGAGTACTTGGCCAAAGTACTACTCTGCACACCACTAGAAATCTGATCTGAACTAAATGTGAATCATACAAGATTATTCTAAAGAATCATAACCTAAAATTTGATACGAACCAATCTGAATCAAAACAAAAATATTCTAAAGAACCATACCAGATAAGAGCAAGACTAAACAGGGCTTGAAATTCAATTTTCCAGAAGAGGGAAGTCTCCCTCCCAACATTTATAAATGGAGGGGAGTTTAGCTGTTTGGGAGGAAGAAAAAAAAAATCTTTAAAAATCTATTATTTTATGAGCTATTTAAAGAATTACACAAATATAGAAATGACAAAATACCACTGAAACAATTTTTATCAACTCCTCAAAATAATTATGCAAAATGTGTTATTTATTTAAAAAAGGTGTTAAGTCAAGATTTTACATAGTCTTTTTAGTTTTCAAAGAAATAAATTCCTTTCCTGTACTAATTACTTTTGTTTCAGGTCTAATAAACTCTGTTTTTGGTTCAGGTTGTATTTTCTGAAGAAATTGACATCTTTTTTGTGATTCTGTGATGAAATTTGCATTTTTTTTAGCAGCCTTTTGACTAGATTCGCATTTATTTGGCAACCCTCTGACAAAATTCACATCTTTTTTGTGATTCTTCAATGAAATTTGAGTTTTTTAGCAGCATTTTGACTAAATTAGCATTTATTAATGACCCTTTGATGAAATTCACATTTTTTCCGTGATGAATTGTTGAAATTATGGGTGCAAGTTTGAAATTTTGCCAAGACTGAAAATATTTTAACCCTTCTCCCCCCCCCTCCCCCCACTGAGTGAGCACATATGCAGGTAACTCATGTTTTTTCCAAGACCATATGACAAAATTAGTTTTTTCCCCGATCTTTCAACAAAATTTGCGACTTTTCTACGATATCAAAATTTTCGATTTTTCTACGTTTTTTAGCCGACATTTGCGATTTTTCAATGAAATCTGAGTATTTTATACGATCTTTTGATGAAATTCGCGTTTTTTCACGATCCTTGGATTGAAATTGCATCCTTTTTCGTGATCGTTTGACAAAAATCATGTTTTCCCTGCTATCATTTGATGAAAATCACAGGGTTTTTTGCGATCATTTCACGGAAATTGCGTTTTTATCTGGATCTTTTGGCAAAATTCGTGTGTTTTCCACAATCCTTCATTTCATTTCACAATCTTTATTGAAATTTTTTTGACAAAAATTGTACCTATTTTGTATTCTTTGACCGGAAATGGCGTCTTTTACGTGATTATTCGACGGAAATAGTGTCTTTTTCGCGATCCTTTGATAGAAATCGAGTCTTTTTCGCGATCCTTTAACAGAAATCACGTCTTTTCGCGATCCTTTGACAAAAATCTCGTTTTTCCAGCAATCATTTGATAAAAATCATGGAATTTTCTGCGATCATTTGACGGAAATCACATCTTTTTGTCGATCCTTTGGCAAAATTCGCGTCTTTTCTATGACACTAACTAAATTCATGTTTTTTTTTCACGATCCTTTGATAAAATTAACATTTTTTTTCGATACTTTGACCGGAAATAGCAACTTTTTTGCGATTCTTCGACAGAAATAGTCCTTTTTGCGATCCTTGAACAGAAATCGCGTCATTTCGCTATCCTTTGACAAAAATCGCGTTTTACCAGCTATCATTTGATGAAAATCATGGAATTTTTTACGATCATTTGACGGAAATCGCTCTTTTCTTGATCCTTTGGCAAAATTTGTGTCTTTTCCACGATCCTTTGACTAAATTCACGTTTTTTTTTCTACGACCCTTCGATTAAGTTCACGTCTTTTTAGAGATACTTTGACTGGAAATAGTACCTTTTTTGCGATTCTTCAACAGAAATAAAGTCTTTTTCACGATTCTTCAACAGAAATAGCGTTATTTCACAAGCTTTTGACGAAAATCGCGCCTTTATTCGCAATTCTTGGTGGCATTAGAGCGTTTCTCGCGATCTTTCAACAAAAATAGCGTGTTTTTCGCGATCTTTCGACAGGAATCTTGTTTTTTTTCTGCAAGCTTTTGACGGCAAAGGCGTCTTTTTTTGCAATCCTTTGACAGAAATAGCACTTTTTTCCGCGATCATTTCACGAAAATTAAGTTTTTTTCCACAATCCTTTGACAAAAATAATGGGCTTTTTTCGCGATCCTTTGATGAAAAAGCGTGTTTTTCGTGATCCGCATCCGTCATCAGAGATTTTTCTATCTCGTTTCTGTCCTCGGGAATTTTTAAAAGGCGGAAAAACCTGCACCCATGGTTGAAATTTGCATGCTTTACACGATTTCTGTGACAATCCATATTTATTAAGTGATCCTTTGACGAATTTTGCATTCATTAAGCGAACCAAAGGCAATTCTGTTCTGTATTTTTCCAAAAATAAGTTTTCGATTAAAAAAAAAAAATCATCAATTCTGAAATTTAGACAAAAAACATACAACAAATTTCGACAAATCATCACTCAAACAAATCAATTTCTCAAATTGTTCACGGAAAAATCGTAAATATCATTAGAGGTTTGCGGGGATAGACTTGTATAAAAACCAAAACTTTCTGCGCACATAATATTGGGTCAAAAACTTTCTGCAAAATAATTTAATGTTTAATAAAATTATGCATTATATTTTTTTGGCATGGACGAAATTTCTTTTTATTGCACAATTCATGGGTGTAATTCATGGTTTTTGCGCGATTCATGGACGCAATTTGCATTTTTTACGTGTTTTATAGACTTAATCTGCTTTTTAAAGCAATTCATGGACGTAATTAAAATTTTTTATGCAATTTATGAACATAATTTGCGTTCCTTATGTGATTTATGGGTGTTATTTGCTATTTTTATGCGATTCATGGTCATAATTTGCAATTTTTAAACTTTCTGTCGACGAAATTTATGTTTTTTGAGCGATCTGTCGATAAAATTAGAGATTTACGGATATAAATCGCATTTTTTGAGCGATTTATGAACGTAATTTGCGTTTTTTTTTGCGCAAATCATGGATGTAATTTGGGTTTATTACGCGATTCATAGATGTAATCAGCGTATTTTACATTATTCATGCACACGAAATTCGAGTTTTTTATGCAAACCATGCACGAAATTCGCTTTTTTATGCGATTCATGGATGTAATTTGCATTTTTGCGCAATCTGGCGACGAAATTTGTGTTTTTTGAGCGATTTATGGACTTAATTCGTATTTTTTATGCGATTCATGAACATAATTTGCATTTCTCATGCCATTTATGGACGTAATTCACTTTTTTATGCGATTCATCTACGAAATTTACATTTTGTGAGATATCCCTTGATGAAACACACATTTTTTGTGCGATTTATGGACGTAATTCGCATTTTTATGCGATTTAGGACAGTAAATTGCGTTTTTTACACACTTCATGGATGTAATTCATGTTTTTTGAGAGATTCATGGCCTTAATTCGTGTCTTTTGAGCAATTCATGGACTTAATTCACGTTTTTTGAAAAATCTTTTGATCTTTCGAGAAAATTAACAATTTTTTTTTTTTTTTTTTTTTTGTACAATTTTTCTACAAAATTCAAGTATTTTTCATAATTTTTTGACAAAATTTTATTTCTCTGCAACTTATTCATAAAAATAGTGTTTTTCTCGCAATGCTTTGACAAAAATCACGTCTTTTCCCACAATCATTTTACAGAAATTGCGTCTTTTCAGCAATCCTTTGACAGAAATTGCGCTAACTCCCGCGATCGTTTGAAGAAATTTTCCCAATATAATGAAGTTTGTTCGGGCTTTTTTGTTGTATTTCATTTGTTACTACACCCTCCCCCTCTGAATACAAAAATGGCAAAATTTTAATGCATATTTGCATGGATTACAGTAGGGATGCACAACCTTTTCAAGAGAAGGGCCACTTATAAATATGTCTGCGTGGTCGAGGGCCACATCAATAACATGAAGAGAATTCGATTTCGAAGATAATTTCTGGCCTATAATCAGGTATTAAATATATTTTCAGAGAAAAGCGTGTGTGTGTGTGTGTGCGGGGATATCCCTTTAGGTTTGCTTAACCAGTCAAAATATCCAATTCAGTTGGTAAGGATATACAGCAGTTTGTACGTTTGTATATATAACAGATATAACAAAAATTATTCTCAAGATGTAGTAACATTCCTTGACTTTATTCAGGTGAGTAAGTTTTCTTCTATTAAAAGTGCTAAAAAATAAAGATAAGTGGCTGGTTCCAAAAAAAAATGTAAACTTTATGAATGAAGGAGAGGGAAGGAGCCGATCAACAAAATTTGCAGCTTTTCATGCCTGATCAACCAAATTTGGGCTTTTTACGAAAGTCATTCGCAGTTTTTACAAAATTGATCGAAAAAATTCGATCGGGAAAATTCACAAATTTTACAAAACCGATCGACAAATTCAAGATTTTTACGAAGCCAATCAATGAAATTTGCGATTTTTACAAAGTCGATCTACGAATTTTGTGATTTTTACAAAGCTGATGCACGAAATATGCAATTTTTACAAAGCTAATCGCCGAAGTTCGCGACTTTTCTGTGGCTGATCGACACAATTATCGATTTTTACAAAGTCGATCGCGAAAATTTGCGATTTTTACAAAACTAATCGGCGAATATCTCGATTTTTTCCTTTTTTTTTTGCATGATCGATAATATTTTCGATTTTACTGCAGCTGATTTACGAAATTATCGATTTTTACGACACCAATCGACAAAAATATCTATTTTTACAACGCCAATCGATGGAATTATCAACTTTTAGGAAGTGAATCAATGAATTTTGCGATTTTTAAAAAGCCAATTGACGAAATGTGGAAAATTTGCAATCACGAAAATTTGCGATTTTTACAAAACTAATCGGCAAATATCTCGATTTTTTTTTTTTTTTTTTTTACATGATCGATAACATTTTCGATTTTACTGCGGCTGATTGACGAAATTATCGATTTTTACGACGCCAATCGACAAAAATATCTATTTTTACAACACCAATCGACGAAATAGGAAGTTAATCGATGAATTTTGCGATTTTTAAAAAGCCAATTGACGAAATTTGCGATTTTTACCAAGCTGATCGGCAAATTTTGCGATTTTTACAAAACTGATTGGCAAAATGCGTGATTTTTCTTCGCATGAATGATAAAATTCACGATTTTCAACGGATGATTGACGAAATTATCGATTTTTACAAAGCCAATCGACGAAATTCGCAATTTTAACAAAGCCGATCGACGAAATTTGCTATTTTTACGAAGCTGATTGACTAAATTTGCAATTTTTCCTCATATGATTGATAAAATTCGCGATTCTTCCATACCAGATCGATGCATTTTGCCATTTTTACAAACCTTGTCGACGAAATTCACGATTTTTATGAAGCCAATTGACGGAATTCGTAATTTTTACAAGCCTGATCAATGAAATTAGAGATTTTTGCAAAGCCGGTCGACGAAATTCGCGAATTTTTTGCACCGGATATATGAAACCGAAATTTTCAACTTTTCTACGTAAAATCGACAAAATTCGCGATATTCTCAAGTGCCACCAATGAAATTTGCAATTTTTCGGAACCCGATCAATAAAACTCACGATTTTCCCTTGTCCGATCGGCGAAATGTGCGCTTTTTCAACCTTTAACTGACGAAATCTGCATTTTTCCATACCCAGTCAACGAAATTCGCAATTTGTAACTAATTTTGACGAAATCTGCATTTTTTGCGTGGCAAGATGAAAATAGTGAATTTTTTTCTTGATAAATTTACAAAACTCGCTATTTTTTCGCAGCCGATCAACGAAATTTTCAATTTTTCTGCGCATCATCGTAAAATCTGCGATTTTTTCGTGCCCGGTCAACGAAATTCACGTGATAAACAGAGAAAACATGCAATTTTTCTGCAGCGGATGAACTTTTGCAATTTTTTCGCGCATCATCAACAAATCTGATGATTTTTTCTTGCCCGATCAACAAATTGTACGATTTTTCACGTACGACCGACAAAATTCGTGATTTTTCCGTGCTTGATCGACAAAACCACGATTTTTCCATGTCTGATCAGTTAAATTTGCTATTTTTCTGAACCTCATGGACAAAATTCGGTATTTTTTCATCCCTGATGAATGAAATGTGCTTGATAAATGAAATTAACGATTTTTCCATGCCCGATCTACGAAATTTGCGATTCATAAGTGACTGACGAAATTTTATATTTTCCAGCGGTAAACTGGCGAAATTTACGATATTTTTCTTGACTTTTGCACAAAAATTACATTTTTTTCTAGTTGTAAATTGACGAAATTCGCGGGCCACAGGTTGTGCATCCCTAGATTATAGAGATAATAAAATTCATCGCCAAAAAAGCAGAATTCCGTGTTTCTGCGGAAAAGTAGCAGTCTGGATTTTTAAACGACATTTGTGGTTGATTCGTAATTTTCTGACAAAATTTGCAGCTGTTTCAAGATTTTTCCATGGAATTTGCATTTCTAGTGATTTTTCTGATATTTGCAGGATTTTTTTAGTGTTTCTTTGACAAAACTCAAGATTATTTCCAGAGCCTGATTAAGGATGTCTGGGGCCCAAGGCCCATGATCTTTTCGAAGGCCCCTCAAAGTCAAAACAATAGCAAGATTTTTTTTCATTAGGGGAGTTATTTGATAAAGCGATGCAATTTCCAAGTTATCTAGTTTGTTTTTCTTTTTAAGTTTTTTAGAAAAAAGAAAAAAAAACCATTTCTATGAATTTGTTTCAAAATTATATTAATAATTTTGAGCCCCCGAATCCTAGGCCATGGCCTAGTTGGTTTGTGCGGTAATCAGGCCCTAGTTATTTCATGATCTTTTGATGAAATTTGTGTTTTTAATGGATCATTTTACAGAATTTATGTTTTTAATCAATCCTTTGACAAAATTTGCCTTTTGAAGAGATCTTTTGAAGAAATTTGCAGTTATTTTGTCCTTTTTGATGAAAATCACAATTGATCACAACGAATTTCATTGTAAAAATAATGAATTTCATAGATTGGCTTTGTAAAAATAGCAAATTACGTCAGTCACCTTCGTTAAAATTGCAAATTTTGTTGGCCGATATTGTAAAAATCGAGAATGCTAATCAAGAATTTTGATCAGTCACCAAAAAATTGAGTTTTCACAATCAGGCACCGAAAAATCGAGTTTTGTCAATCAAGTGCCAAAAAATCAAGAATTTTGTCGATCAGACATTAAAAAATAGAGGAATTTATCAATCATGTGAAGAAAAATCGTAAATTTCATCATTCGACTACATAAAAATCAAATCTTATTGACTAGATGCAGAAAAATTATGAATTTTCTCGATTGGACATGGGAAGATCATGAATTTTCTTGACTGACGTCATAAATATTGAAAATTTTATTGATCAAGCGTGGAAAAATTACATTTTTCCTTAATCGGTTGCAGAAAAATCAAAAATTTCATTGATCAGGCAAGGTAAAATCTTGTAGATCGGCTTTTCTGTCCTTCATTCATAAAGCTCACATTTCTTTCGGCTTCAGCCATTAATGTTTATTTTTTAGTACTCTTAATAAAACGAAACTTATTCTCCTTAAGAAAGTCAAGGAATATTATTACATCTTTAAAATATTCTTCACTATATCTGTTATATATGTAGATGTAAAAACAGCTAATTCATCCTTGCCAACTAAATTGGATTTGTTGACTGGCAAGGTGACCAAAGAAATTTAATTTTCAATTTTCCAAATATATTTTAAACTTTTCCCTGATATATCTCAATGTTAAAGTTAGTTTCAAAAGAATGATCCATTTGATTGAAATAATCAGAAGTAAAATAGATTTTTATTTTAAGGAAATACTTTTTCACTCATACTTGGTCATGAGTACTTTATATGACTAAGTTTATTTCAAAAATTATACTTTTTTTAATTACATAATTTACAAGTCTTTGAAACTTGAAGTATCAGTGAGAAGAAAGTCAAGATGGTTTACCACCTTAGCAAATAAATCAATGATTTTGTTTTTAAAATGATCTAATAGAAATTGTCAAAAAGGTTTAATTTATAACATTTTAAAAAGATAATGCATAACATTCACTTATGCAAATTTAACCATAAAATTTATGTAACATTTATTATAAAAGAAAAATTAATAAAATACTCAAAGTCAAAAAGATATTTCTTCTTTCTAAATTTCAAAAATTTAGCCCAATTTCAATTTATGAACAATGGTTTTAAGATTCAAATTAAAAACTAAAATTTCGTCCTAGAATATAGTAATAAACTAAATAAAATAATTAACTAAAATAAAGTCTTAGTTCTTGAGAAAAAAAAAAATCAAATTATAAATAAGATTCAAATATAAAAATTGAGTTATAGTCTTCTTGAGGAAAGTTTCAAGTTTATAAATAATATTTTAAAAACTAGACTTCTGGTTCTTGAAGAAAGTTAAAGTTATAAGTAAATTCAAAAATTAAAATACTTGTTCTATTGTTTTTTTTTTTTTTCTTCAAAACATCTGCAAAAAGTTTTAATCCAGGGTTGCCACTCTAATCTTGAAAAAAAATTCCCTGTGCTTTCCCTGTACTGCAACGGGTTTATTCTATGTTGAGTGCACAAAAAATATATGCGTGTATGAAGGCTAATTAGACATCTTATAATTTACCATTACCCAATTAATTGAACAAATATAACACATTATATGATATGAGCAAATGAAAAAATCCTTTAAAGTTGATACACTTATTACTAAATTTCACATTTTACATTAATAATAATAAAAACAGTAAAGCAATACTCAAACATTCTGCTAAAAAATACTTTGAAGTAAATGAATGTTAAAATGTCTAAAAACTTTGTATCTAATAATTTAAAGAATATAAAATTTTAAAGAATCTTACCAAAAAGTCAATTATCTTGAACATAATATCACAAAAATTGCAGAAATAAAAAAGTAAAGAAAAGAGGAAAAGCTACTTACTTTATGCATTCAAATTAATATTTACATACAGGACACATAAAATATAGGATAACTTTAATACACAAGTTTTTTTTTTTTTTTTTTTAATCTTAAAAGTATCATAAGAAAACATTCGGCTTTCAAAATGAAAGCTGAAAAAACAATTTATGTTTGGATATAGTAGGAAAAAAATTCCCTGTGTTTTCCAGATTTTTTCAAAATTCCCTGTTTTGGGAGGGGGGGGGGGATAAAATTCTCTGTTTTCCTAGTTCTCTGGGTGGTTTAGCAACCCTGTAGTCTAATATAATTATGTAAAAAAAATAATGTTTTAAATATTTCCTTCTTTCAACATCTTTATTTTTTTCTGTAAGTAAATTCACTTCTTTTGTTGCAGTTTCTTCTTATATTTCAGAAATATTCTTTTCTAACTGCTTTGTTGCTACTGCTAATTTTCTTTTCTTAGTTTTCTCAGTCTCCTTTTCACTTTCCTCCTGTTTTTCTTTTTTTCTGTGGCTTCTGTTAACCGTGCTCTAGCATTTTTGTAATACTGCATCAGACTGTTATTTCATATTTTCCAATATCATCAGAGTCATGAAAATTATCATAGTTCGCTGTGCCAGTAATGTTTCTTCAGCAAAATTCTCAATTAGACATTCGTTGTTTACTAAGAATCCTTGCTCAACATTTGCATTTCTGTGTGACATGATCACAGAAATTTTTAAAATTTCCCAAATGCATTTGGAGCATTCAAATTTATTAAAAATAACCCTCCAAAAGTGACCCACTCGTTGAGTAACTCGACAAAATGTTATTAATATTTCTTTCATCTCTGTCTGTGAACATATAGCAATAAATTCACAATTAGCCTTGTCCGCTGTTGTTAAATTTATCCACAGACTTTCATCCAAAACTGTCAAATTTTTTAGCCTCACCTTCTAGCATTGGATAAGCAAACCTAAAAGGGCAGTTCCTCACCACCCTCTGAAACTATATTTTTTTATCCAATTATAGGCCACATATCACCTCCTTGAAATCTAGTTGTTTCCATGTTATTGATTTGGCTCTCGACCACCCAGACATATTTCTAAGTGGTCCTTCTTTTGAAAAAGTTGTGCACCCTAAGAATAATGTCCTCTTTTATTTCCGCAAGGCAGCCCTTTTTTTCTAGAATCAAGACTAATAGCAAAAATATTTGTACTCAGTAGCGTAGCTATGTTTTTTGGCACCCGGGGCCAGCAAGAAATTTTGCGCCCCCACCCCAATATAGATATATAACAATTTCTCTCAATTTGGCACCCCTAGGCCTCAGCGCCCGGGGCGGACGCCCCCCCTTGCCTCCCCCTTAGCTACGCCACTGTTTGTACTACTTTCCACATTGTGATTTTAACCAAGGGAATGCTGAATACCTTCCACTAGAAATTATAAAAATATATATGTATATCAATTTATTCCAAAAAATTAACATAAGTAAAAATAGCTTGCTGCATCCTTTTATAGTCTGCTACTTTTGGGCCTATTTTAGATTTTGTTATCTCCTTAATAATTCAAAATATACTGAGCATACAATTCTTGTTACTTAAATATTGAAATTTTGTCCTCCATGCTTATGCAGCAACACAATCAGGATTAAAATTATTTTTAAATAAATATCAAAGTTAATAATAAATAGTTATATCAGATACAAAAAAAAAAAAAAAAAAAATATATTTCTAATTGATCTACTTAATATGTTAATATAGCAGCAGCAACCATGTGGTATGCGATTTATTCAATTTCAATTCTAAACATTGATATACTACACTTCTACACTATATCTTTTTTTTTTTTCAAGGGATAGTAATTTCAATAAATTATTTTTAACAAACTTTTTTTTTTTTTAAGCAGGTTCTAAATTCGACACTTTTTACTTTTTTACTTTTTATTATTTGATTGTTTAGAAGTTTATAAGACTATTAAGTAACATAAAAGTAATTATTTTCAGTCTAAAATGTACTTGAGTAAAGCAAATGTTCAATTACAAGCGATGCACATTTCGATGTCAACATGTTTACAATTTTGAAATTTTCATAAAAATATTCAAAAGCGTGAATAAATTACCTTTAAATGTTTCTATGATATGAGAAAATCCCCATGAAATCGCCAAATCTTGTAAGAAATTAGCAGTCTGTCTCGACGTCCATCTTATTTTTTCAAAACAACGTGCTCGTGCTTCAAGACGGCAGTCGCCATGTTGACACTACGCGTCGTAACAACCTGTGATTCAATCACAGTTAACCAAATCATTTTGTTCCTCTAACAAAATAGATGATTCAATCACAATTAACAAAATTAGATTGTGCTTTTTAACAAAATAAATTGACAAAATTATTTCGATTAATCAACCAAACAGTAATGTTTATCGTAGCAAAATATTAGTTAATATTACAAAAGGATGTTATAAAAATGTGTGACAAAAAAAATATTGTTATTTTAACAAAACAGTTCTTTCCGTGCACCATAAAATTTAACTAATAATAAGACATTGCTCAGTGGTGCATAAAATAGGAATTTTAATATACATTTGTACAATTAAAATAAAATAAAACTTTCAACGTTTCGACGATGGGGTCATCAGTTTCCGGTTTGTTTGCTGAATTCGCGTTAAGACCACTAGAACAAAAATTTTTTAATACGTTTAATTTAAAACCTGAATGTTGGTTCCGTTATGTTAATGATGTTTTCATCTTATGGAACCACAGTTTGGCTGATTTATATGTTTTTCTACAAGATGTCAATAAATTAAGCAATAGTATTAATTTCACCCTTGAAGTCGAAGAAAACGCCACCCTTCCATTTTTAGATGTTCAAATTAATAGATGCAATTCAAGTTTAAAATTTTCAGTTTGTAGAAAACCAATAAAAGAAAATACAGTTATCCCATTTTCAGCCAACATGCCTTTCGAATACAAAATATCTGCTTTCAGGTCATTTATTAAAAGAGATTTTATGATTTGTTCAGATGACACATTAAATAAAGAAATTGATTTTATACAGAAAATAGCTTTTGACCATGGTTTTCCAGCAAAATTTGTAAATAAAATAGTTCAACAGTACAATACTCCTCCCACATCTGGCCAACGACAAGATAAACTTATGGTTTACAGAAAATTTCATTATATCCCTTACATATTTGAAAAAGTAAAAAAGATCGCACAAAAATATAATATAAAACTTGTCGCCATTCCTCCTCCATATCTCATTGATCTCGTTACAGATAAGATCGACAAAATTCCAATAGATCAAAAATCTGGTATTTATGAAATCCCCATCACTTTATCTAATAATCTTAAAAAAGTCTACATCGGCGTAACTACGCGGAAACTTTCAATTAGAATTAAAGAGCATCGCAGAGATATAAAACAATATAAACAGAATACTGCCCTTTCTCGATTCTACTTGGCGAACAAGGGTTGCCATATTAATTTTGAGGAGGCCAAAATCACAGTTCCATGCAATAACCCAGTTCAAGGTAAAATAAGAGAATCCATGGAAATCATAGCACGAGAAAATAAACCATGTAATGATAATTTATCCTACAATATACCAAAAATATGGCATAACATCATAAAATCTTAAAATTTTTATTTCCTTGCAATATTCTAATTTTTACTCACGTATAAGCGGCAACATTTTTTAAAATTTTAATTCATTTAGATTTTAATTTAGTAGAAATATTATCTCTCTATCAAGATTCAAATGTAGTCCTTCCATTATCATATTTTCCTGAAGACGCCTGCAGAAGACGGCGCGAAACGTTGAAAGTTTTATTTTATTTTAATTGTACAAATGTATATTAAAATTCCTATTTTATGTACCACTGAGCAATGTGTTATTATTAGAAAAACCACACATTTCAAAAATAAGTTTGTAAAAACACTCATTGATACATTTTTCAACTTTAAGTTTGTTCTCAAACCCAAATTGACTACTTTCTAGCTCATTTTTCTAGTTCCTTTTTTGTTCGCTAATGCTCCAATGGCGGTTTCTCTTATGAAGAACTAATAATTCTAATTCCGTAATTCAGTGATCGAAACCAATGTTAATTTCAGGGAGTGGCTTTGGGGGAGGGAACATTCACCACGCAGAAAGGAGATATCCCACCGGAAGGTCTGAGATTTTGTGTTTTCAATCGTGAAAAAGTGAAAATTTGCCCCGAAACTATACAATGCCCCCCCCCCCCCGGAGCAACAGAAATCCTTCATGGAGAAAAGTGTCTGAATTCAACACTGATCGACAAGTATCATTCATTTGCACACCTAAGGGTGTATTCGAAAAAATGTCTTTCCCCCTTCAACAGCTCGAATCTTTCCGATACAATTTCAGACACATTTTTAAAAGTAGAAACATGAAACTTGCTGAGATGATTTTTGAAGTGACGTACAAGGTGCCGTGTGATGTCATATTTCGCTGATTTAATTAGAATTTGATTTATAAACAATTATTTTCTCAGCGTGACCCTATTTTTCGTTAGCATATCTCCCGCTTCGCAAAATTTGGACCAACACGCCGTTTTTGACAGCATTTTTTTTTTAACATTCTCTACATTTATCAAAAAATCGACAATCACGGCACCTTGTGTAGTTTCTAAATAAGGGATTTTGAAAGTTTGGTACATTTGAGAGAAAAAATGAATTTAAAAATAAATCTGAAAATAGGCAGTTTTGATCGGAATACACCCTTAAATGATATGTTGAAGTAAACAATGGATTTCATATTCAAGGCATTAAAATAATGTGATCTTCCTAGAAAATTTGTCGGTTTGGTGAATCTTTTTAGATAACAGAAGGACAATCATCTTGAAGCTGTCTTCGGTTCAGCAGAGTGACGCTATCAAATACTATTTTTAGAAATCAGACATGGATTTCATACATGTAAATTCAGATTCCATATTTAGATTTTTATCTTTTATTTTTGACAGAAATAAAAACTGCACACATTTGAAAAATAACAACAGTTGTAAAAACACTCATTGATACATTGCGAAAAAAATTCCGTTAAATTTATGGCAAAAACTGGTGGCAGCAATGTTGTTAGCAGCTTTTGCCGTAAAAATTGCAGTCAAAAGAGATGTAATTTTTTTTTTATTTTATTACATATAATTTTATTTCAACATTGCTGCTAGCAGTTTTTGCCGTAAATTTAACGATTTTTTTTTTTTTTTTTTTTTTTTTTTCTTTTTCCTAGTGTGGACATTTTTTTTCTTTAAGTTTATTCTCAAATCAAAACTGGCTATTTTCTAACTCATTTTTACTTACCCATCATACACGGTATAGGGTAAGTCTTGCAATCGTTTTGGAAATCGAAATTTTTTTTTTTTTGACGGATTTACACGTTTTAGATAGTGAAGACTCCGAATAACATATTTTTAGAAAAAAAAAAAAATTGCCGTCCGTCTGTCTGTCTGTCTGTCTGTAAACGCTCTATCTCCCGAACAAATTGAGATAGAGACTTGAAATTTTGTATGTAGTTAGTATGTAAGAATGGGACGAAGCCTATTTAATATCAGCAACCTCGATTATCCGGAATTATTTTTTTCGGACCTTCGAAGAATTCGTTCTGATGAAAGGTATATAAAAATTTTCGATTTTTTTTTTTTTTTTTTTTTTTTTTTTTTTTTTTTTTTTTTTTTTTTAAGGAATGGAATAAAATAAAACACATTTTGCATATAGAACGAAATCGATCGGCTTATTAGTTGCCGAGATATTTGTAATCCTGTTTTCCACATTCTTCGATTTTTCATGACCCTGTATTTCATTCAAATTTCAATTCAGAGGTATATTTTAATTGGAAATGAGACTCTTAATCCGACGGCAGTTAATTGTTAGTTAATAGAATTATTATTTTTGGAGTTATAAGGATGTTTCTTTTACGCAGTTCGGTACTACTCGAGTAGTTTGGCGTTTTATATAATTTGTCGTAATTGGTACATCAGCAGTTCTTTAATAAAGCATTACTATGCATATTAACAATATTTAAATTCTGTTTATGAATTGCAATGCACTGTATAAATAGTTTTCACATGTTTTCTTTTCATATGCATATTCATGATGGGTAAGTATTACGGTGGCCCCCCAACGACTAGTTTTAATTCCTTTTTGTTTGCTAACGTTCGAATGGCGGATTCGCTTATTCAGAAGCTATAATTCTTATTCAGTGATAAAACTTTTTCTGTGTGTGTGCGGGGGGGGGGGGGGGGGTAGAGGTAGTAGAACTATTCTGTTAACCCATTTTAGGCCAAGCACAGAAATTTTATAAAATGTAGCATTATTTTTATTGAAATATGCTAAAATTACATACATTAAGACACAAAAAAAGATTCGTGCATGAAAAATAATATTTTATATAAGAAATAATATTTTATATAATAATGTAAAATATTATTTCTTATAATGAATAATAAGAATATGAATAATATTTTTATGACTTTTGTTTTATTCTTATTTCATATACAGAATTTGCAACTTTAATCTATTTTAAAAACATATAATTCATCTCAATTGGAATAATAATATATTTTTAAAAAGTCGAATTTGTCAAAGGCGTTTCAAATTAAAACTCTAGCGTATTTTGAAAATTTTTTAAGAGAAAGTGTTTACTCCAATTGAATTACTAATATTTTATGGATGTCTTCAAAAGCCTTAAAAAATAGAAGAAAAATAAAATTCTTGAAAAAAATGTGTCAGAGTGTTAAAAAAAAAATATTTATCGAAATGTTTCGTATACGAACCTTTGGCCGAAAATGGGTTAATTAACCCCTTGGGGACGAGCGACGCGCAGTGTTGAATTCAGACATTTTTCTCCGGGAGGGACTTTAGTGGCTCCTGGGGGACATTATAGAATTCCGGGGGAAAATTGTACTTTTTGACCTTTGAAAACGTAAAATTCCAAATTTTCCGGGAAGGACATTTTGTTGCTCTCGGGGGGGGGGGGGGGATGTCCCCCTACGGGCTACCCCCTGAATTCAACACTGGCGTGACGCAGAAAGGCTTAAGAATTCTTGTTTATCTCCACCAGTAAAATTTTACTGTAAAATTTGCCTTATTTAATTGGAGTATTTTCCCGATTAAATGAGGCACAATTTTCTATTTTTAAAAACCGGTGACAAAACATTAAAAATTTCGTAAAAGGGTCCCGTCATTTTTTTTTTATAGAAAGATATAAAATTGGAAGGCCTAACTATGGAAGCGATTTCGAATCGAACTTAGTATTCCATTTTATGATCATTAAATTATCTGTCCAGTTCTAAGCTATTTCAGTCCCGTGATTACCCGTTTTTCTTCTGCTTTTCGACCGGTTTTTCTGCTTTCGTCGGAAAATGTGCTCAAAAACCTCAACTTTGAAAGTTTGTTATGAAAGATCTATTGTGTTTAAAAAAAAACAAAGAAAGAAAGAAAAAAAAAATGAGTGCAATTAAACAGTTTCTGAATAATAACACCTGCCATTTTCATGCATTTCCGATCAAAAATAAATTAAAACATATGTCACAAAGTTGCCCTTTTTTTTATTTAAGAACACCTTTAAGTCACTTATGAAGGGTGTATTTAAAAAAAATGCTGTTCCACCTTCAACAGCTCGAAATTTTCTGATATAATTTCAGTCACATTTTTAAAATTAGAAACCTGAAACTTGCTGAGGGAATTTTTGAAGAGAAGTATAAGGTGCCCTATGATGTCATTTTATGCTCAACTCATTAGAATTTGATTTATACACAATTATGTTCTCAATATGACCCTTTTTTTTCGTTCACATATCGACCACTTCGGAAAAATCGGTTCAAAATGCCGTTTTTGATTGCTTTTTTTTTTTTTTCAATATTTTCTGCGTTTATCAAAGAACCGACAATCCAACCATGTGTACTTTCTAAATAAGACAATTTGCCAGTTTGATGCATGCGAGAGAAAGAATGAATTTAAAAATAAATCGGAAAATCAGCAATTTGAATCGAAATACACCCTTAAATCTAAATATATTATACCCGGTTTCTTTAGTTTACGTAAACTATCACTGCCATCTGATGTTAAACATAAATAATATATTTATTAATTTTATACCCTAGAGAAAACCAAGATCTGTAGTGATACTATCTAATGTAATATCTTATAAATTGCTAAATCATTGAGCAAAAAAAAAAAAAAAAAAAAAGCATTGCCATCTATTATGTTAAAATAAAAGTATTTTAAGTTCTAAACTAGTCGTTGGGGGCCACCGTAATACTTACCCATCATGGATATGTATATGAAAATAAAACATGTGAAAACTATTTACACAATGCATTGCAATTCATAAACAAAATTTAAATATTGTTAATATTACATAGTAATGTTTTATTAAAGAACTGCTGATTACCAATTTCGACAAATTATATAAAACGCAAAACTACTCAAGTAGTACCGAACTGCGTAAAAGAAACATCCTTATAACTCCAAAAATAATATTTCTATTAACTAACAATTAACTGTGTCGGATTAAGCTTCTCATTTTCAATTAAAATATACCTCTGAATTGAAATTTGAATGAAATACAGGGTCATGAAAAATCGAAGAATGTGGAAAACAGGATTACAAATATCTCGGCAACTAATAATCCGATCGACTTCGTTCTATATGCAAAATGTGTGTTATTTTATTGCCTTTTACGTCCATTCCTTAAAACAAAAAAATTCGAAAATTTTTATATACCTTTCATCAGAACGAATTTTTCGAAAGTCCGAAAAAAATAGTTCCGGATAATCGAGGTTGCTGATATTAAATAGGGTTCATCCCACTCTTACATACTAACTACATATAAAATTTCAAGTCTCTATCTCAATTTGTTCGGGAGATAGAGCGTTTACAGACAGACAGACAGACAGACAGACGGACGGCAAAAATTTTTTTCTAAAAATATGTTTTTCGGAATCTCCACTATCTAAAACGTGTAAATCCGTCAAAATTTTTTTTTTCGATTTTCAAAACGATTGCAAGACTTACCCTATACTACGTATGATGGGTAAGTAAAAATGAATAAAACCTTATAATTTGAACTAATTTGAATTTAAATTTATATAATTATTCAACTTAAAATTATAAATGTTATAGTATGTAACTAACTACGTAATATTTGTGTATAAATAATTTGTGTTGTGTTACTAATGTTTATCAATCCTAGAGATTAAGCTATGTATAATCAAAAACAATTTATTTTAGATTCATGTTCTCATAGATCATTATTCGTAAAAATAAACTGAGTTTATTTATTGCAGCAATGCACGCAATACAACTCATATTTTTGCCCCCAAAAAATCTACCAGGACGGGAAATTAAAAAAAAAAAATAAAATAAAAAAATAATAATAATAACAATAAAAAATAAAATTAATGTAATAATAAGCAGAATTAATAAATCTTATTATAAGAAATACGTAATATCTGAATTACCAATAATATTAAATTTAAAATGCCATTTATCCTAAAACCATAACAAGTATCCAGAATGAAAGTAAATTTATGTGCGTAAAATTGATTTAACCTAAAAAGATATTTTATTGCAAGATCATGAACAACTTTTAAATTTTGTATTTTAAAATTATTTGAACGTATTCTCTTAATACAGAGTAAAGTTAAGTAAAATAATGACATATACAGATTTATCTAGACATAAATTATAATGAGTAAATAAATTTACTTTGAATGTAAAATTGTTACGCTTATCGTAAATGTCAAAGAGCAGGGCTTGAAATTCAATTTTTCGAAGGAGGGGAGTCTCCCTACCAACAATTACAAATGGAGGGGAGTTTAGCTGTTTGGGAGGGAGAAAAAAAATGTTTAAAACCCACTATTATTTTATGTTCTATTTAAAGAATTACCAGACATGACAAAATATCACTGAAGCAATTTTTATCAACAATTCAGAATAATTATGCAAAATGTGTAAAAAACTTTTATACTGTCTAGTTTTTTAGCCAGTGGTAAATCTTTTCCCGGCTAATTATTTTTGTTGCAGATCTAATTGTTTTAACAATAATTAATGCTAATTATTGTTTCAAAAATAATTAAAACTTCTAATTTGATAAATTTATATTTATAATTGTTATAATTGAAACCAATATTATTTTTCTGTATATTAAATGTACAAGATACAAATTTAATTATAAAATAATGCTTATTTGAATGTAGAAGATAAGAAGTATCACTATTGTTCGCATTTCTTTTAAAATGGGGCAAGTCAAATTTAATGAAAAATATATTTTCTTAAAGAACGAATACTTTCATTAAGTAAAGGGGTGCTTTTTGTTTAATGAATGGCTATTTTCAGGAATTGCATTACCTCAGAAAGATTTGGAGCTGCCAGAAATTGATCTTAGAGCAGCAAAGAAATATATTTAAAAAAAAAAAATTGAAACAAGAAAATTAACTTACTTAACAGAAAAATGCACTCGCGGCAATATTTTTTAGGGGAGGCCGGGGTGAGAGGTTCCCTTTGTCGGAATTTGCATATTTTAGCTATCTTTCAAAGAATTTTGTCTTTTTTTACGATCATTTCAGGGAAATCTGCCGTTTTTTCGGGATTTTTTGACGAAAATTGCCCTTTTTTTGCAAATCTTCTGAGGAAATTTGTCGTTTTTTCGCGATTTTTTGATGAAATCTGCCGTTTTATCGGGATTTTTTGACGAAAGTTGCCATTTTTTGCAATTTTTTGGAGAAATTTGTCGTTTATAGTGAATCTTGTCAAAATTTGTTGTTTTTCGCTATTTTTGGACTAAATTTGACGTTTTTCATCGACTTTTTTGACGAAAACTACCGTTTAACTACCGCCATTTTTCGCGATCTTTTGGAGAAATTTGTCGTTTATAGTGAATCTTTTGTCGAAATTTGTTGTTTTTCGTGATTTTTGGACGAAATTTGACGTTTTTCATCGACTTTTTTGACGAAAACTATCGCTCTTTCGCGAATCTTTTGACGAAATTTGCTGGAAATTAGGCATTTTTTCGCGATTTTTTAACAATAGTTGCCGTTTTTTCGCAAACCTGTACGAAATCACGCGTCCTGTGGGACGCATAATAGCTGTTTTTTTATGTGCCATCTCCGATTTTTTGCGTAATTTACGCTCTATAGCGCATCCGTGGGATCACTGTTTCAATTCAATGCGTTAAGTTTAATTTTTTTAATATTAATTTTTTATTTATTTAATTATTTATTGAAAATTTTGAACAGAATCACCTTTTTTACGCCGCGGAAAATAGAACGAAACTCGTCAGTCGATTCAAGGAAAAAAAATTTGTCGATCGGTCGTGGAAAAAATCGTGATTTTCAATGATTTTTCGCGGTAAAAAACTAGCAAAATGTGTCGATCAGTCATACGAAAATATCACAAACTTCGCAAAACTATCGTGGGAGTTGATCACAGTTTGAAAATGTAAAATTTTTTGGGCGGGAGCCTCCCGTCCACGTTATTTTTTTGGGCGGGATTTCAAAATTTTGGGCGCGAATCCCGCCATCCCGCCCTGAAATTCAAGCCCTGAAGAGGCATTTTTTTTTTTTTTTTATCACAAAGGATTTCATTAAGATCGAGAAAATTAATTTCATTATTTATCATCTCATTAAAACTATACTTTAAATTTTTATGATATTTTATTGGTAATAAATAATTTAATTGATTTTTAAAATATAAGACCATAATATCTTTAATTCAACGGTAAATTTTGCAATCAACAATAGATATTTTACATTCATAATAATAAAGGTACAATTCAGCAAGAATTGATGATACGATTCTACTTTGAGGCAGATCAGCTCTTTGTTGATATTTCATGGTATCATTAAAATAATATAATAATGGAAAAAAATAGACCTGGTTAATGTTTTAAATTAAGATAATGCTACATTTTTTTTATTAAATTAAGCGAATTCTTATATTCTCTGAATAATAAATTAGTAATTATTCATATATCAGTTATATCAATGTTATTGAACAAATCAATAAAGCCAAACATTTCCATGTATTTTAGATTATTTGTATTTTTTATATAACTTTATTAAACTGGTCGTCTCATTCATTTGAGATATTTTAAGAAAAATATAATCGTATTTGTCATAATACACAGGAAAATATTTATTTAATTTCATGTTTTAAATTGTATGAAAAACATTTTTTTTTCTTTTTTATGAAATTAACAGATTTGTGAATGCATCTGATCGCCATATTATATGACGACCTCAGAAGCCAAAGGGTACAAGTGACAAAATTTCGATTTGGAGTAAACTGAGTTTAAAGATAACTGATGTTAAATTGGAACATCAATAACAATTGACTAAATCGAAATAGGAAACTCCTGCTTGTTGCATTCTGGCCTTTGAATTCTTATTTCAATAACTTTTTTAAAAAAATAGAGTACAATTTTCTTTAAATGTATAATTAATCAATATTGTTTGTTTTTCGAATAAAGTGGTTTATCTCTATAACTCAGCAAATAATAAGAAAATCACCTATATTTCTTTACCTGAAATGAAAACAGCATATTTTCAGGTCGTCTGTGTACTTAGTTTATTTTTTTCAATTTTGTCACTTATACCCCTTGGCTTCTGGGGTATCATATATCAGGTCTATTTAAAACATTTTTTTTATAAAGCGTATTCATATTTTTTCTGGAAAGATTTTAAATATTTTTATTATTTAAAGTAGTTGACTAATTAAAATAATAAAGTGATTATTAAGATACGAAGAGTTAGTAGCTCCCCGTCATAAATATTATTACAGAATTACTTATCAATTTTCGAAGGAAAGGGGAGAAAAATTTCAGTAAATATCTACCAGAAACTTAGAAAGGAAAAAAGCCAATAAGGAAAATGTTTGAATTGAATAATTTTCTATGATTGCGCAAAAGAATCGTCATATTGCTTCTAATTTATTATTATATGAACAAGTTCTATGAAAACGAATAAATACTTAAAGTGCTTGATAACCAGAGTGGAAATACGATAAAACAGAGTACGAATTTCTGCTTTAATAGGTTGTATTCGAAAAAAAATATTTTTCCATACACAACAGCTCAAAATTTTCTGATACATTTTTAAACTCACTTTTAAAAGCAAAAACATGAAACTTGCTAAAGTGATATTTGAAGAGTTATTTTCGTTCCCCGATTTCCCGCTTCGGAAAATTTGGTTCGAAACGCCAACTTTTACGGCAACTTTTTTTCGATATTTTCTGAATTTATCGAAAAATCGATAAGTACGGCGCATTATGTAATTTCTAAATAAGAGAATTTGCCAATTTGATGCATTTCAGAGCAAAATGAATTTAGAAATAAATCAGAAAATAAGCTGCTTGGATTGGAATACACTCTTAAATTGAAGCTTCTTATGGTGGTAGAAAAAGAATACCATTTAATTATGACCACTAACACGGAATTTCTCTAAAACGGATTTTTTTTTTTCATTATTATTATTTTCTCTTGATATTTTTTATTACATCAAAAAATACGCCTTGTAAGCCCGTTTTCGAAAACTGCATATTATTGCTTGAAAATACATGGGGAAATTTACAGACGATTGTGTGAAATACTACCGAAAATTCTTTACAAAGAAGAAAAGGGGGGGGACAACAGAATATCTGATCATCAAAAAACATGCGTGAAACATCCCACAACAAACCCACAATTCGAAACCTACTCCTGTGCGGTAAAAAATTTACGATATGGCTCATTCTTCCAATGACATATTGGGTATGATACAAATCGCTATCTCCAATTACTTATCGTTTCACAGGTAGGTAAGGAATTCGGCCAATCTACGCCCTCTTCTTTTTTTAGAGAAGAAAAAAAATCAAAAGAAATCACATAAACCAACGTAACCCTACCCGATGCAGTGCAGACCCCTACCATCTTGAAGACTGATTTAAACCTTTTCCAAACACAAGTGCTGGCCAAACTTGACACCTCAGCATCATAAATCCAGGTAGAGATGATTGTGGATTTTACACTTTGAGTTAATCTAACAAGTAGGTCGAATGTTCTGGTCTGTGAAAGAGACCCCCTGGACTGGTCCACCCTAGGGGGGCTCCGATTCAAAAAGCAGCCCCAAAGAAACGTGGGTAAATGAAAATGGAATTGGATAGATCAGGTGGTAAAAAAACAGGATCATTGTAGTGGAAATATGATTGAAAAAGAGAAAGCTTTTTAGTGGAGCTGGGCAATTTAAGTCATTTGATATGATGGAATGCATGTAATTCAATAGTTAAATTAGCTTATTATGCTAAGTATGTGTGTAATTTCTGTAAAAAAAAGGAAAAAACGCATTGAAGATTTTATGTTATGTTTATGATGAGTGTATACAAAATGATAAAATATATGCAAATTACAAAGCTTTTAAAAAGTCTAAGATTTATTCCGATTTTATTTAAACGGAATCTAAAATTTTGTTGTGTTTTTAAGTATCAGATTGTTTGAATTTTATTTTTACTTTTCAATGTATAATTGGTCTTATTTGTTAAAAGAAGCATTAAATGTAGAACTAACTGAATTCTATAGGCGTATTAGTATCTGTCCCTTCTCGGGTTTAAATAATGTAGGAAATAAATTGTTTGAATTTTTTTCTATACAATTCTTTAACTACACAAAAAGAAGCCCGTGGATATTTGAAAATTTTCGAAATCCGATTTTCGACGGATTTACATGTTTTAGGGGTCAATGTTTCCAAAAAACATGTTTTTACAAAATGTCTGTCTGTGAGTCTATGACTCTGTCTATATGGGACATAAATTTTGTGGACATTTTATCGCAAAGAACTAATGCACGGAAATTAATTAAAAAAAAAAAAAAAAAAAAAAAAAAAAAAAAAATACATTCAATTAGTCCCTGATATAAATTGATGTTGGTTAATTTTTTGTGTGTATCGCTCAACAGGGGGCGTTGCTATGTGTCCTTTTTTATGAATTCTGCAATAGATCTATCTTAAGAACTAATGCACTGGTTTTCTCCAAATTTCAGATTCAGTTAATTATTGCGATGAATTGTTGTTTTCTATATTTTGGTGTAAATCGTATGTAATTACATACTAGAATACATACTTTTTTTTTTCATTTATGAGATTAAACTTTGGCAAAATGAAAAGTAAAACAAAACTATCAGCATTTTCAGCAGATAGCTTTTCAGCAAATGAATAAAACAGTCACCGTTTTTATAAATTCACATTTGGTGATATAATGAAGATATTCACTTAGGATAACATATAAATATGTATATAAGATCTGAAACTTCTAAAGTCCCAATAAAAGCTGTTTCGTTTCATGGAATCATGCGATCATGGTCACAATGAAAAAGAATATATTACATTTTCAATGAATGGTGTTCCTGCTAAAACCGAAATTTCTAACAGACTGTGTAGTTCCACTTTAGCAGGTTTTAATATAAAAGTAATATTAGAAAGAAATTTAGTGCTTTGCTATAATTGCGTCGTCGCTTGTAAACGGCAATGTCAAGAAACCTTTTAATGCCAAAGTCCAAGACTTTTATTTTAAATAAAGTTATTATTTATTAACTTATTTAATTTTTTTTTTATCAGCTCTTACTCATTTTGATCTGAACAACTTTAACCCGAATAATAGCTAATCTCGAAAAAAAAAAAAAAAAAAGTTATTATGAAAATGCATTTCTTTCTATCATCATTTGTTGTTAATATAAACAACAGTAATGGAAGCAACAATATATTAACTTATCATTTTTTTATATAGATTTTTTTCCTGCGATATTTATTAGCCGAAATATTTATTAACAGATTCGCGACAGGAAGCGAGAATTACCATTTTCATTCAAAAGATATTGAATCGGTGTAGTACCTATCTTGCAAAACATAAATTTATATCATGCTGTCCGTATAGATTGTAAAATATAGTTTATATGAAATCCGTATACTGAAAAATAATATGCCTAATGCAAAAACTTAAAAAAACAAAAAAAAAAACGAAAAAAAACAGAGAGTATACGGAACAGGCAGAATGCTGACACCATAAAGTTCATAGGGTATACGTAAACGTTTTATTTAAGAAAGAGATGAGGATACAAAACTTTTTTAAAAAATCTAGAAGGCACACGGCGTATGCCCCCATATAATTTCCATGACATCTCTGGGGAGGAATTATTACTGTATTAACCCAGATGTCGCAAAATGTACCCTCGTTCAGTGTGTTAAAAAAAAAAATGCCTTTAATCATTAGTGCAGTTAAAAAGAAAAAGAAAAAAAATGAAGGTTTGTACTTGAGCGTCCTCACTTAAGCATCACATGAACTAAAACATGGAATGCATAAGCAAAATTCTGTTGCGATATACAACCGTCATGTAATAAAGAACAGATTTCTCATCTCTGGGAATTCCCTAAACTTCACATTTTTCAAGATCTGCTTTTGATGTGCATACATATCAGGTTGATCTATTGATTTAGATGGATGGCTGATCCAACCCCCCCCCCCCCCGAGATTATTAAAAACTCAAGAATGATTTGACGATTCGATCAATCATACTTTGCCATGTTCTCATTTCTACACTGGGAAATCCTGAAACCCACACATTTCCACAGCCAAACATTTTTTCTACTGTCTTATGACTCGTTGCCAAGTAAAAATAACAAAATGATCTAAAAATCAAACTTGCGATTCTGAAGCGAGAAACAAACGCTAGAACCGCAGTCTAGCAGATAGGAAAACCGCGGGGGAATGCTGAACAAATGAATAGTTCTAAGTTGGGTGACTAAAGCAATTAATAAAACACATTACTCAGGCCACCGGTCTCGATTCTGATTGTGGAACAAGATATAGCTTGGGGGGCCCACGACCTTCGAAAACGACAAATTTTAACTGTAGTCATAACTCCTGAAACAGAACTGTCATCGACAAATTTTTTTTTCTTTCCTTTTCACTTCTGATTTGCTTGAGTAATCATTTTTTTTTTTTTTCATATTTTGTTATCAGGTGGCAGAAAAGTAGTTTTTCTTACACGCTTTCTAGTTATTAATATTCTTCGCGTAGCACACTTTTCTGTTAAAAAAAGATACACTGTTAAAAATATGAAGCTTTTCTACATCGTCACTCCACCGTTTTTATAGAATATTTCTATTTGGACCAATCAGAATGCTCAATAATACAGTAAAGTAATCTTTTTATATATATATATATAAGCGGTGGAGTGACGATGCAGCAAAAGTTTCAAGTTTTTAACAGTGTAGCTTATTAATAGAAAATTTGAATGAAATTTTTTGTATCAAAGATTATTTCTAACGCATTTATAAGTACAGTGAAACCTCTCTGAGCGATTACCCCCATTAACCGACCATCTTTCTTAACGACCATTTTTTCATGGAACGAAATTCATTCCTATAAGCTCAATACTAACAAGGAAAGTTTCCATACTGGGCATACTCAGAATTTTTTTTTTTTTTTCATGTTTATTATTTATAAACATATATATCCACACTAAAAAAATGTTCTGTAATGTTTTCACAATTTTCTGAGTTTGCCCGTATGCAGTCCTTCCTTGTAAGCTTACCTCTATTTAGAGACCATCCCAGTTGAACTCCTAAGAACGACCAATTTCTTTAAAGAAAATTGAATAAATTCCATTATATTCGAACTGTTTGAAAAAGGTTTTTTCGAAAAATGATCCCAGAGAGCGCATTATTCATCAAACTTCTAAACTACTTTTATGTATATTTATTTATTTATTCCGGTAGCTTTTAAGTGTTTAAACCTCTTTGTGACTTTTTAGAATATGAATGTCTCTCTGACGACAAATTATAAATGACGGTCAATAAACTCTTTTGCCAAATTTTGTCAGGAAACTCTCAAAGAAATAGATAATGTAATGAAATCGTCATTATTTGTTCCCGTCCAAAAACAATTTGCATTTATTTGCTGAACTTCGAAAGTACCCTAAAAGAAAATTCATAACGATACAATCGTAAGCAAATGTCAATGCATTAATTTTTTATACTCCTGCAATAATTAACTTTTGTTTCGATACTTAAATTTTTAATTTTTTTTTTTCCTAATGTGAAAAATAAATTTTAGTAACATTAATTGTTACCCCTTTTCAACAAAATAAAATCTAAATTTAAACATGATCTCCATTAAGCGACCGATTTTTATTGAAACGGAACGTCGTCGTTTTAGGGAGGTTTTACTGTATATAAGTTAGATTGAAAGGTTTGAAAATGAAAACAATATGCGTTTAAAATTAAAAAAAATCAGAAAAAATTTCAGAGAGGGGAGGAGGGAAGTTCTAGATCAAGGGAAAAACTTTGTTTCTATGAAACAAACAGAATTCTCTCACAATACAACAATCAGAGATATAGTTAAGGGTATACGCGGGTAAACGCCATATACCTCCTGAATTTTTTTAAGAATCACCGTATACCCTCTATTACTCAAGAAAGCTATAGTATGCATACTCTAGAGTATACGCTCTGCCTTCAGCACATACCCTCTAATTAGAGCGTATACCGTCTGGTTTTTTTACGACTACCCCACTGACAACAATGGTATGGATGGTCTTTTATTTATATGGTTTCACAACATTTTGAATACCAGTTTAAATCAATAAATATTAAACGGGCTGTAGTTAATCCAATTTCGTAGGTGTATTCTAGCAGAATAACACATTTTTGGAAGAGAGGATGAAGGCATGATTTTATAAAACAACAAATTTTAACTAGCTATAACGCCTGAATACAAATTATTATTCACACACCACACACAACGTTTTTCTTTCCTTTTCTTTTTTAGTAGGTGCGAACTAATGCTAAAACCTATGGGGAGGTTGTTTTCTAATATCTGCTTTGCATTTAAACACCTTTAAATATTTTTTTTTTTTATATATATATATATAGTTGAGGTATTTTTTAGCGCTCCTTTTTTACTTTTTCCATTTTGGTTGCAGATATTTTTTATAAAGTTGATTTCATTTTCGAAATCCGTACCGAAAATTAAAGTGGCATTAAAAAAAATTTCTCCAACAAAAATCGAAAAAGTAAAAAAAAAAAAAAATAATAATAAATAAAAAAAAAAAAGCTGTGTAGAAATAGACTGTATCTATTTAGTGCAAAAATAAATTATTTAAAATGTCGAAAAAGAAAAGAATCTCCCCCATAGGATTAGCATTAGTTCGCGAGTGTTTTCGTTTTCAGACAGCCTTAATAATTTTATGTATACATATATAATCAAGTGGCACAAAAGCACTTTTTATTGCAAGCTTTTGAGATTCATATTCTTCTTGGAGTTTATAGATGTATGTATATAGTTTTTATGTTATATATTTTTTTCCTATTCTTTTCAGTAAAATAATAAGTTACAAAAACACATTTCTTTGCTTAACCCTTAAATGCATATTGTATCATTTTCGATACCATAAGTGTTCCCGATTTATTGGGGGGTTTTATTCACATATTCCGTATTCTCACCAGAAATTTAAAAGAGCAATTTTCACTTTACTTAATGACAGACCATTTGTAATTAAATAAAGAAAAATTTACTATTTAGATTTTTCTGGTATGAATTCTGATTCTTTGAATTGCGCATTTTTTGGAACGCGTTCTATCCTATGCATTTAAGGGTTAAAGACTATATATTTTATTGAGTACATTATATTTACTAAAAGAAAAAAAAAATTCAATCAAACAATAATAAATAAATAAATAAATAAATAAATAAATAAAAATTGCCTTTTTGCTAATTCCAATATTAGCTTTTAATTTTCTTTTCTCAATCTGTCTTTTTTTCAGCCTCACATATTCTTTACTTTTTAATTTGACTTGTTGATGCCTGCGGAATTTTATAATCTTATACGCATGATCAAACTTAAAAGCCCCGCAGAAATCGCATAATGTACCTCATTAACTTTAACCAAAAGTTCAAACACAAACTGACAAATTAAAAATCTTACTACTCCTCCCTTTTCTTTGCTGACATTTCAGACTTCTGGATCAGAAGCATTTGAGAATTCTATACCAGAATAGGTGTTAGAAGTGAAATCTCCTCCGAAAAGGGTTCACTCAGTGTTCACAATGTTTGTTGACATCAGAACAAAGCAAAGACATGAGGCGGAGTAGAATTCTTTTGGTAAGTGAATGGACAGACATAAGGGGTTAAACAGATATATTTCAAGTAGGAGGGTAAAGGGAAACATGCTGTTAGAGAAATCCTCTTTAATCTGAATTTCAAAGCAAAAAGTCAAGTCTAAGAAAAGTCAAGAATACTGACTTTGTATTGTATGGAACCACCCATTTTCTATCAGGTGTTTTAAGGGTGTATTCGGAAAAACGCTTTTCCACCTCCAACAGGTCGAAATTTTCCGATACAATTTCAGACACATTTTTAAAATTAGAAACATGAAACTTGCTGAGGGGATTCTTGAAGGGACGGTTGAGGTGCCGTGTGATGTCTTTTTGCGCTCAATTCATTAGAATTTGAGTTATAAACAATTGCTTTATCAGTATGACCCTTTTTTTCGTTCCCTGAACTCCCGCTTGGGAAAAATCGGTTCGAAATGCCGTTTTTGATTGATTTTTTTGCAATATTTTCTGCATTTATCAAAGAATCGACAATTACGGCACTTTGTGTACTTTCCAAATAAGAGATTTTGCAAGTTTGGTGTATTTGAGAGCAAAAATGAATTCAAAAATAAATCGGAAAATAAGGAGTTGGAATCGAAATACACCCTTAACGTTAAGGGTGTATTTCGATTCAAACTGCTTATTTTCCGATTTATTTTTGAATTCGCTTTTGCTATCAAACACATCAAACTCGCAGGTTCTCTTATTTAGAAACTTTATAAGGTGCCGTGTCTGTCAATTTTTTGATAAATGCAGAAAATATTACAAAAAACGCTGTCAAAGTAACCGAATTTTCTGAAGTGGAAGATTTGGGGACGAAAAAAGGGTCATATTGAGAAAATATAATTGTTTATAAATAAAATTCTAATTATTTGAGGGGTAAATGAAATCACACGGCACCTTATACATCTCTTCAAAAATCATCTCGGCAAATTTTATCTTTTTATTTTCGAAAAGGAGTCCTGTAAACGTCTCAGAAACTTTTGAGCTGTTGAGGGTGGAAAAATATTTTTTTCGAATACGCCCTTTTAAAGGATACAAGGTAATTGTGTTTATCAGGGAATGGGGTGCCAATGTTTTTAAAAGAAAAGACACTAGCAGGCGCGGATCCAGCGGGGGGGGGGATTCCCCCCCCCTAAATTTCCGAGTTTGATTTGAAAAGTTCTCGAAATGAAAGGGAAAATGAGATTTTTTTTGTAAAATAGATTTTAATTTTTTTGAATAATTTCTTTGAAGTTCAATTCACTTCATCCGACAATGTTGTAAAGTTTCAAAACTTTTTCAGCCGTAAAATTTTTTAGCCGTAGGGATAAGTGGAGATCACATTCGCAATTAGCCGAATCAAACGAATAACGTGCATTTTGTAACAGGTCATATTTCAGTTCATTCAATTTCCATTCACAGAAAGGGCAGCTGACGATACTGTGGGTCAACAAGAAAAACTTATTCATTCTTTATGATTTCTGTTGTACATGAGTCCGGTAATTTGATTGGTCTATGATTAACAAGCATATGATATGATTAACTTGCGTTGCCAAGTCGATACCTGCAATGATCGCTATGACAGAAATGTAATGGCAGATTGAATGACAGAAATGTTTGTTTGTAAACTTCCTTTATTGCTACCACTCTAGCAGCGAACGGTGCATTTTTCAGATGGAAAATTATCTTCATCTTACTCTATAGTATTTTATTCGCATTAATTAATCCATATCCATTTAATAATTAACTGCAAATAATGACGTAACTAATAGAAACTATGAATGCAATGATTACATGTCACTTGAAATCGCCCCCCCCCCCCAAAAAAAAAAAAAAAAAAAAAACTAGTCTTTGGATCTGCAACCGGACACTAATTGTTATGCCATACATGCGAAAATTCACAGCGGCTTCCAGTTCAGTTCAAAAAAATATTTTTACACCCTCAACAGCTTGAAATTTTCTGAGACATTTTCAGACTCATTTTTAAAAGTAAAAAGACGAAACTTACTGAGGTGCTTTTTGAAGAGACGTATAAGAGGCCTTATGATTTCATTTTTCACTCAATTCATTAGAATTTGTTTTATAAAAAATCCTTTTCGCAGTATGAAAATTTGTTTTGTTCCCAGATCTCTGACTTCGGAAAATTCGGATCAAAATACCAATTTTGACGCAGTTTTTTTTTCAATATTTTCTGTCTTTATCAAAAAATTGATAATCACGGTGCATAAAGTAGTTTCTAATTAAGAGAATTTGGCAGTTTGATGTGTTTGAGAGCAAAAATGAATTTAACAATAAATCTGAAAATAAGCACGTTTGGATTGGAATACACCCTTAAGGGGATTCTTCCCTCACTTGAAAACACCTGTACTGCAACATTAAACCAATAAGCAGGTTATTATCGAATTTCTCGTTTAAATTTGAGTATTTAATTAAATTCATCGAAATCATTTTATGGTTTTTTTGTATAGAATAACTGAGATCGATATGGCTATTTTTCACATTTTCGTTTTCGGTTGCAGATTTTTTTTTTTTAATAAAGGTACTTTCACTTTCAAAACTGAAAGTACCTTTAAGTAAATAATAATAATAATAATAATAATAATAATAATAATAATAATAATAATAACCAAAATTAAAAAAGCAAAAAATAGTCATTTAAAAATTGAGCTCTACTATTCTATGGAAGAAAAAAAAAATCGTTTAAAAATAGCCAAACTTAAACGTGAAATTTGAAAACAATTTGCTGGTTGATTTAACATTATGGAACGTGTGTTTTCAAGTGAGTGAATAATGTCGTAAATTTATTTTTAAACTATTACCAGCTTGATTCCGCGAAGGTAGTGTTTTCGATGTCACTGGCTACTGGACTAAATAGTTTATCAGTTGAGAGGTCTGCATGGGTCGAAATTTTCAGGCCCGGACATCTCTCGACTCATAGAAATAAAAATTTGGCTCGGCCAGACCCGATACAAAAATTAAAAGTTTGCTCGAATCCGACCGGACCTGTACAAAAAAATATCTTCGAGACCCAGCCCGATAAAATATTAAAAGTTCGACCCGAGCCCGGCCCAACCAGGAACTAAATTAAAACTCGTCCTAAGGCCAGCCCGAGTGATTTTTTACAGAACATTGATTTTTACATCTATTTGGTTAAAAATTTGCCTCGTACGAGGAGGTCTGATCAAAAATATTTATCTTACTTTTTTTTTTTTTTTTTTTTTTTTTTTTTTTTTTTTTTTTTTTAACATGTCTTTACTTTTATAGAAGAGCCACAGACTGCGATATTTATCTTTTATAATGAATTCCTACTATTTTTATGCAAATTTTTTAGTTATTTATAATATTGTTAATCCATATTCCATGTCATGAAGTGTTAAAAATCTGGAAAATGTAATAGAATAAAATCCTCTTGCGGAATTGCATAGAAAAAAAAATGTGTTATATAGACAAGTTATATAGACATTATTTGTTACGTGATCGATTTCACTTATAGCCAGGGATGCAAGCGCTGTGTCAAAAATGGCTGGTTTTCACCAATAAATTTTAATAGTATTCTTCGCCTTATTAAATTTCAGAAATTCCATCATTACATAAGGTAAGAAACACAATGAAAATTTAGTGGTAGGAATCAGACATTCTTTTTAGCAAGTGTAAATGTGTTCATTTCTTGAGTATTTGTACATTAATTCTGCATGATCAACAAATTTTTTGGTAAAAACAAAATTCATAGGTAGGCTCTTTTTCCCTCTTTTTACAATATCTTAACTTAACTATATTTTAGTAAACGTAGAAATCTACAATTAGTATTTAAAATAATAATAATAAATCTTAATTGTAGAATAATGGAGATTTCAAAATGTATGCTTTTTTTTTTTTTTTTTTTTTTTTTTTTAATTATGCCTCATTTTACTGACCTATAAACGGACTAGGCCATGCGCAGAGAATGGTTTTCATACGGACTGTGTCAAAAATAGAAAAATGAAAATCTCAGACCGAGAAGACTACGAATGAAACAAGTCACAACTCTGTACAGAAAAAAAAAGTTAGGCCCGACCCGGGTCGAGTCTTCAGAAAAAGTCTGACCTGAGCCCGGACCGAGAATCTTGTACGAAAATAGGTCTGGGCCCGACCCGCCGGCCCGTGCAGATCTCTATATAAGTTCCTACGCAATTAACAATGTGCAATAGGCTATATTTTATCCTCACTGTCACAAGATTATATACTGCAAAGAAATGCTATTCAACAATTCAACACATCATAAACATAAGGAGTTCAACAGATAAAATTCGAGTACAAGAACAACAGAACCAGTTTCTTAAACAAATCTTATTTAATCTTAAGTTTCAAAGTTAAAGTCATAAGATTTAAATCATGAACTTCGATTTTTATGGAACAACCCACTCTCTATCAGTTGTTTTCTCCTTTAAGATTAAAAAACTAAATTTGAAGAGACGACACGCGTCGTCAAAACAAATTTATCCCCTCTTCACCATTTAAAAGATATTTGATTTATATTCAGTTTTAATCTGTTTACAACTTAAAACCTCGTGAAAACCGATATTAGTGCAAAATTATTACCATAATTTAGATCCTCCCCTTGGCAACAACATTCACTTGCGCGAAGGACAAGAATAAATGTGATTTGTTCGATATCCAAAACAATGAACCTTTCACAAAAAGCGAAATTATCATGTGCTAAAAATTCAAAAGAGGATTGGTCTAATTTATCCCTGATTACATAGAACATTCCAATTTGGAGAGTCTTGTTCAAGTCAATGTGACTTGATTAAGAACAAGTGTTTTCATATGATCTCACCTGATATAATTTGTATGTGGGCTTTCGAAAAAACACCAGATTATCAAAAAAAAAAAAAAAATCCTTTGATTATAGCTATTGATTTTGTTATCGCAAATCCGTTCGTTTCTGTGACTCAATCAACTTCTGCGTAGAATTTAAAACTAAACATCTCGTGACCTTGGAATTGGGCATTGTTAAAGTGCTTTAGATTTGAAGTGTTTTGATAAATGCAAGGTACATTTCAAGTTTCATCATGCTCAAAACGCCACTTTGCACAGCTTTCAACTTTATAGTTGAACATTTCAGGGATGTACTTTGATTGAGAAATCAATCGAAAATTGGGTTTCGTTTTCGCATTCGGCCAAAATTTCGTATTCTACTTTTGCTGAAAGCCAGTTTTTGGCGAAAATGTTGCACAGTAAAAAATTGCTGCAATAATTTTGTTGCAGTAGAAACTCCAGTCAAAGTCTTTAAAATGAATAACGCATTATTCCCTTAAGAAAAAGGACACTTTACACTTTTCTATGAATTTTCGTTCACATTAAGCGTCAAAATTTGTCATGGGGATATCGAGAATTGTTCATATTAAGCGGAATTTCACGCTCAACACGCTCATCTTATAAAGAGAAAAAACACTAGAATCATTTTGACGGCGACAGTTGGAACTGTTCAAGTTAAAGTAGTTCACGTTAAATTTATTATTTTTTTTTCCTTTGCAAAACCTTTGTGTTGGTATTTCTCTATTTTTAACTCTGAAATTTTCCGCTATTTTAAACTAAATTTAAATGTGAACAATAGTGCAATATATAAACTTGTAAACATCGCACAATTACAATTTTTACACATCGGAAAAAATGTACTTTTAATTGCAATTTTTGAAAGTTCTATCTCAATTTATTTCTAAATTAATTTTTTTTTTTTTTTTTTTTTTTTTTTTGGTCATCGTGATAACATAAGTACTATTTCACTTCTGGACATTAAACAAAGACCAATAATAAATTAAAAATAAATAAATAAATAAAATCCGGACATCACAAGAATTCAGCTATGTCTCAGATATTTCTAGACCGAAAGAAATAGTCATTTTCCAAATGGCCAAAAAATAACTAAATAAATAAATAAATGAAACTGGAAAATTGTTATTGCTCTAAAATAAAAAAGTTTTAGTCGCAGAAAAAACTGCCTCTCATAAGTCTTGAACATAACCCAGTGAATATAGATTTCAAACTTCCTCAAAATTGATCAGATATTTTCTGAGGAAAGCGGGTCTTAAAGCTCGCATATTTTCCATAGGATTTCACCCAGACTTGTCTTCCCTTGATTTTACCAAAGAGAAAAAAGAAATGTGTAAACAAATATAAGGCCATGCTGCACTTTTAAAAATTTCTGTAAACACACAGAAAATGAAGCGCGAGACTCTTTGTAAATTTATACACTGTTAAAAATTTTGTCCTAGTTTTAATCAAATTTTGGCGCTCAACAGCACTGTAAAATGGTAAAATTTTGAGCCGATATTTGGAGCTCCTATTGAAGCATAGTTCCAATAGTTGGAATGAGGTTGAAATAGAATGCTCCAAATGTTGTTACGATATTTCACAATTTTATGGAGGTAGCTACTGAGCACCAAAAGTTGGTTCAAACTGCAACAAAATTTTTAACAGTGTACTACTCGGTTAAATGCATTCGATCGAGTTTCTCGGTCATCATTTTACCCGCCGTAGAAAATTCGTTTTTATTCAATGATATTTGTTATCTTTATTAAAACTTGTAATTCAAAATGCACACTTATGAAATTATTTTGTAATTTTATTAGAAATATTTAAAAAAAAAAATAATAATAATTTTTTTATTTTTTAGTTACAATAATTTTTAAAGGGAAAAATCAACTCCCCGGCATTAGTGGGGAATTTTATCGATTTTCCCCCGCTAAATCGCAAAAGACATTTTAAACAATCAAAAGCTGTATCAGTAAGGGTATGTTCAATCCAAACTGCTTATTTTCTAGTTTATTTTTAAATTCATTTTTACTCTCAAGCGCACCAAATTGACCAGTTTTCTTATTTCGAAACTACACAATGTGTCATGCCTGTCGATTTTTTAATAAATATAGAAAATAGTGCAAAAAATTCTGTCCAAAAAAATACGTTTTAAACCGAATTTTCTGAAGCGGGAGATCTGTGAATGAAAAAAGTTATCATACTGAGAATATAATTATTTATAAACCAAATTCTATTGAATTGAGCGAAAAATGACATTACACGGCATCTTATACATCTCTTCAGAAATCGCCTCAGCAAGTATCTTGTTTTTAACTGTAAAAATGAGTTTGAAAATGTATCAGGAAATTTCGAGCTGTTAAAGTTTGGAAAATTATTTTTTCAAATGTACCCTTAAGGCCCCTGTCCTCGCTCGAGGAAACGGTCGCGAGCTAATGCTATTCTTATGGGGAAGCATTTTTCTAATAACTCTTTCGCATTTTGATATTTTTGAATAATTTTTTTTTTGCATTGGATAGCTGAGGTGCATGCCGACAGCGCACCTTTTTTACTTTTTCGATTTCGATTGCAGATGTTTTTTCTAAAAAGCACTTTCAGTTTCGACACCAGTTTTGAAAGTGAAACTAACTTTGTAAAAAATATCTGCAACCAAAATCGAAAAAGTAAAAAAGGTGCGCTTTCGGCATGCACCTCAGCTATCCAATGCAAAAAAATAAATAAATAAATAAATAAATAAATAAAATAAAAAGTCAAAATGCGAAAGAGTTATTAGAAAAATGCTTCCCCATAGGAATAGCATTAGCTCGCGAGCGTTTCCTCGAGCGAGGACATGTGTTCAGATCGGCTTGAAACGAATTATGTAAAATTAAATGATGCAGCAGTTCAAAATTACTCGAAAATTTCAAATTCTTGCAGACTCACTGAAGATTGAGTGAGTTATAGATTTTGAAAACTAAAATTAGCCCTTTCGGGTCTGGTGTACTACTAATAGTACATCATCTTTCAACTAACATATTTTTGCAGTATTTAGTAATTGTTTTCAAACAGCCTCGTATTTTATTTTAAAGACTCCTTTTGAAAGCGCGTATTTAATTTTTTCACTAAAAGATAGCCTTACAAATCCAGGAACACTCATTCAAGATGGATAAACTTCAAATGCACGTCAAGTAGGGAACTTTTTTTAATTTGCTCTTATTATTAATATTATAAATAATTAGAATTATTATTTGAAATTATTTTCGTAAAATAAGTTATTGCAGCTAATGTTTGATGTAATTTTTGTAATTAAAACCATTGAAAAGTTATTATTTATCAGTCTTTGAATATGTGTACTATTAGTAGTACAGTGGTCTTTAAAGGAATTAATTTTACTATAATATGCACATTGTATCGCTAATTTTTAGAAATAAAATTTTTAGAAACCTAAGTTGAATATTTCTGTTTTATAACAATATTTCTCATTCTTTTTGTCATATAATACTGTTATGCAATATTATTAGCCTATAATTTGTTTTAAAAATAATAATAATAAAATGCAGTTGAAAATCAATTGAAAGTGTTGGCTTTCAAAAACCAAAGTACAAACTCCTTGAAGCGTGGTCGTTCAAATAATTCACCCACTATGGCTATTCCTTATTTAAAAAAATGTTGAAACCATCACTTGACCCAATTGAGGATGTAAGATATGATAATATTGGTCATATGGTAAGGTGCAACAAAGTTGCAAATTAGGAGGATGTAACTTTAAAAAAAACATTTTTTTTCTGAAAAATGCAACGTCATTTTATGCTTCCATGGTGAAACAAATTGCTTCAAAACTTTTCATACCAAATAAGAGAGGTCACCAGAAAGGAAAATTTTATTTTCATATTTATTTTTTTGCAATCTTTACTCTTTTTTTTTTACTTAGAAGTGTAAATTGAGTGTCAAATATTTCGAATTATGTAATGCTAATTGCATAATTTTAAATATATCTTTTACATTTTTCATATATCTTTCGAAATTTAGATTTGATATTGTACTATATTTATCTTTTTCGGCCTATTGTACTAATAATAGAATACCCTTAAATGACAAGTTCTTCATCGAAAGACCATTGTACTATTAATAGTACATAATGTAATGCCTTAAATAAGTAAATATTTTCATAAAACTTAATTTTTTCTTTCAGAGCAATAATTTTTCATGTTTAAACCCCCCCCCCCCCCCTCAAAAAAAAAAAAAAAAAAAAAAAAAAAAAAAAAAAAAAAAAAAATTGGGCCCGAACGGGTTAAATTAATATAAGAAAAACAATTTACTGAGTCTTGTGTATTTTTAACGATGTTTATTTACAGAGAGTCTATTGTGAATTTACCGAATAATTTCTCCGTTATTTAAAAAAAAAAATCTCGATTTTTCAAATCTCTGTAATTTTACATAAGATATAAGGTAATAGATTACTCGTAGATTCTCTGTAATTCCTCTTAAAAAAAAAGTTTAATAGTGTGTGTTACAATAACGAGTCCTTTATAGCTTGCATTAGTTTCGGGGACAAAATAACAAACACAGTCATCCAGTATTTCGATGCAGTTTAATGAAGCATGACTTAGGACCACCCAGAAAAACATTCTTCAACCCCTTCTTTAATCCTTAAAGGGATTTTATACCTATAGTTGACTTTTTTTCAATAAGTATAAAAGAAACACAGCTTTTCGGATATTCGTATTATAAAATCCTCAATGTACAATGGGGAGATTTTACTCTTAGTTGAGGCTTGACAGGATAAGTTCAGGGATAACCATATCTACTTATTTGTGATCATGTGTACTGGGAGTGATTGCCAGTGCCAGATTTAAGGCAGGGCATTCGGGGCACGGGCCCAGGGCCCCTGCTTTTCAGGGGCCCCCAAATGCTGCTGAAGGTTTTTCAATTATTTCCCTAAACCTGATCTAGTTTTAATATCCAATGAAATTTTACGTTTCATTCTACAGTCTATTCTGTTCATATTGTATTTTTATAAAGTAAATTTTACTTGAAACACCAATTTATTACTTTATTATAGTGAATATTTTCTTTTATCTTTATCACTTAAAAATACATTGTATTATTAATTCTTATTTAGCTCAGTTCCTGTTCTCGACAGATCATTTTGGGATTGATGAACGAAACTTTCAAGCTGTATAACCCTTGTTATTTTAAATATTGCATAATTGCAGCTTGATGTCGTCGAAAATTTTTTATTAGTTGTTGCATACTTTATTATTTCAAATATATAGGCTTGCATACTGAAAGATAAATAGCACCACAGTTTATTATAAAACATCTACTCGTGTACATTTCAAAATTGTGAGATAATTATTTAAAAGCAAGTTATCAATTTAATTTTTTAATGAATGTTTTAAAATCAACAAATGTTAGTTTACGAATACTTTTTTTTTCATTCAGTTTAGTCAATCTCTGTAAATATCGGTGTAAGGGAGGCCCCCATATGCATCTGTGCCCGGGGCCCCCAAATTTGTAAATCGGTCCCTGGTTGTTGCCAGTGAAATGAAAAGGTGATTTTTCTTCTTTTCTTGCAAATCAAAAACAAAAGTTGGAACCAAATTTTGGTGGTTAGTAAGTTGCCAGTGTAGAGGTGAAACCTTGAATGAATAGTTGAAGCTCCTGTTGAAGCATAGTTTCACTATATAGTTGGAACGAGAATAGGAAGCTCCAATAGTTGGTACGAGTTCTCACCATCTTATGGTGGCAGCTATTGAGCACCAAAATTTGGTTCAAACTAGGACAAGATTTTTAACAGTGTAGGTCAATTCCACAAAAAAGGTCTCTTTTTTGTGAGGGAGGGGGGCGAAATTATTAGTATATTTAATGGAATGTGTGAAATTGGGAGTTTTACATTTTTACAACATATAAAAGAAAAGAAAAAACTTAATTAGAAAGCATTTTAAATTATTGTTCACAAACTAATTTAAGTACCATTCTTGTCTTTTTGAACTGATAATGTTACATCAGTTAAGTTGCGTAAGTTAATATTTAAATCCCATATTTTATTTTTTATTGTTCAGAAATTTAATGAAAAAGTTATTAAATAGACAAAGCAAAAACATGAATTCAAATATCTTGGACATCAGATCAGAAATGGAACGCCAAACGCATGATATTCAAATGATTCTTGGTAAAAATTTTAGTTATGTGCCTAAACAAGATAGGGCCCGTTACATTTATTTAAGTTTTTTGTTGGATTGTTCGTTTGTTTAATACGATAAATAAAAATATATAAAAATAATATTTTGCACTCTATGAATTGTTTAATGCAAAAATTTGCTTATTTTTCTTCTCAAAGATTGAGGAGGAGTACAAAATAAGTAAAGATATGCTTGCGTAATACTTGAACGAAACTTATGGAGCGGGTTTCAAGTGAGTGGAAGAGTCCCATAAAACAAGCGATTTCGCGATCAGGGCAGTGCTGCAGCAAGATATTTATGCCTATCAGTTAAGATAATTTGTTTATTCTCTTGTGCAAAGAGGGCCTGATTAACCTCTGAAGATATGGGAAGCACAATGATATTTCAGAGCCCCCTTTCATTCGAGAAGAGTTTACTAAATTCAACATACCCGGAAACTTACCAATGCCTTTAAATATTATTTCAAAGAGTGACTCAGTTAAGGATGTATTTCGATTCAAACTGCTTATTTTCCGATTTATTTTTGAATTCATTTTTGCTCTCAAATGCACCAAACTTACAAAATCTCTTATTTGGAAAGTACACAAAGTGCCGTGATTGTCGATTCTTTGATAAATGCAGAAAATATTGTAAAAAAAAGCAATCAAAAACGGCATTTCGAACCGATTTTTCCGAAGCGGGAGATATGGGGACGAAAAAGAGGGTCATACTGATAAGGTAATTGTTTATAAATAAAATTCTAATGAATTGAGCATAAAATGACCTCACACGGCACCTCATACGCCCCTTCAAGAATCCCCTCAGCAAGTTTCATGTTTCTATTTTTATAAATGTGCCTGAAATTGTATCGGAAAATTTCGAGCTGTTGAAGGTGGAAAAGCGTTTTTTCGAATACACCCTTAAATTCGCACACATTTCATTAAACAACTTTTTTTTCATGTTTCCCTTACATAAAAATTGAATACAATCGAGAAAAATATGCAAAAAGGTTTTTTCCCAGAATGATCGTAAAAATGCAAGTTGGATAAAAATGATGAATTCAGAATGTATGCACAACATAAAATATCAATATTTTGAAATACTTCTATCAATTTCGGCAATTATCAATACTTATATTGCGCTTAAAAGACATTCAATATTACTTAAATTCGGTATACAAAATAAGTATATATCTAAAATAATGGACAAATTGAATAATTGCGATCAGATGGTTGAAGCTGATCTATTACATGAAAAATTTTTTGTTTGTGAAAAGAATTTTTTAAAACACTTTTTAATATATATAATAAAATAGATAATTTGAATAGAAATTAGAATTTTGGAATAGAATTAATTCAATATAAAATCCTACTCTCCCCCCTCCGTTTTTTACAACTTCTTCAAAACTTTCTAATGGAAACACCTGCTTCTCGCGCCTATTTGGTAATGAGGGCCTGCGTGCAAAAACAGAAAGAAACATTCTAGGTCATTATTTTCTCTAACATCCCTAATTTTAGGATATAGATCATGTAACTACTGAAAGGTTATAGACTGGCAATTCTATCAGACTGTCTTTTACTGTTTTTTAAAATCCATCTGTTTTTTACATTCCATTTCTTCTTTAGTTCTAACTAATAGATTTTAAATGACGCTAAACAAGAAAGAATTTACGTAAATTGTCAAAAGTGGAAACGAGTTTCTTCTCCATGTCCATTCAAAAGTCATAAATCAAGATATAATTTTTCTCTCTTTAATCTGTGATATAAACTTTCTGGTAATATTTGCAATTGTGTTTTCGGTTTCGGTAGTAATTTTCTGCGATGTTAAACTATGTAAAAAAAAAAAAAAAAAAAAAAAAAAAAAAAAAAAAAATGAGAGGAGAATAAAAGTTACTATTTACGTTAGGTCAGTTTGACGTCATATTTTCAAAAGCGAAAAAATAATAAATTTGATGATTATATATAAAGATCTAGCCTTAGTTCGTAGAAGTAACTAAAGCGAGACAATCGTAAATAATAAAAGATATACTGTAAAACAAAATAAATAAATAAATAAATAAATAAATAAATAAAAGATAAATGTTTCAGAAAATTTCGAGCTTTGAAGGTGGAATTTTTTTTTTTTTTTTTTTTTTTTTTTTTTTTTTTTTTTTTTTTTTTTTTCGAATGCACTCTTAAGCCTAATTTATTTATTCCTCTATGCAAAAACATAATGAAACATTCCAGGTCATTATTTTCCCTAGCATCCATAATTTCGGGGCAGGTAATATAACTGTTGAAGGATATAGAGACTTTCAATTCAGTCATAGTATTTTTTAATGTTTCTTACAATCCATCTGTTTTTAACCGACTTCAAAGAGGAGGTTATGATTTCGACCTGTATGTATTTGTTGTTCACCCATAACTTTTGCAAATATGAACCGATTTTGATAATTCTTTTTTTGTTTGAAAGCGTATGAGGCCCATGTGGTCCCATTCGAATTTCATAAAAATCCGATAATTAGAACTTTTTTAAAAATAAAAACTTTAAATTTCAAACTCATTTTGAAGCAATCGACCAATTAGAAGTGTTCCTTTTGCATGCTTTCATATTACACTTACATAGACACACAATATTTTCACTGTTAAAAGTTTGAAGTTTTTGCTGCATCATCACTCCACCGCTTTTATGGAATATCTCCATTTTGACCAATGAGAATTCACCATAATACAATGAAGTAATCATTTTCTATAAAAGCGATGGATAGACGATAAAGTAAAAGTTTCAAATTTTTAACAGTGTTCAAAGTGCAAAATCCTAACTGGACGAGGGCCAGGATTCACATAAATTTTGCGCTGTTTGCGAAACGAGATTTATTAACAAGAAAATTTATTTAAAACATTGAAAAATTTGCTAAAATTCAGGCTTCTGATTCGTTAATCTGGTTTCGCTAACAGCGCGAATTCTACCTGGATTCCGGACAAGTTCTCTTATGCAAGAAACCGGAAATATAGCATCTAGGGGATATAGTGTGGAAATCGGCTATCTCAGGGCGCGTTCAGAGCAACTTACAAAAGTAACCAATGTTACCGATCGATTGTAGGGCAGTACAAAAGCAAACTGTGGCAGCAATGAAAACTAGTCTGTTGAATTGTAGCTGACGTCACACTTTGCTTTGATTTTCATTTCGTATTTGTCTACAATCGGTAAGTGGTCGGTAAGTAACCGGTAAGTTGTGGTGAACACGCCCTCTTTAATACTTAAAATAAGCGCTAAAATGTTCTGTTCGTTAAATGTGCAACAATGCTAATGAAATTTAAAGATAGAAACGACATCTGCAGGACATTTTCTAAAAATGCAAGAATTATTGCGAGTCTAGATAATGTATCACGAAAATGCCGCAGATGTCGCTGTGATCGACACTTTGGAATTCAGTAGTATCGTTGCACATTTAAAGGATACAAATTTTTAGCACTGCTTGCATTGTAAAAAATTGAACCCTTTTGCTGCATCGTCACTCCATCGCTTTTATAGGAAACGATTACTTCGCTCTATTATGGAGCATTCTCATTGGTCAAAACAAAGAAATTCTATAAAAGAGATGGAGTAACTATGCAGCAAAAGGGTCAAATTTTTTACAGTGTCGATAGCAAATTTTCACTCCATGTAATCCAGACTCTCTCCTTCGAACAATGAAAAGTTCTTAAAAATAAAGGTTTATGATTGGTCAATCTTGTTTTGCTTAACAGCGAACAATCATTCTCGATCCTAACCACTGTTGCAGAGATGCTAGTTTTTTTTTCAAAGTACGAAATCTTACCTGGAACAATTCTCGTATCCACCAAAGTGAAAGATCCACATCGATCCAGACATGAGAATTCGATATCGAAAAGCTGAAAATTCATCTCTAAAGAGCCTTACACGCTAAAGCAAGAGTGTCTGTAAATCAGGGTGCTTGTTATGCCGGATTCACAAAGTGATTAAAGTACATTGCTATGTGCTAGATTTACATTTGGACAAATATAAATGACGAAAAATTTTGATAAGCTTACCATTAAAGTTAAGCGAGTTAACTTCTTTCACCCATAAAACAAATTCGTTCAGGCGACTACCGCCAAGTTCTGGAATAAAAATTCTTAAATTTTCTGTACTTTGGAAAACCGCGTTTATCAAAGAACATTCTTAACTTCAAATATTACTACTTTCATATAGACGCATGTTGAATCATGGTGTGATTTTGATAATATCTTCCTTTTTATTTTTTAACCGACTTCAAGGAGGAGGTTATGATTTCGACCTGTATGTATTTGTTGTTCACGCATAACTTTCGTAAATATAAACCGATTTTGATAATTCTTTTTTTGTTTGAAAGCGTATGGGACTCATGTGGTCCCATTCAAATTTCATAAAAATCTGTTGATTAAAACTTTTTAAAAAATTAAAACATTAAAATTCAATATCTTTTAGAAGCAATCGACCAATTAGAAACGTTCATATTTCATGTTTTTAAGTTACACTTACATAGACACACGATCTTTTCAAAATGTGAAATCCTAACTGAACAAGGTTCACATTTATTAACAGTGTACACTGTAAAAAAATTGACCCTTTTGCTGCATAATCACTCCCCCGTTTTTAAAGAATATCTCTCTCTTGACCCATGAATATTCTGCACGATAGGCCGAAGTAATCGTTTTCTATAAAGGCGGTGGATTGACGATGCAGCAAAAGGGCCAAATTTTTTACAGTGTACACTGTAAAAATTTTGATCCTTTTGTTGTATCGTCACTCCCCCGCTTTTATAGAATATCTCTCCTTTGACGCATGAGAATGCTCCATGATACATTGTTAAAAATTTGACCCATTTGCTGCAGCGTCACACAACAACTTTTATTGAATATGTCTTTATGACCAATAAGAATGCTCCGTAACACAGTGAAGTAATCGTTTTCTATAAAAGCGGTGGACTGAATATGCAGCAAAAGGCTCAAAGTTTTTATAGTGTAATTGGGACCAAAGCGTTTGTAAAAAGAAATATTTCCGAATCAAATGCTGTCACTCTCTTATAGAGGCAGCCAGATGTAGGTAATGAGTTTCAGATTACTCATCGAATACGCCACCGCTCATTTCCGATTACAGTGTCACTGTAAAAAATGTGACCCTTTTGCTGCATCGTCACTGCCCTGCTTTTGTAGAATATCTCTCTTTTGACCCATGAGAATACTTCGTAATTGGGTGAAGTAATCGTTTTCTATAAAAGCAATAGAGTGATGATATAGCAAAAGTATCAAATTTTTTACAGTGTAGGTTCCCTCGATATGAATATGACACATGTAGCACAGTATATAATTGGTTGAAACGATTCTGGACAAAAACGAGTCACCAAGCATCTTGTTGAGCGGGCAATTTTCGTCAACCTTGTTAACTTCTCATACGAGTACAATCTAATTCTTCCAGGAAATCATCATCATCAAATTCCATAATGAAAAAATGCCTGGCAATGCAATGCACTGTTAAAAATTTGCAACTTTTGCTGCATCATCACTCCATCGCTTTTATAGAATATCTTTACTTTTATCAATGAGAATCCTTCATAATGCATTTAACTAATCTTTTTCTATATAAGTGGTGAAGTGATGATACACTGTTAAAAATCTGCTGCATTTTGTTGCAACGCACTCCGCCGCTTGTATATAATGTCTCTACTGCGACCTTTGAGAATGCTCCTTAATACAGTCAAGTAACCGTTTTCTATACAAGCGCTGGAGTGCGTAGCAAAAAAATGCAGCAGATTTTTAACAGTGTACACTGTTAAAAATCTGCTGCATTTTGCTGCAACGCCCTCCACCACTTGTATATAATATCTCTATTCCAACCAATGAGAAAGCGCCATTTCACGGCCAAGTAACCGTTTTCTATACAAGCAGGGGAGTGCGTTGCAGCAAAATGCAGCAGATTTTTAACAGTGTACAGCAAAAGTTTCAAATTTTTAACAGTGTAGTTGGGACAAAAGCGTCTGTAAAAGAAATATTTGGGAATGAAATGCTGTCACTCTCTTATAGAGGCAGCCAGGTATCGGTTATGAGTTTCAGATTCCTCGTCGAATTGCCACTGCTCATTTCTGATGCCATTACTACCTGTATAGGTATTAGAGTGTTGCTCTTTATCGATTGAAGCATAGTGCGATTTTTGCTAAAATCTTTCTTTTTCCTTTTTCTGAGTGAAGGGGGAGTACTTTTGACTGACTACACTTGAAAAGCATTTTACTATACATTAATATATGAAGTCATTTTGCTCATATATGGAAGCACTATGTCGCGCTCTTATGTATAAGGACACTTTACTTGATGGATTGTCACCTTTTGAAAGCCACTTTCGATGACCGTAGGATTCGATGCAGACTAAGATTTCATAAATGCGGTAGCTTTTCGAAGTGGCAGATCTTGTCTGAAGAAGTTACCATACAAAAAAAATCTTAAGATTCACAACGATACTAACCGATATTGTAAGTGGTTTCAGAAAAGTTGACAATCAAACAGTGACAAGTAAACTGAATACATCAGAACTTAGCAAAGTGCGTACATTAATATTGCATTGCAAAGAGCTATCGTGTGCCAGTACACATAATTATGTATTACGGTATGCATAACTAAAAAGTAGGAAATAAAATAAGCTTTTTAAGAAAAAAATATCAACCGACTTCAAAAAAGCGCTAAAAAGAATTAAATAATTCTTTAAAGTTCTCTAAGGCCAAAACGTTATCCAATAAGCACACATCGGATATTAGATACCGGCATAAAAAACGGTTAAATTTAATATGTATAATTTAATGTCCACCAAACATAGATTTTAGAGATAATATTATTTTACAAGAGATGAATTGACATATTTATGATTTATTTTATGAATATATACATATAAAAAGTAATGAATTACTTTTTGAAGTTGGTGCCAAACTCTATTTGATGTATATTAAGAATTGTAGCTAAATTATACCTAGTGCCATAATTAAAATGGGGATAATCATTATCGATTGTGATTGTTTGGCACCAACTTAAAAATGTAATTCATTACTTTTTATATGTATATATTCATAAAATAAATCATAAATATGTCAATTCATCTCTTGTAAAATAATATTATCTCTAAAATCTATGTTTGGTGGACATTAAATTATACATATTAAATTTAACCGTTTTTTATGCCGGTATCTAATATCCGATGTGTGCTTATTGGATAACGTTTTGGCCTTAGAGAACTTTAAAGAATTATTTAATTCTTTTTAGCGCTTTTTTGAAGTCGGTTGATATTTTTTTCTTAAAAAGCTTATTTTATTACATTCCATTTCTTCTTAGTTCTAACTAATAGATTTTTAATGACGCTAAACAAGAAAGAATTTATGTACACCACGACAATTCTGTTTTCATCTTTCAACACGCATCTTCAAATTAAATTCCCATCAATGCGAAGATCAAAGCTGATATTCGAAGGAAATCAAGCTTGAAGACAAAACAGGTAACATTTTGAGACGCTGATTACAGGTTTTCACAGCTGTTTGACTACAGAGGAAGCACGTCAAAAGTGGAAACGAGTTTCTTCTCCATGTCCATTCAAAAGTCATAAATCACGACATAATTTTTCACTCTTTAATCTGTCATATAATCTTTCTGGTAATATTCGCAATTGTCTTTTCGATTTCGGTAGCAATTTTCTGCGATGTTAAACTATGTAAAAAAAAAAAAAAAAAAAAAAAGATAGAAGAATAAAAGTTATTATTTATGTCGTATTTTATCATATCAATTTGACGTCATAATTTCGAAAGCGAAATGATGACAAATTTAATGATATGCATAAAGTTCTAGCCTAGCTTGTAGAAGTAACTACAGCAAGACAATCGTAAATAATAATAATATAAAAAAAACTGTCAAATTAACAGAAAAAAACTATCAATTTTGATGCCAGTGAAAAAAAGTTTAATTTACAGAAATTCTCTGTAAATCTGTTCATTTAATCTGTTCTTTATAGAACAAATAGAGTTACAAAATCCGAATTTTTTAGGGTTTTAAAGAACATACTGCTATTTTCCGTACAAAATATGGTTTTTGTCATTTTTATAGAAGAAATCTACATTTTATAAAGAAAAAAAAAAAAAAACTATTTAAGAATTTCTGTAAGTGAAGTCTTTTTCGTTTATCGGTAAAGCAGAAGAGTTTTCAGAAAGTGCTTTATAAAATTTTGTGTTTTAGATGAAATTGATGCTTGATGTTTTGAATTTTGTTTGACAGCTCAGGAGAAGGGAAAAACTACCCTATTGAGACAAAAATCATTTATATGAGAAAAAAAAAATATTAAAAAAATTAAATTATTACACACGAAACGCATTTAACCCTTTCCGGCGCACTACTCTTTAAAGTTGGAATTTAAAGAAAAAAAAAATTAGACAATCTATTTAGGCCTAGAAGAGTACACGGGTATAATTTTGTTAAGATTGCACAAACCATTTTAATTATACGGCTGTTGCCGAAGTGGTAATCTCCCATAAGTACAGCATTGATAAGCGCAGTGAGAAGAGCTTTGCTGTGAAGCGCATCTTAGAGTACAATATTTTACCTATTATTTAAAAACAGTAGAATTTGATTTCTGTGGTGATGCCATCTAGAACTCATAAGGAAGATTTAAAGTAGCCATTAGAGTAGTTTTTGAAATATTCACGGAGTTTTAGTGCCTCTAAACAGGGGGAACTTTAGGTGTTGCCGACCCGGCAACACTGCGCCGGAAAGGGTTAATGGGGGAAAATTACGTTATTAATTAAAGCTACACATTTAAAAAGATTTTCTTATGGAAACTGTTCATGTGATGTCCTATTGGGAAATCATATGACTAGGGAATCAGTTTATATATTTCATCATTTGATGTACATAAATACAGGAAAATGCATACGCAAAACACTTTCGATTTCAATAACAATTTCTTCATAACTCAAAATTTACTTAATTTATCTGAAAATAAAAGATAACTTCATTTACAAATGAATGTTCAATTACTTATCAATGGTTGCAAGTGCTATTATCCAATACCATTGTTTAAAAATGAGTCAGAAAAGAAAATCTCAAGCTGCTGTGCTGTAATTTTTTTTTTTTTTTTTTTTTTTTGAGAAACATGTTAAATATCTTCTAAAGTACCAACTACGTAATTGAGTTCAGGACCGAAACGGGGGGAGGGGGGAGGGCAGACGAGGCATGTACCTTGGTCGCCAGAATGAAGGGGTGCCAAATCAATATTTTGTGTGTCGATTTTTCTCACATCTGTGTTAAGGACGATACTGTTAAAATCGGGCTGTCTGAAGTAGGCCAAGGCACAGAAGAATCTAAAGATGACATGGCATAAGAATACTGCATAAGACGGATTTTTTTTTTTTTTCGATTCTTTTTTAATTCCGTTTACAACATTTTAATGAATGATTACATATTTTAAATTTTAAAATAAGTCTGTTATTAAAATATTAATAAAATTCCCTTTGTAAATTACTTTGTAGAGGAAGAAGAGGGTGGGGCGTCAAACTCCATGTTTGCCCCGTGTGCAAAAAAGACTTAGTTTCGACCCTGATTGAGTTGAAGAACCTCACAGACTCCGGTGAAGTAAAAACTTCAGGCAATTAATGTTCCAAGCTTTCAGCTGCTAGAAGCAATACCCCAATGCGTCTTTCTTCATGAAATGTAGCCGGGAAATAAATGTCTGACAATTACCTAACCATTACTACATCTCTTAATCCCTACTTCGCGAAGAGTTTTTCAACCTCCCGTGAGAAATCGCCTTCGTCGGCTATCGCATTACAAAGCAAACCTATCGCTCTCATTAACGCAACTGTTACCACAATCTGTTCACCTCAGTCTTACCGATTGTCGGCAACTTTTGCTGGAAAAAGGCTGCCCATCCAGATCTCCGAGGAAGCTCGGTACATAAATTATAATTTCGCAGTTCATTAGTGGTCTTCTAGATTCAGTGTTTTTTCTCAGTGCGTCAAGAAATGAAATATTTGAACCAGGGGGATATGATACTCCTGTGCGGAGTTTGTTGTTGTTATAGCTTACGGAAGTTGAATTTGTGATGGTTGGGTTGGATTTTGGTGGACATCGTGGCGACGCGGCCCCTTTTGCTGGCAGGATGTTGCAGAATTCAACAAATATATCCTGGTAAGAAATAAAGGAGAAATTTGAAAATAAGCACGGTTTAATGAGGATTACCATCTGTTGAGTTCCTTACGTAAGTTCAGTGGCAAGAACTGTATTGACTTGGATGTTTCTTTTCGTTATTTTCCCCTACACGGGTTAATAAAAAAAGTCTATTGTAGTTAGCTCGTATCTTAGACCCAATCTAGCTCAATATTGGTTCACGCACACACACACACACACATCAAACGTAAAAAAAAAAAAAAAAAAAAAAAAAAAAAAAAAAAAACCCTGAGAATAAGAGGCTATCGCAAAAAAAAGATTAAAAGACATTATAAACAAAAATAACGACTGTAAAGTTGTAACAACATGGGATTCAATTCTAGACACTAAAAGTTGTAAATTCGGGGGCTTTGCTATTTTAACAATGTTTCCTGCGTGGTATTCTTTTCAGAAACAAATAATATAAAAAATTCTAGTAAAAAGATCTTGTAAAATGCACTGCCACTTCGTGAAATAGCTTTACAACACTAACTGAACATAATTATTAACACTTCGAATTAAAATCGTTTTTCATTGTTTTGCGAATGTCTTTGTGCCAGGAAAAAGATTGTGCAAAAAGTGTTGTTAAAAATTACATATTTTTCCAGAAATGCAGTTATTTATATTTATTGGTAAAATTAGTCAACTCATTCAGTAATCTCCTGCAATTTTTCTATAAAGCAAATTATCTCTTATTTTCCTTTTAAAACTGTGTAATTTTAAAGGAATTGTGTAGAAAGTGTTTTGAAAGTGCTTTACATGTGTTGTTTCAAAGTGTTCTAAGTTCTGTGGTATTTACAATGTGTTGTTAATTTCGTGACAGTATTGTGCAACTCAACATTATTATAAGAAAATATTTTTATCAACACTATTTACAAAACTAACCCAACACAATTTTTCGAACACATTTCTAGACAGCAACACTTTTGCAAGATATTAAGAACAAATTTCTAGATAGCAACACTTTTGCAACATATTAAGAATGTAATCACCACATAAAAAACGTTTTGTATATGAAAGTTTTTTAATTCATAAACTATTAATGTGTTGTAAATTTGATGACAAAAAGTGTTCTAAAATTTGTTTATTTTTGTGCGTTGAAAATTTACGATGAGAATCCAATTTATCTTGAGTCCTCTTAAAAATAACTAAGTACGAAGCTGATATAAATTATTTAGAATCTAAGTTGACGCAACATAAATGATACTTTGAAAATAAATTTCGAAAGTATAACATCAAATATTGCACATTTTTCTTTAATACTAAAAACAAAATTTTTTTTTAATTTGATTCCTTATTATTTAATCCAGTAAAATTTTTTATTATTAGCAAAACATGATTACAAAAAATATACTTTCACTTGGATGTGAAAACATTCACCTTTCCTATAGTGAAAATAGTTGTTTCGACTGTTTCAGGTTTTTTGTATTTATTTATCACATATTTGAAACAATTTTATTAGTTTTAAAGGTCTAGGAGTTTTGAATAATTGAATTTGGCTTATAGCCAATTTGTATTTTAGTTTATTTAACTTCGATGTTGTGTTGCCGCAAGAAATATATAAAATTGTATAATTTCAGAAAAGACAATAAAAAAGATAGGTTTTATGTAAAGAAACATTTTTAGAGAAAATAATAAGAATTTGGATGCTTTTTTGAAATTTTCTCTAAACAAACAAACAAACACAAATTCAATTCCCTTTTTGTTGTTAATGTAAAAACATAATATATTTGACCAATTTTCGTCTTGCAAGAAAAATTTTCAAGTTCGTTATCATACAAAATTACAAAAAATATTCACCTTGAAATTTTATTAAAGTTTAAAAAAATCAAGTTACTTTGAAAGGATTTATGACCCAAAGTTTCTGAAGACGAATATTATCAATAATACTTGAACTGAAATGAGAGACATTTATAGTCAACAACATAGAAATTTATCCAAGAACTTTTTCTATTAATAAAAATACATATTCATGCATAAATTATTGATTTTTGAAAATATTACATCTTGGAAACAGACTTCACATTTAGTAATTAGAATTAGACACTAATCCGTTACATACTAATTTATCCCTCAAAAAGTGTTTTTTTTTTTTTTTTTTAATGATAGAAATATTTATACAGTTTTCTTTATACAATACATAACTTCAATTAAACTTTAAATATTAATATATGGATTTTTAAAATATATATATAAATTAATAAATAAAAATAATTTACAAAATAAAAATATTTTTACTAGTTTTAGAATGTTAATTAAAAACCTTTTAGCATTTAAAATTTATGTAGTAATATTTGCTGTACATTTATTAATGTACGTTTCAATTCTCTTCCCTTTCTATTGGGACAGCATATGTAAGCAAATTTTGAAACTGACCCATTTTTGTTAATAATATGCAAACAGAGATAAACATTGGGATTTCTCAATTCAGAGAATCTCATTTCCAGAGTCATATGTCATTATAATCGGCACGTGCCAAGAAAATGACAAAAGAAAAGAAATCTCCTTCAGTGTTTTAGATTTGATTATCGTTTTTGCTTTGTTTGTTTTTGAAGAAGTGGGGGTATGATTACTGATATGTTAACTCGTATGGAAGATTGTCATCACATGATTCTATTATTTCGAAGAAAAGTATTGAGATAATAAAGACCCGCCACCACCATAGTCTTTGATTAGAAAATGAAGATCTGTTTTTTTAATATGATTTAAAAACCTTCTAGATATTTACAAAAATTTGTAATTGGTGTACATTTGATTAAAAAATAGGGGGGGGGGGGTACATCTGTAAATTTTATTTTAATCTTCACATTCACTCACACACATAAAAAAAATGCCATTCTACTGTAAATTATGATTTTTTTTAACTTTATGTTAAAAATACAAGTTTAGAAGGTGGTTTTCACACTGAAATTGTATTTTTGAAGTTAATTATTCAATTTATTTAAGCATTAAAAAAAGGAAAAAAAATCGATGTGTATGCTTAATGCGAACAAATATAATTTCGTAAAAAAGAAGGGCGCTGATGATAAAAGAGATTTTTTTTCAGAGATGTATTTGCTAACATTGTATTCTTTTTCCACCTGTAATTTTTTTCCGGTAGAAAAAAATTAACAACATAATTTTCTACACTTAGTTTATTTATATATATTCGTTCAAACAAATTAGCTTCATAAGTCAACATTTAGGAATATTTTATTTACCAACAGCCTAATTGTTAGTTATTTTGCTGCCTCCAAGATTTAATTATTGAGTAAATTGAAAAGTACAAATGTTAGATTTAAATAAATTCATTTTTGTTCTCAAAAGCATCAAACTGGCAAATTCTCATCTTTAGAAACTTATATAATGGGCTGTGCCTGTTAATGTTTTGATAAATGCAGAAAACATTGCAAAAAATGCTGTCAAATGTGACATTTTTATCCGAATTTTCCGAATCGGGAGATCTGAGAACGAAAAAAATGGTCATATTGATAAAATAACTATTTATAAATCAAAATGTAATGAGCTGAGCGAAAAACGAAATCACACAGCCTATTATGCATCTCATCAAAAATCGCCTCAGCAAGTTTGATGTTTTTATTTTTAAAAATAAGTCTGAAAATGGTCTCAGAAAATTCAAGCTGTGAGGGTGGAAAAATATTTTTTCGAATGCACCCTTAACGTGCACAAATGAAAGTGAACGCTAATCAGTTAATAACACATGAGCAATCAACTCTATAAAAATAAATCCCCTATAATATACACTGGGAAAACAACATATGATGCATTAGATCTGCATTAGATGCATTTATCTATTATTGATTATTATGTGACTTATTAAATCACATAATAAATAATAAATCAAGATAGATAATTATTAAATCTCACAATAAATAATAATCTTACAAATGTTTTTATCAAGAAAATGCTATTTGTGAGAATTTCGTACATAATCTTATAAATGACTTACGTTGAACTTCTAAGGTGTCACCCCCAACATTATTGACAAATTTAACATTCTCTGTTATTTTTTATTTATTATTTAAATTAAAAATTTTCCAAAGAAGAATTACCATTTAAAACTTATTTATATACAAGATGATTCATAAATAATGAAACAGTATAGGTTAAATCCTTAAGGGTGTATTCGAAAAAACGCTTTTCCATCTTTAACAGCTCGAAATTTTCCGATACAATTTCAGACACATTTTTAAAAGTAGAAACATGAAACTTGGTGAGCGGCTTTTTGAAGGGACGTATAAAGACGTTTGAAGGGACGTTTGAAGGGACGCCGTGTGATGGCACTTTTCACTCTCAATTCATTAGAGTTTGATTTATAAACAATTATCTTCTTAGTAGGACCCTTTTTTTCGTTCTCAGATCTTCCACTTCGGAAAAATCGGTTCAAAATGCCGTTTTTGACTGCTTTTTTTGCGATATTTTCTGCATTTATCAAAGAATCGACGGTCACGACACCTTGTGCACATTCTAAATAAAACAATTTGCCCGTTTGATGCATACACTGTAAAAAAAATCTGTAACCTTAGTAATCTAAATTAACCGAAATCTCTTATGCTTACTAAAATTTTATGTGTACACTGTACAAAAAAATGATGTCAATCTACAAAACTTGTAAGCAAAACTAAAACCATCTGTAACTTTACAAAAGAATTTACTAAAATTTTGGTAACTTTACTAAAATTTTATCTATAATGCTCGTTATCGTCACTTAAAAAGTTCTTGGAATACGATTTCCCAAAAAAATTCTTAGTAACCTTAAAATTTGTTTGATTCAAAGTGCAATTCTGTATCTGTTACATGAATTTTTATTATTGCCGTTACACAAAAAGTTCTTGGAATACAATTCTACTAGAAAAATTTTTGTAACTTTCCCAATTTTTTTTTACAGTGTATGAGAGCAAAAATGAATTTAAAAATAAATCGGATAATAAGCAGTTTGAATCGAAATACACCCTTAAATATTACTTCTAGATCCATACTTCCAATTGTGTATGTTTACATTATTTTGTTTATATTATATTTAATTTTCTGGTTTTCAAAATGACTTCAGAAATTAAAATTAAACACCATGTTCAAAAATTTGTTTCATTTATGCTATTTAATTAAATTAGTAAAATTTATATTTTTTCTGATCTAACATTTTATTTTCTACCATACAAATAGGTCAGTATAATTTAACCTTTTATCTACCGACAGTACTTATAAATACCATTAAAGTTACTTATTATAAAATTCTTTTAATGCATCAATTAGTTATAATGCTGTTTAGAATGAGTTACAGATACATTATTTTGTCCCAAAAGCATTATTGGTTATACACAAAACAAAAATATTTTTAAAAGGATGATTTCTTTTGCCTTTGTATCTTTTCAGCTTTCTTGGAGCTGAGGAAGGAGGATGGGGATTTTTCAGTTCGGAAATATTTCTAAAATTTTATTGAAAGAACATCATGTTTGTACATTTTATAATCCTACAAAATACTAAGAAAAGAATTTAAAATAAAAGATTTGAGTGGGTTATAAATATTGCACAAAATCCCTGTAAACTCAAATTTAATAAATCCTTCTAAATCCTTCCTCCAAAATCCTTCAAAATTTATTAAATGATTATGTAAATCTTTTAATTTAGTTTAAAAAATCTATATAAAAGGTTTTAGACTGTAAAATTTTCACGAATTCATAATTCGGTAGATAAAGGATTAAAGAAAAACTGAAAATGAGATGAAACGCTTTTAGCGTATTACATGATGCGTCTGAGTGAATATGTTTCTAGATCTTCCTCGGATAAAAATATTTCTGTGTCAAAATGTCTTTTATCTGCTTACTCCATAAGTTTAGATATTATCTTGCTGGCTTAGATATTATCTTGCTGGCTTCGTTTTGTAAGTATCTTCGATTCAAACTGCTCTTTTTCCGATTTATTTTTGAATTCATTTTTGCTCTCAAACACATGAAACTGGCAAATTGCCTTATTTAAAAGGTGCACAAGGTGCCGTGATTGCCGATTCTTTGATAAATGCAGAAAATGTTGCAAAAAAAGCAATCGAAAAGGGCATTTTGAACTGATTTTTCCGGAGCAGGAGATCCGTGAACGAAAATATGGGTCATACTGAGAAGATAATTGTTTATAAATCAAATTCTAATGAATTGAGTGTAAAAAGACATCACACGGCACCTTATACGTCTCTTCAAGAATCCCCTAAGCAAGTTTCATGTTTCTACTTTTATAAATATGTTTGAAATTGTATCGGAAAATTTCGTGTTCTTGAAGGTGGAAAAGCGTTTTTTCGAATACACCCTTAAGAAGAAAATGTTATTACGGCCAGCCGCATGCGAAAATAACTGTTATTATGTCTCCCTTTCATTCACACTTTTCTTTAGCATTTGTAACGTTTTCTTACAAATGTTTTTATCAAGAAAACCGCTTTTTGAGAAAATTACTTTGTTTTCTACCGCAAAAAGCAATTTCTTGGGGTGTCATTAGAGATATTCTAGCCCTGACACACTTGCAATGTATTTTTATTTATTTATTTATTTATTTTAGAAAAAAAATCTATATTTAATGATTTATATAACCGTGTTTCGGAAAACTTGGAGAATCAAGCCATTTTTAAATACATTCAAGTTGTATCATAATAAATAATAAAATTGTGGATCATTACCTGTTTAATTTAATTTTAATATTTGGGATAAAAGTTTTTCTTTTCTTTTTTCTAAAGATTTTTTTTAATCAAAATTTACTCTTATGTAGTTTACAAAATGTATTCCATCACAGTATATTTCCCATCTAGCATATTTTGTACTTGGCAGAATAAAGGGGGGGGGGGGAGGGTGCGTATTGTAAACTTAAATATTAGAAAAAGGCTGCTGAACAAAGGTGAAAAAAATCAAATAAGTAACAAAACATTATAATATATATATATATATATATATATCAGAAGATTCAAATCTTTTAATGACTTCATAATGACTTTAATTAATGACTTCATAAGTTTTATATATAATAATATATAAAACTTATAAAGTCATTAATTTTAGACTATAGTTGAGATAACTGGAATTTACTCACTGTATGTAAAAATAAATAAGTAATAAACAATGTTATATTTCCCGCTATACTTTAATGAAGATGCGATATTATACAAACTAATAGCATTTCTTTAATTCAAAATTCAAAATTTGCCAATTATGTTTGCAATGCCATGCTTTTCCCATGCCATCATACTTTACATCTCAAACACAAATATTTTATGAAAGTCTTGTAAGTTTTCAATAAACCACGTGAAGGTTTGATAATTCACTTACGAATTCACTAGTATACCAAATGAAAAAGCATGACTGCTTAAGGGTACACTCAAAAAATATTTTTCCACCCTCAACACAGCTCAAAATTTTTTTATACATTTTCAAACTCATTTTTTAAAGCAAAAACACGAAACTTGCTGATGTGAGTTTTAAAGATATGTATAAGCATCCGTGTGTTTCATTTTTCGTTCAATTAATATGAACTTGATTTATAAACAATTATTTTCCAAGAAGGATCTTTTTTTTTTTCTCTAAGTCTCTCGCTTCGAAAAATCCAGTTCAAAACACCAACTTTGAAAGCATTTTTGAAATATATTCTGCCTTTATCGAAAAACACACATTGTAATAGTTTCTGAATCTGCTGATTTGGTGCGTTTCAGAACAAAAAGGAATTTAAAAATGAATCAGAAAATAAGCAGTTGAGATTTAATACCAGTAGGGGAAAAATGTCTGTCCGACCTCAGGAGGAGGAGCGAGGAGCGTGGTGGTGGTGGTGGGCTCCTCCTCCTCAATCCTCCTCCACAGCCCTCCTCCTCAATCCTCCTCCTCAATCCTCCTCCTGGCATCGTCTTATAAGAGAAGGGGTTAAAAGGGGGGGATTAAATTTTTTTTCGTGAAATTTGAATATTTTATGCTATAAGAGAGGGGTAAAAGGGGGATAAATTTTTTAAGTATACTACAATACGAGCGGATCTTTTGACTGTTGATTAAGAGATGAATGATTCATATTAAATTAAAAATAGTAATTAATTAAAAAGTAATTAAAAATAATAAGTGAAAAATAATGAAGGGACTTAGAATTTTTCGAGCGGTATTTTTTAGTCAAGTGTAGTACGTAGTGGAATTTAAGAAGTGAATAACAGCAATTAACGATAATTAGTAATTAATAAAAAAGTAATTAAAAATATTGAGTAAAAATAATGAAGGTAATAATTAAAAATGATAATTAAAAATAATGAGTAAAAAATAATGAAGGGAATTTTTCGGTGAACTTTAGTTTAAGGATTTATTTTTTGATTTGAAGCGGAAATTTTGGGGAGATTGATTTTTTTTTTTTTTCACCGTGTTTTTAATAAGGGGTTAAGCGGATATTTTGGGGACACAGAATGTTTTTTTCTGTACTATTGTACGAGTAGTTTTTAATTTTAATGTGGTGACTTAAAAATTTTCAGTTTGGTGTAATTTAAGAGTTTATTTTTTGATTTTAAGCAGAAATTTTGGGGAGATTGATTTTTTTTTTTTTTTTTTTTTTTTTTTTTTTTTTTTCACCGTGTTTTAGATAATGGGTTAAGAGGGTATTTGGGGACATAGAATGTTTTTTTTTTTCAGTACTATTGTACGAGTGGTTTTCAATTTTAATGTGGCGACTTAAAAATTTTCAGTTTGGTGTAATTTAAGAGTTTATTTTTTCGATTTTAAGTGGGAATTTGGGGAGATTGATTTTTTTTTTTTTCCACTGTACTCTTACATGATGAGTTAAGCGGATATTTTGGGGGAAATTATTATTTTAGACTAATCATTCACGAAGGATATTTTGCAGATATAAATGTTTAATAGGGGGACTTTAAATTTTGCAATGGGATTGACGTGCGCTCGTCGACCTAACCGTATGGAGTTTGTAATTTTCTTTGAATCATGGGTGCATATTGGCTTAGACTATCTTAGAAAGACTTCCACCACCTTTATCTCCACCAAGTCATAAATAACACATGCTGGTAATGGGAATTTGAGAATAATAACTTTAAATATTAATTTAATGAAGGAACTTTAAAATTATTTCGAGTACTATTTTTAGTTAACTATGTTATACACTTGATATTTCAAAGTAATTAAAAAATAACTTTAAAATTTGAATGAGAAAATATGTTTCAAAATGGGATTTTACTTATTTGCGCTCGTTGACCTAACCGTTCGGAATCTGTGATTTTCTTCGAATCATGTGTGAATAACTGTTAGATTTCCTTAGAAGGGCTTGAATAAGCTTCAACCATCATAAATAACGCATGTCTGTAACGGGAATTTGAACTTAATTATTTTAAATATTCATTTTAATGAGGTGACTTCGAAAACAATTTGTAGAACTTTTGAGCGGTAATAATTTTTATTGGGAAACTTAAAAGAATCTTGTGATTTTTTGGGGTCTAATTTTTAATTGCTGAATTGCAATCTGTATTCGCCTTTCTTTCGTGTGATTGTGTAGATGTTGATGAAAACTATTTCTGTTCCAATTAATGAAATTTAATAATTAAAATAATAAAGTGTTCCTCACCAGACACCCCTTTTTCAAAATTCGTGCATATTTTTTAACATAACAATGTGTTTAATATAAGTAATTTTTGTGTGTCCTTTCTTTTCTGAAAGAGTAAGCGATTTTTAACAGAAATATCTTTTGACGTGTGTAATTTTTCGTTGGCAGAACAATTTTCAAATAAATAAATTTTAATATTAATAGAATTTTTGACTTTCCGAAGAAAAAAAGGAACTTATTTTTAATGTTTTAATACTTGTCGGTTAAAAAAATTAAACTATATTTATTATCGAAATGAATTCATCTACATTAATTTAAAAACATATAATATTTATAACCAGTAACGCAGAACTTTTTCAAACCCTGTTAATGAGATTTTATAACAAAAGTGTTATTATATAATTGAATTACTGTTTTTAAAATGTGTTGTATGTATGTGCGTGTTTTGAATGTATCTGTATGTTGTATGTATGTATGTATGTGTGTGTGTGTTGCATAGTGTGTGTGTGTGTCGTATGTATGTGTATGTTGTATGTATATGTATGTGTGTGTGTGTTGTATGTATGTGCATGTTGTATGTATGTGTGTGTATGTATGTGTGTGTTGTATGTATGTGCATGTTGAATGTATGTGTATGTAATTTTTTTTGCCGATAGGTGTGATCTTTAGCTGAAAGTGACCTAGGGTCAAAACTTTCACCCAGGAATCGCCACGAGGAGGCAGATCACATGATTCCCGTATTGCACACATTCACATACATTATTTCGAGCGATATTTTTAGCGAAACATAATATGCAATTGAAGTTTTAGAATAATTAAAAAATAACTTTAAAATTTAAATGAAAGAATGTTTCAAAATGGAATTTTACGTACTAACATTTAATCGCGCTCGTCGGTTTTTACTGTTTGGAGGTCTGTTAATTTTCCTTTAACCTTGGAAAACCTTGCGTCAATAAGGATATTTCAGAAAGACCCCCACTTTGGGTACTCTTTTAAACTAATATTTGTAATGAGATGTGTTCGCGCGCGTCGGCCTAACTGTTTGGAGTATCAACATAAAATCAGCAAATTAATACAAAATATTTCAAATAGTAAGAAAATGATTGATTAAAATCACCAAGTAAGAATAAAAATACTTCAAGCAATGAGAAAATAAATGTTTAAAATCAAAAATTTAACATTTAAAGGTTTTATCTTCAGATCTAAATAATTTGTGAAAAATGCTTTTAAATATTTTTAAAGCTGTATTGAAAATAATATTTTTCATACCTTAACATCAAAAAAAGTGTTAAATCCAAATCGATGAAGAGTTTAATAATTGTTTTCTCAAAGAGAGGATACTAAATTCGTTGCAATATATGTGTGTGTGTGTAAACATAAATGAATCATTCTTATCTGCTTATCTGATAGCGTTTTCCGAAAAGGGTTGAATCTCTGAATCATAACTGATAGGAACTGGGGTTGATGTGTTATCTTAATTAATCTTAATGAGTACTATATCTAATTAAAATTATTTGACTTGAAATAAAATAACGTCTGTTGAGCAATATCTTTTGAAAACTTAAGATTTAATTATTTAAATCAAATTAAAGGCTTTTTTTTATCTCATCGATTTATTTTAAATAAAAGTAAAATATTTATATTTTTCTGTACTTTGTTAGCAAAATAAAGAGTGTATCACATTCATTTCGGCTTTAACTGTTTGAAAATTTAAATTAACCTATAATTAAAATGATTACATAAGGTTGAGTATGCGATCTTTTAAATGAAATCTAGTTAAAAACGGAACACGCATTCATATAAAACTTTAAATACTTATGGTGTTGTGTATAATGCAATGTATGTATTAAATATTAAATGAAAAATATGAATTAACAATAAATGAAAGACATTAACATTAATAAAATATTAATTAAACATTGCATTGATTAAAAACTTAATGAAAAATATTAATTTGGGAATACGCATCTTTATAAAACTTTAAACATTTATGCTTTTGGGTATAATATTATGGATGTATTAAATATTAAATGAAAAATATGAATTAACAATAAATAAAAAATATTAATTAACATTAATAAAATATTAATTAAACATTGTGTTAATTAAAATATAGATTAAAAATTTAATGAAAAATATTAATTTCTCATGTAATTAAAATAACACTTTATAAATTAATGAATTAATAATAAATGAAACATGTTCATTCGAAACAACTTGAGAAATACTAATTTGTAATGAAATTAGAAAATACCAATTAATTAAATATTAATTAAAAATTAAATGAAAACTATTTATGAGAGACACATTGAAAAATATTCTCACCTTAAACTTTCATTCGCCAATCCTTAAATCCAACCTTCATCGTTGCTTACCTGTTAGGAAATGTCTGATAACAACAAATTCTTATCTTTAACGGTATTTCCCGAAGGCTGACTCACTAGATAAGTAACAATGACAAGTTCAAATCTGAAATTAAGAGTTTATTCATATTGAATATAATTAATATAATGTTTAATTAAAAAGGGACTTAATTTATTTAATACGTCATAATTAAGAATTTAATTAAATCCTAATATAATTTTTTTATCTAATTAATAGAATAAAAAAGAAATTCTTTTCAACATTTTCAAGAAACATCAAGTTATCGAATACTTAATAGAATATTTTTTTAATGAATGTGTAATTAACATTTTTAAATGATTTTTTCTAATTAATTTGTGTTTAATTAAAATTTTCATAATTAAACTAAATATATAAAATAAAAAGTGAATTCTTTTCAAAATTTTCAAGAAACACCAAATTATTATTAAGTAATATTTCGAATAACTACAAACTTTAATCATGATGAGTCATCACTGTGAATGATCTTTTCTTCTCATATGTTATAAAAACAAGTTTAAGTACCTAAATTTATTGATATATTTCATTGTGTGTTGGATCCTTCTTTACTAATCTCGTTAAAATTATTCATTTACCAATGATTTAAATTTCACATTTTAAAGTCATTTATATAATATACTAACATTTGACTATTAAATATCAAATAATGGATATGCACTTTTTACACTCACATCTTACAATGTAATTAGTAACCAAATGTAATGATTTTTAAGCATGTCTTCTTAATTTTTTTACAATGAAAGACTATCACAGTTGAATATTTAGCTTTCTGTTTATAACTTTATCGAGAAATATATAATGCATACCACACGATTTCATTAAATGAATCACAATACATTTCAAACTTCTCATTTTCAATGTTTTATATATACTAGTGTTTATCAAATAGGTGTTTATTCTGAACAATCATTACTTAGTATATTGATGAAAAGTTTGTGTTGAACGGTTTTTAACTTAAATGGTGTGAGAGAAGGATATATTAGGACAGAAGTTATTAAATATAGAGTCTTTAAAGTTTATACCCGTGCAAGAATTGGCATTTCAAGAAACAAAGTTGTGTCACATTTGAAAGCATTCTTTATATTCGAAACGCACACGTGATCACGATCACATCACTGAAGAGCATAGAGAAGCTGTTTATGTTGTATATAATTTGAATTTTCATTAACACAATATTATAACCGAAGTTTTTCGACAGTTTGAAAAATTATGATGTTCAACGTCTGCACACGTTAACACAGAATAAGATTAGCTTATGCCCTTTCGATGATAAGCGTTATTTGCAGGTAAGATGTATTAACATAACAAAATTTTCTTGGTAATTTTACTCGCAGGTTTCGAAACCACAAACATCTGATCATACTTCTCATTTTTAACACGCGACACTAACCATTGGGCCATTAAAGCCCGTAATTTAGTAACTAAAAATTAAGAAAGATCATCGAAAATGATTACTTCACACATGCAAAAATAATTTTTATTGTGACTTATCAGTTAAAAATCACGAAGAAAAGAAAAATATCACATATGTTTTGGATTACTTTGAGATTTTATGAGTCACTTCATCAGTTAAATAGACATAACCACTTCTTATGAATCACTACTTATGCTTAAATTTTGAAACACTTGCTTATATGAAATGTATTATATTTTAGTTTATCAGTGATAGTGCGATTACTTGTTAATAATTTTAATGTTATTAAAAAAATTTAAAAAAATCAAATGTGAATAATTAATTAAAAAAACACAAGTCACTATTAAAGGTTTGAACAAATTATTAAAATTATTTTACAAAACTTTTCAAATTATTTAAAAATGTTTCACTAATATTTAGTAATCGTCAAATTTTAATGTCGATAATCATTTATGTGAGTCAGGTTTTCTGTTTTAACTGTTAAGTTATCAGATTCCCCCTTCAAGTACATCTCATTGATAAGTTTTAATCAACCAATCAACTATTTATTTACCCCAGCAACCAGCTATTTGTTTACCCTAGTAACCAAAAAGCTTTTGTCGACACATGAACAAAATTTTGAAGATGCAAGACTCTTCATTTTCACTCGAAAAAACAATGACTTATGTAATAAATTTTTTCTTTACTTAAATGAAACCTTCACATGTGTATGGTAAAACTTGGAAAATTTCATTTAATGCACAAATTTAAAGTTAACAGACAAGGTCTTCACACATCTTTTAGTATTTTACTAACACTTTGCCAAATATCTTTAGAAAACAACAACAGAATTTTAAATAATTATTTTAATAAAAATTCTCTTTTGTAAGTGACATTATTAAACTAACTTGAAAAATTAACTTGGCAAAGCAAGTTTTCACTATTCCAACTAAGTAATATTCATAAGTTTTATATGATAAACAACCTGTTTGGTTATGTCCCAGCATGGCTTTATAAAATGTATCTAAAATAACCTTTAATATCAATGTTTAAAAATATGCGAATAATTCAGTTAGTCTTTTATAGATGATTATTTTCCCTTCTATTATTTAAAAGACATTTTAAAATAAAATTATTACTGATGCCAGTTTATCCCAGTGTTATGAAATGTGTATGCAAAACTTTTAATTCTAATTTTCACATTTTATTATTTCAAATTATTGTTTTCAAGTTGTACTAAAATTTGGAAAAAAATATTTAATTTTCATGCATAATTAAATTGAAATACTTTAATAATAAAGACACATTTAACATTGTATACTCACCTAATCCAACACTTTCACAAATACACGTCCGACTCGCTCCAAGGTTTAGGAAGAAATGAGAGATTCAAAGTCCTTATCAGAAAATGTTATCAGATAGTCTTATCTTAAGATAAGTGACGTCAGAGAACATATGTCATCAACTGGTCACATGATGTATATCACATGACCAGTGCTTTGTTAATTAATCTTATTAATTAATTATTAAGTATTAAATTATTAATTATTAATTAATAAGATTAATTAACAAAGCACTGGTCATGTGATATACATCATTAATCTTATTAAAAATAGTTATTATTTTTTAATAACAAAGAATTAATAATATTAAATAATTTAATTTAATACTTAATAATTAATTAATTAATAATTAATAATTTAATACTTAATAATTAATTAATAAGATTAATTAACAAAGCACTGGTCATGTGATATACATCACGTGACCAGTTGATGACATATGTTCTCTGACGTCACTTATCTTAAGATAAGACTATCTGATAACATTTTCTGATAAGGACTTTGAATCTCTCATTTCTTCCTAAACCTTGGAGCGAGTCGGACGTGTATTTGTGAAAGTGTTGGATTAGGTGAGTATACAATGTTAAATGTGTCTTTATTATTAAAGTATTTCAATTTAATTATGCATGAAAATTAAATATTTTTTTCCAAATTTTAGTACAACTTGAAAACAATAATTTGAAATAATAAAATGTGAAAATTAGAATTAAAAGTTTTGCATACACATTTCATAACACTGGGATAAACTGGCATCAGTAATAATTTTATTTTAAAATGTCTTTTAAATAATAGAAGGGAAAATAATCATCTATAAAAGACTAACTGAATTATTCGCATATTTTTAAACATTGATATTAAAGGTTATTTTAGATACATTTTATAAAGCCATGCTGGGACATAACCAAACAGGTTGTTTATCATATAAAACTTATGAATATTACTTAGTTGGAATAGTGAAAACTTGCTTTGCCAAGTTAATTTTTCAAGTTAGTTTAATAATGTCACTTACAAAAGAGAATTTTTATTAAAATAATTATTTAAAATTCTGTTGTTGTTTTCTAAAGATATTTGGCAAAGTGTTAGTAAAATACTAAAAGATGTGTGAAGACCTTGTCTGTTAACTTTAAATTTGTGCATTAAATGAAATTTTCCAAGTTTTACCATACACATGTGAAGGTTTCATTTAAGTAAAGAAAAAATTTATTACATAAGTCATTGTTTTTTCGAGTGAAAATGAAGAGTCTTGCATCTTCAAAATTTTGTTCATGTGTCGACAAAAGCTTTTTGGTTACTAGGGTAAACAAATAGCTGGTTGCTGGGGTAAATAAATAGTTGATTGGTTGATTAAAACTTATCAATGAGATGTACTTGAAGGGGGAATCTGATAACTTAACAGTTAAAACAGAAAACCTGACTCACATAAATGATTATCGACATTAAAATTTGACGATTACTAAATATTAGTGAAACATTTTTAAATAATTTGAAAAGTTTTGTAAAATAATTTTAATAATTTGTTCAAACCTTTAATAGTGACTTGTGTTTTTTTAATTAATTATTCACATTTGATTTTTTTAAATTTTTTTAATAACATTAAAATTATTAACAAGTAATCGCACTATCACTGATAAACTAAAATATAATACATTTCATATAAGCAAGTGTTTCAAAATTTAAGCATAAGTAGTGATTCATAAGAAGTGGTTATGTCTATTTAACTGATGAAGTGACTCATAAAATCTCAAAGTAATCCAAAACATATGTGATATTTTTCTTTTCTTCGTGATTTTTAACTGATAAGTCACAATAAAAATTATTTTTGCATGTGTGAAGTAATCATTTTCGATGATCTTTCTTAATTTTTAGTTACTAAATTACGGGCTTTAATGGCCCAATGGTTAGTGTCGCGTGTTAAAAATGAGAAGTATGATCAGATGTTTGTGGTTTCGAAACCTGCGAGTAAAATTACCAAGAAAATTTTGTTATGTTAATACATCTTACCTGCAAATAACGCTTATCATCGAAAGGGCATAAGCTAATCTTATTCTGTGTTAACGTGTGCAGACGTTGAACATCATAATTTTTCAAACTGTCGAAAAACTTCGGTTATAATATTGTGTTAATGAAAATTCAAATTATATACAACATAAACAGCTTCTCTATGCTCTTCAGTGATGTGATCGTGATCACGTGTGCGTTTCGAATATAAAGAATGCTTTCAAATGTGACACAACTTTGTTTCTTGAAATGCCAATTCTTGCACGGGTATAAACTTTAAAGACTCTATATTTAATAACTTCTGTCCTAATATATCCTTCTCTCACACCATTTAAGTTAAAAACCGTTCAACACAAACTTTTCATCAATATACTAAGTAATGATTGTTCAGAATAAACACCTATTTGATAAACACTAGTATATATAAAACATTGAAAATGAGAAGTTTGAAATGTATTGTGATTCATTTAATGAAATCGTGTGGTATGCATTATATATTTCTCGATAAAGTTATAAACAGAAAGCTAAATATTCAACTGTGATAGTCTTTCATTGTAAAAAAATTAAGAAGACATGCTTAAAAATCATTACATTTGGTTACTAATTACATTGTAAGATGTGAGTGTAAAAAGTGCATATCCATTATTTGATATTTAATAGTCAAATGTTAGTATATTATATAAATGACTTTAAAATGTGAAATTTAAATCATTGGTAAATGAATAATTTTAACGAGATTAGTAAAGAAGGATCCAACACACAATGAAATATATCAATAAATTTAGGTACTTAAACTTGTTTTTATAACATATGAGAAGAAAAGATCATTCACAGTGATGACTCATCATGATTAAAGTTTGTAGTTATTCGAAATATTACTTAATAATAATTTGGTGTTTCTTGAAAATTTTGAAAAGAATTCACTTTTTATTTTATATATTTAGTTTAATTATGAAAATTTTAATTAAACACAAATTAATTAGAAAAAATCATTTAAAAATGTTAATTACACATTCATTAAAAAAATATTCTATTAAGTATTCGATAACTTGATGTTTCTTGAAAATGTTGAAAAGAATTTCTTTTTTATTCTATTAATTAGATAAAAAAATTATATTAGGATTTAATTAAATTCTTAATTATGACGTATTAAATAAATTAAGTCCCTTTTTAATTAAACATTATATTAATTATATTCAATATGAATAAACTCTTAATTTCAGATTTGAACTTGTCATTGTTACTTATCTAGTGAGTCAGCCTTCGGGAAATACCGTTAAAGATAAGAATTTGTTGTTATCAGACATTTCCTAACAGGTAAGCAACGATGAAGGTTGGATTTAAGGATTGGCGAATGAAAGTTTAAGGTGAGAATATTTTTCAATGTGTCTCTCATAAATAGTTTTCATTTAATTTTTAATTAATATTTAATTAATTGGTATTTTCTAATTTCATTACAAATTAGTATTTCTCAAGTTGTTTCGAATGAACATGTTTCATTTATTATTAATTCATTAATTTATAAAGTGTTATTTTAATTACATGAGAAATTAATATTTTTCATTAAATTTTTAATCTATATTTTAATTAACACAATGTTTAATTAATATTTTATTAATGTTAATTAATATTTTTTATTTATTGTTAATTCATATTTTTCATTTAATATTTAATACATCCATAATATTATACCCAAAAGCATAAATGTTTAAAGTTTTATAAGGATGCGTATTCCCAAATTAATATTTTTCATTAAGTTTTTAATCAATGCAATGTTTAATTAATATTTTATTAATGTTAATGTCTTTCATTTATTGTTAATTCATATTTTTCATTTAATATTTAATACATACATTGCATTATACACAACACCATAAGTATTTAAAGTTTTATATGAATGCGTGTTCCGTTTTTAACTAGATTTCATTTAAAAGATCGCATACTCAACCTTATGTAATTATTTTAATTATAGGTTAATTTAAATTTTCAAACAGTTAAAGCCGAAATGAATGTGATACACTCTTTATTTTGCTAACAAAGTACAGAAAAATATAAATATTTTACTTTTATTTAAAATAAATCGATGAGATAAAAAAAAGCCTTTAATTTGATTTAAATAATTAAATCTTAAGTTTTCAAAAGATATTGCTCAACAGACGTTATTTTATTTCAAGTCAAATAATTTTAATTAGATATAGTACTCATTAAGATTAATTAAGATAACACATCAACCCCAGTTCCTATCAGTTATGATTCAGAGATTCAACCCTTTTCGGAAAACGCTATCAGATAAGCAGATAAGAATGATTCATTTATGTTTACACACACACACATATATTGCAACGAATTTAGTATCCTCTCTTTGAGAAAACAATTATTAAACTCTTCATCGATTTGGATTTAACACTTTTTTTGATGTTAAGGTATGAAAAATATTATTTTCAATACAGCTTTAAAAATATTTAAAAGCATTTTTCACAAATTATTTAGATCTGAAGATAAAACCTTTAAATGTTAAATTTTTGATTTTAAACATTTATTTTCTCATTGCTTGAAGTATTTTTATTCTTACTTGGTGATTTTAATCAATCATTTTCTTACTATTTGAAATATTTTGTATTAATTTGCTGATTTTATGTTGATACTCCAAACAGTTAGGCCGACGCGCGCGAACACATCTCATTACAAATATTAGTTTAAAAGAGTACCCAAAGTGGGGGTCTTTCTGAAATATCCTTATTGACGCAAGGTTTTCCAAGGTTAAAGGAAAATTAACAGACCTCCAAACAGTAAAAACCGACGAGCGCGATTAAATGTTAGTACGTAAAATTCCATTTTGAAACATTCTTTCATTTAAATTTTAAAGTTATTTTTTAATTATTCTAAAACTTCAATTGCATATTATGTTTCGCTAAAAATATCGCTCGAAATAATGTATGTGAATGTGTGCAATACGGGAATCATGTGATCTGCCTCCTCGTGGCGATTCCTGGGTGAAAGTTTTGACCCTAGGTCACTTTCAGCTAAAGATCACACCTATCGGCAAAAAAAATTACATACACATACATTCAACATGCACATACATACAACACACACATACATACACACACATACATACAACATGCACATACATACAACACACACACACATACATATACATACAACATACACATACATACGACACACACACACACTATGCAACACACACACACATACATACATACATACAACATACAGATACATTCAAAACACGCACATACATACAACACATTTTAAAAACAGTAATTCAATTATATAATAACACTTTTGTTATAAAATCTCATTAACAGGGTTTGAAAAAGTTCTGCGTTACTGGTTATAAATATTATATGTTTTTAAATTAATGTAGATGAATTCATTTCGATAATAAATATAGTTTAATTTTTTTAACCGACAAGTATTAAAACATTAAAAATAAGTTCCTTTTTTTCTTCGGAAAGTCAAAAATTCTATTAATATTAAAATTTATTTATTTGAAAATTGTTCTGCCAACGAAAAATTACACACGTCAAAAGATATTTCTGTTAAAAATCGCTTACTCTTTCAGAAAAGAAAGGACACACAAAAATTACTTATATTAAACACATTGTTATGTTAAAAAATATGCACGAATTTTGAAAAAGGGGTGTCTGGTGAGGAACACTTTATTATTTTAATTATTAAATTTCATTAATTGGAACAGAAATAGTTTTCATCAACATCTACACAATCACACGAAAGAAAGGCGAATACAGATTGCAATTCAGCAATTAAAAATTAGACCCCAAAAAATCACAAGATTCTTTTAAGTTTCCCAATAAAAATTATTACCGCTCAAAAGTTCTACAAATTGTTTTCGAAGTCACCTCATTAAAATGAATATTTAAAATAATTAAGTTCAAATTCCCGTTACAGACATGCGTTATTTATGATGGTTGAAGCTTATTCAAGCCCTTCTAAGGAAATCTAACAGTTATTCACACATGATTCGAGGAAAATCACAGATTCCGAACGGTTAGGTCAACGAGCGCAAATAAGTAAAATCCCATTTTGAAACATATTTTCTCATTCAAATTTTAAAGTTATTTTTTAATTACTTTGAAATATCAAGTGTATAACATAGTTAACTAAAAATAGTACTCGAAATAATTTTAAAGTTCCTTCATTAAATTAATATTTAAAGTTATTATTCTCAAATTCCCATTACCAGCATGTGTTATTTATGACTTGGTGGAGATAAAGGTGGTGGAAGTCTTTCTAAGATAGTCTAAGCCAATATGCACCCATGATTCAAAGAAAATTACAAACTCCATACGGTTAGGTCGACGAGCGCACGTCAATCCCATTGCAAAATTTAAAGTCCCCCTATTAAACATTTATATCTGCAAAATATCCTTCGTGAATGATTAGTCTAAAATAATAATTTCCCCCAAAATATCCGCTTAACTCATCATGTAAGAGTACAGTGGAAAAAAAAAAAATCAATCTCCCCAAATTCCCACTTAAAATCGAAAAAATAAACTCTTAAATTACACCAAACTGAAAATTTTTAAGTCGCCACATTAAAATTGAAAACCACTCGTACAATAGTACTGAAAAAAAAAACATTCTATGTCCCCAAATACCCTCTTAACCCATTATCTAAAACACGGTGAAAAAAAAAAAAAAAAAAAAAAAAAAAAAAATCAATCTCCCCAAAATTTCTGCTTAAAATCAAAAAATAAACTCTTAAATTACACCAAACTGAAAATTTTTAAGTCACCACATTAAAATTAAAAACTACTCGTACAGAAACCCGTACAGAAAAAAACATTCTGTGTCCCCAAAATATCCGCTTAACCCCTTATTAAAAACACGGTGAAAAAAAAAAAAAATCAATCTCCCCAAAATTTCCGCTTCAAATCAAAAAATAAATCCTTAAACTAAAGTTCACCGAAAAATTCCCTTCATTATTTTTTACTCATTATTTTTAATTATCATTTTTAATTATTACCTTCATTATTTTTACTCAATATTTTTAATTACTTTTTTATTAATTACTAATTATCGTTAATTGCTGTTATTCACTTCTTAAATTCCACTACGTACTACACTTGACTAAAAAATACCGCTCGAAAAATTCTAAGTCCCTTCATTATTTTTCACTTATTATTTTTAATTACTTTTTAATTAATTACTATTTTTAATTTAATATGAATCATTCATCTCTTAATCAACAGTCAAAAGATCCGCTCGTATTGTAGTATACTTAAAAAATTTATCCCCCTTTTACCCCTCCCTTATAGCATAAAATATTCAAATTTCACGAAAAAAAATTTAATCCCCCCCTTTTAACCCCTTCTCTTATAAGACGATGCCAGGAGGAGGATTGAGGAGGAGGATTGAGGAGGAGGAGGATTGAGGAGGAGGGCTGTGGAGGAGGATTGAGGAGGAGGAGCCCACCACCACCACCACGCTCCTCGCTCCTCCTCCTGAGGTCGGACAGACATTTTTCCCCTACTAATACCAATGAAGTTATTAAATATTTTTCACTACCGTAAAGTTTCGAAAGTAATCCCTACTTTTCTTCAGACAGCGAATTCTAATAATTTTAAAGGATGCTTACAATTGGAATTTTTGGTGAAAAAAATAATTGAAATTAAGATGTGAGGAGATATAATTTGAATTTATAAATTTAGCAAAAATTTAATTTAAAAATTAAATTTTTGCTATTGAATTTAAAAATTTATAAATCCTAAAATTTTTTAGGATTTATAGAACTTGCAAAGCATATAAAAGGGTGGGGGGCTTATATTTAAAGGGGCTTATTTTCGGTATTTTACGGTATTTACTATTATATTACAGTTAATAACAATTATCCTTTCAATTAGAAGGCAGAAAAATAGTATTTGTGATTCCTTCTTAATTTTGATAATTCCCATCACGTTGCTTTAGTTCCTTCTATATCCAATATTTCTACTAAGTTCATAATAAGGGATTCTAAACAATTTATTTTATTTTAAATTACTATTCTGCAGTAATATAAAAAATAATAAGTATTATGATAACGAAAAAGTGTTACGGTCACGCGTTTTTCGCTGCTTGTCATTCTTCTAAATTACGCGTTAAAAGATTTTCCAGGGACGTTCGCAAAACCTTTTGCAAAAGGAAATGGCCATATTTAGCAAATGTATATTTATCATGTTAATAAAATTATATAGTACTGTTATCTTAATCCGTCGAATGGCTCTTTAATGAATAACAGGCCATTAAGTATATAAGATAAACATTATTTGCTTCTAACAAGGCATATCGTGAGAGATGTTCATTTTCTTTACGCTAGTGAAAATTGTGGAAAATAATTTTACTTTACTATTAGTGCGTGATTTCTAATCTTGTTTTCGTTCTTTCTTTCGAGGGAAGTAAATGAACCGTAAGTTTAACCCTTTGATTACGGTGCTGGGATATATGTTGTCCCAGCGTCTATTTTTTTTTTTATAATTCTATTTGCACGAATTTAAAAAAAAATAATAATCTTTGACATAATTTATGGCAAAAATTATATATAATAGGATATTTTGGAGAGAAATCTTACCATAAAGAAATAGTTCTGTAAATTACAGTAAGAGTACAGTTAAAAATAGTCACCTGTCTAAACCTGCAATCAAAAGATTAAAGCTATTTTGAATGAGATTGTACGAAAATTCTAAATTATGGCCATTAAAATAAGACGAAAAAATATTAAATACTATAATTTATGTAACTAGTCGGGATGCAAAAAAATATCGATGAAGAATACAGTAAGACTGAAATTTTATTATGTAAAGATTGTTTTTAGGATTCTTCAATAAATAAATAAATTGGTAACTTTTCAAGGCTGTTTTCAAATCCAAAAGGTTGACTTTATGACATAAAATTCAATTTATTTTTGTTCGGAAATGGATGAAACTAGTAGGTGATGTTGTTCAAAAATTATCTAATCGAACTGTTTTTTCCACCCCTCTCCTTTTTAAACGCAACAGATCTTTCAGAAAATAGTGTCAAAGTAGGCGTTTTGAACAGAGAAAGCAGAATAACCACTCAAGGTAGGGTGAAAATGACTGGATCGCATGATCAAAATCGCGTCTAACTCAGAAGATAATTCATTTATCAAAAAATGGAAAATACAGTTAGATTCCAAATTGTTTCCATAGTCACACCTTCTAATTTTATATCTTTCCGCTAAAAAATGAATTTTTAAATGTGTCAAAACATTTTTGCTCTTGTTGAGCAGCGCAGTTTAGAACAGACGCAAGAACATATAATTTTCTTTTTAAATTATATATGTAAATTCAGTTGAAGTTGAATTTTTCTTTTCTTTCATTCGAATGAAGTAAATGGACCATAAGTTCAAAGCAAATTTTGAAAGAAACGTACGAAAATTCTGATTTACGACTATTAAAATAAGTTGTGAAAAAATATTAAATAGTATAATAATTTATATATAAACAATGGAATTGAAAAAAGAAATAGAAGAAGAAGAATGTAAAATTAAAATTTCATTATTATAAAAAAAATGTTTTTACAATAACTTAGACCATATGCTTATCGATTCTAAATTAAGAAATTGGTAACTTCTTAAGACTGTTCTTAGATTTAAAAAAATAAAATAAAAATAAAATAAAATAAAATAAAATAAAATAAAGTTTATGTTATAAACATAAATTTAAATTTTTTTTTCGATAATGTAATGAAACTATAGCACGTGTTATTGTCCAGAAACTATCTAATTGCACTCAGTTTCCCATTTTTTTGTAAATATAATAGATACTTTTCAAAAAATAGTGTCGAAGTGGGCGCTTTGAACTGACTTTACACGAAAAAGAAGAAAAACCAGTCAAAACTGGGATGAAAATTGTCTTATCAAAAAATGTTATAACTCAATATGTAATTTATTGATCAAAAAATAGAAAACTGAGTTAGATTCCAGATATCAGATCGCTTCCATTGTCAGGCTTTGCAATTTTATACACTGCTCAAAACAATTAATGGATATTGCAGTTTTAGGTGGATTTTGTATCTGGGAAACTTTTTAGCTGATTGATACATGGTCGACAGACATAGTAGGTTACATGAGAATAAATTACACATGTTTGGCAGAAAAAAATGCATTTTATTGCGCATTTGTGTACAAAAGGAAAAAAACACAATTTGTGCATTTGAGAAAAAAAGAATAAGAAAAGGTGTTTTCTTCAAAGAAAATCATTTTCAGTAGGGGGGTATGGTTTCCACGGGCGGCCAGCAACGTTGAACACCTTTGAGGCATGGACTCAATGAGGCTATTAATGACGAGTTAGGGTATTCTGCCCCACTCTTTTAGAAGAGTACTTTCCAGTTCTTGGAGAGTTTGTGGGGGTTGTTGGCGGCCAGAAACTCGTCTTCCTAGAGCGTCCCAAACGTGCTCGATTGGATTCATGTCTGGAGAACACGCTGGCCATTCCATTCCAACGATTCCTTCCTCGAAAAGGAAATCCTCCACCAGGTTTGCACGATGTGGCCTGCAGTTATCGTCCATTAAAATGAAGTTATCTCCGATTGCTGCAGCGTAAGGGACTACAATAGGTCTGAGGATCTCATCCCTATATCGGCGACCAGTCAGAGCTCCATCTCGAATGATGTAGAGGTCAGTGCTCCCGTCAATGGAGATGCCACCATACACCAACACTCCTCCACCGCCAAATCTGACACTTTCGTGCACGAACGCAGGATTATTCCTACTGCCACGGTCCCTCCAGATGAAAATACGCCTATTATCCGGATGCACAGAAAAACGGGACTCGTCAGAAAACAGAATATTGCTCCATTCATTTCTCCTCCAGTTGACATGCTCGGTTGCCCACTCCCTGCGGTCGCGACGATGCCTTGATGTTAATCTAACACATACCATCGGTCGGCGAGCATACAGACCTACAGCATGGAGTCGGTTTCGGACAGTCTGAGTTGAAATCGTGGTGCCTGTAGCCGAGCGAAGGTGTTGTTGGAGAAGAGTAGCGTTCATGTTTTGGTGTCTCCGAGCTGTTAACGCTAAATACCGATCTTCATTGGGCGTTGTTGCCCGTCTACGACCTTGCACTGGTCTTCGGCCTGCACATCCACTCTCCAAAAAACGGTTCCAGATCATGGAAATGACACTTTGTGACACTCCAATGGCTTGCGCTACTTCGGCTTGAGTTTGGCCCCTTTCTAACCTACCAACAATTCTCCAAGCTTCTGAATTTGTCAAATGACTTCGCTGAGACATCGTACTCATCGAAACAAAGCAATCACTGAATGCCGATCATCTTTGCCTTCATTCTCTTTTATCCAGTTGAAAGTCAAATTTCATTCGCTGCCGCTGAAGCGACGTTTTTGACGTCGAACTCAAAATTTGCATACTCCACAGTTTGAAAACCAGAAAAATTTGCATTTGTGATTCTCTTCTTCTATTTTCGGCAAAAAAAAAAAAAAAAAAAAAAAAAAAAAAAAAAAAAAAAATTCGTTTATATCTTTATTTTATATAAAACTTCAAATATCCTTTAATTGTTTTGAGCAGTGTACCTTTCCGTTAAAAAGTGAATTTGTAAACGTGTCAACAGCCTTAAGGAGACTCTTCCTTCACTTAAAACACCCGTTCGCTAATGTTAAACATTGGCAAGGTTTTTTTTCGAATTTGTATGTATTTCCTATCTTATAGAACAAAAACATTATCTGAAACGTGTTCGATATAGATTTCTTATTCACTACATTAAATCAAAAGGGGATATACTTTCAAAAAACTGATAAGACTAGCTACTATTCAGCTTATGAAAGTTTTTACAATATAATTTATTCCTTTAATCACCAATTTTAACAAAATTTGGCAGAATTAAGATTTCTGATAAGTCAAATAACATAATTGACATTAAATGCTTCAAATTTAGGAGTAATTTTGGCAAATTAAATAATTTAAGGTTTTATAAATGAGAGCTTAATTTTCAAGACTGACCGTTTTAACCTTTCAACAACATCTTTCCTAAATTACCGGTTTGCTGCAGAAAATTTCATCTGCAGGAGAATTCACAAGTGTTAATTACGTGTTAGACAGAGAGCAGGGAGGGGGGGGGGGTGGAGGTTAGAGCTTAAAAGTCACACCTTTCAACCTCAAGCTAGGGCGTACGTGTGTATGTGAGCGGAGTCATTAGTACAGGTGAATCATTAATTCTTTAATTGTAGCAAGTTGAGTGCGAAAAATGACAGGCAAGAACGTGAAATGACTGAAAAATGAATCATTGTTTTCTCGACATTGTTTTTTCGGAAGATTAAGTCAGTTGTGTGATAAATGGGAAGTAACGGGGAAAAAATCACCTTTAAAGGAAAATGAATATTCAATAGCTCTCTCCCCCCTTTTCTGAAATAACAATTCATTATTATCTTACATAGTCTTTCAGAGGCAAAACTTTTATTATCATTGAAAAAAATGGCCTCCCAAAATTGAGTAAAAAGTACTCAATCTCATGCATGTCAGATATTAAAAATAGCTCATATCCAGATGTACTCAAAATTGAGAAACACATGTACTCAGTTTTCGTTCCATGTATATGTTTACAAATGAATCGTTATGTACCATAAAGTACTGAAAGTAAGATCTCTCTAAATACAACCCCCTTTCTCATAAATTTTTCAAACTATATAAATCCTGGAAAATTTATAAATTCCGAATTCTCACCCTCTTAATTTTACCTATCTGTTTCACAAAATTTTCAGTTATAAGCATTTTTTTAAGGGTGTTCTTAAAACCAAAAGGGCAACTTTATGACATAAATTTATTTTTTTTTTCCTTCGGAAAAGCATGAAACTAGCAGGTTTTTTCCAGAAACTATCTAATCGCATTCATTTTCCCGTTTTATTTGATACCAAATGATCCTGATCATGACAGAAAATTGATCAAAGGGATCGTTTTGAACCCAATTTTTTATCGGAAGCTGAAAAACCAGTCAACGGAGAGAGAAAAACGCCTTGTTGTGATAAAAAATGCTTATAACTTTGATGGGTAATTTATTGATAAAAAAAAATCGAAAACGCAGTTCAATTCCAAATCGCTTCCATATAGTCAGGTCTTCCAATTTTATATCTTTCCGTTAAAAAATACATTTGTAAATGTATCAAAACGTTTTGCAGTTATATAACACAGCCTTAAAATTAATGGAATTTCCTTTCCGCTAAATGAACTTTCAGTACTTTACGGTACTCATTTTTGATCTTATGAATGTATTCAAATATGGGGTGTTTATGAACTCATTTTTGACCCATGCATATGTATTCAAGTATGAACTTTGAAAGTAAATGCTCTCTGTTTTTTTTTTTTTCCTTTTTTTATGTAATCAGTTGTACCTTCCGTAAATAGTAAATTAATGCAAATATTAAATTATGATCAGTATATTAAAATAAAAAATTAAAGTGCTTGAAAAGAATTCTGTTATTCTTAAAAAGGAATAAGAAATAAAACAAGATGGTATCCAAGATTGTCAATTAATATCTCTTTCAAAACCAAAATTATATAAAAGAATGGATTAAAAGACATTTAATAAAACAGTTTCAAAACTAACATAAGATATTTGGGGGGGGGGGGAGACTTCAGAGGGTCTGAATGACTCTGACAATTTACTAGATAAAAGTAAAAATCTGTTATTTATTTATTTCCCGTTCAAAATTATTAACAATAAACATTTAATATAATATTCATTAAGATTGAGTTAAAAATTTATTATGAAGATTACATTAATCAAACATTTTTATGACAAGAGCACTTTTAAACTATTTTAAAATTTATATTTAATGACATTAATTTAATATTTGAAGAGGGTATACAGTTGATTACACTAAACGAGAAAAAAGATTGTATTGAATATTCAACACTTACTTTCAATATTCTCAAAAAAATCTTGAAAACACCATTTTTCGTCTTCTTTTTTCTTTCTTCTTTTTTTTTTCTATTTTTTTCTATTTTTTCTTAATTTTTTTTTTAATTTGTTAGTGAATGTATTGAAATCTTATGCTATATTAGTAAAATAATTTTTTTTTTTTTTACTTTTAGCATACAGACTGAACTGACCATGATGCATGAATATATGAAACACTCATAATAACAATCTATAATGTATCGTTACGCGTTATAAAGGAGACTTACGATGTACAGTCGTCCCCGCATAAACGAATATTGACGGTTCCAGAAAAAAAATATTCGATTAAGCGGGGTATTTTATTAACCGGGGAAGCATATAAATCTAATATTTAAGGTGTAATAAAATTACAAAATTATTAAATACAGTATATTTAATTACCAGAGTAAGAAAATCATTAAAAACTTTAATAGAACAATGCAAACTGAATTAAAAACAAAATAATTCAATAAGTAAATAGGCATTAGTTCAATGTCAGTAAACACATCGTTTGGTTTACATTACATTTTATGCAGATTTTGTGAATTCGGTCCAAATTTTGTTATTAGAATTTAATTTACGTAATTTATACAGGTTTAAAAAATAGATGAAAGTGGTTTATGTGAAATTTTAGAGTAAAAAATGGACGAGTTATTTTTCGAATGGTATCATAATTACCATATTGAGTCTCTAACTGACAACACATTACTATTAAGGGGCTATTTCAGTCACGCGAAAGGATTTGCTCGCTAATGCTAAGCCTATAGAATAAATTTATAAACATATCTCTACCGCATTTCAATATTTTTAAATGATCTTTTTTTTTTTTTTTTCAATGATAGATGAGATCGATCTGTTCAAAGGCCGTCGTCATTTTTAATCTTTATCGATTTTTATTGTTGATTTTTTTAAAATAATGTTGAATTCAATTTCGGAATTGGTTATAAAGATGAAAATGTTTCCATTAAAAAATACTGTAAAAAATGAAAAAGTGAAAAAAATGTCCTTGACAAACGAACGTAAACAAAATTGAAAATTGATCGAAATTACTGTTCAATTTTGGCAGGATCTGATAGCACCTGTGCTAAAGAATGTAATGTCTACTCTTTCTCTATTTGAATATCTCATATTGTATGGTTGTGTACAGAATTTCCAAGGTGACATTCCTTCTTCGTGGAAAGGGGAATTGCCAGCTAATCCTTTACAGGTGGGGTGTTAGAGAAAAGATATAGCTGAGAGGCATGTCCGCCTGTCAGTGAAGTATGCGGATGGTGAGCAGATTAGTAGCATGCCACTAAGCAAGAAAAGAATGGAGTGTCCAATGAGGAGGCTCCAAAGGGGTTTATGTGGGGGAAAGCAATGATTTGGAGAGGGCAAGTTTGCCTCAGATCGTTGATTCGGTACCTAGGTTTCGTACCTAGAGGTTGCTCGGTGTGGAAGAGCGTAAAGTGTGTGTTTTCTGGTGCGCAAAGGACACAGACGTCCTGGTGTTTAGTGCTCTGGGCTAAGAAGTGCAGGCCCAGTATACTTGTGTTGGGAGACTCAAGGTTGAACTCCAAAAAAGTGAATTTAACGTGTATTGAGTGTGAGGTGGAAAGTGTAATTGGAATAGTACACAACCAATCTTTACGGTATCTAATTTAATGTTGAACCGGATCACCTATATCCGAGTTGTAGTTGTATATATTTGTAAATAGCGTATTTTGTGTGTACATATATTCTTAATAAACTGATAATTCAGTTACTAGCGTAAGTCTTCATTTACACCAATCTCACAGTGGGTGACCGATATCACCTAGTAATATCGGTGGTGGCAGCTATATCTACCACGGACATTCTTCAAAGTTGTGTGGACTGCGAGGAACGTCCGACAAATTGGTGGCAGCGGTGGGATAGAATCGCCTGAAACCAGTGACCAGCGAGCCGTGTTGCAGTCTGTTAATGCCGGAGTATCCAGTGGAATTCTTGTGTGGTCGTGCCGTATCGTCGAAGGTGTGTAAAGTGCCGTGCCGTATCGTCGAATGTGTCCTAAAGTATCGTGCCATATCGTCTAGTGTGGACTAAAGTGTTGTGCGTATCTTTATTAGAAAGAACTAAACTGAACTGTTGTGCCATATTACCGCTACATCGTGGAACTACCTGTGATTAGAAAAGTACCCCAGCAAAGAAAGTATAAGGTAAGGTGTTTTGATCACATCTTTCTACTGACATCTTGAACCAAAATTTGTTGTTGTATAATTAATAATAATTTAAGTAAATTGTCTATATTATTTATGTATTTTATCAATACTTCCTACCTATGAAGTGTCCATAACCATATTTAAGGAAAGGTCATAATAACTTGAGCTAGTATTGATGGTCTATAATTTTTTTTTTTATTAATTATGGTAATAGTAGTTGAAAGGAATAATTAAATTTTCTTAAAGTTAAATTATTGTTAAAGTAATATTTAAAGGAAGCAACATTTTTAAGTTTGAGGAGTGTATAATAACATTTGCTTAGAATTTTAATTGGCCAATAGTAGTGAGGAAAAAAAAAAGGCCCAGAAGAGAGCCATAGTGAAAAAAAAGGCCCAAAAGAGAGCCATAGTAGAAAAAAAAAAAAAGGCTGAAAAGAGAGCCATAGTGAGGAAAAATAAAAGTAAAGATTTTCAGTATATTTGTTTTAAGTGTAAGAACCAGTATTAAGTTCGGAAATATTTTAGTGAGGATAATTGTAGAAATTTATATATGCATGTTTTACAATTTTTCTTTATGTGGATTTTTTTTATTGACATCAATACTCCTATTCAGTTTCAACGTATCAGTATTATTTTATAAATTGTATGTTGTTATCTAAGTGTATAAGTTGAAATCTGTGTTGCATAGTAAGCAAATCGAATTATTGTTTTATCTTTTTGTTTTATTGGAAGTAAATTGTGTGATATCAATGGTTGAGAAAAATTAGAGTATTCAGTAAATTAATTAGAAATGAAATGTATTGATTATCTGAAGGGTATTATTTAGTATAATAAGTGGAGAAATATCTGTAATAAGTTAGAAATTTAGGAAATATTAATTTGGTAGGTTTAAATATTATTGTAGGGTGGTAATAACAATCAGTGAAGGTATGGCTTTCTTATTGAAACTAAAAAAGGTTGATCTTCAGGGGATAGCCGAAGAGTTGGGTGTTGAATTCGCGGAAGATGATACCAGAATTCAGCTTAAGAAAAAGATAATGGACAGTGATGAGTATGACGAGGGGGTTATTAAGGAATTATCTGACACTATTGTTGCAGAACGATTAGAACAGGAAAAATTAGATCGCGAAACGTTAGAAAAACAAGAAAAATTAGAACGCGAAAAGTTAGAAAAACAGGAAAAATTAGAACGCGAAAAGTTAGAAAAACAGGAAAAATTAGAGCAGGAAAAATTAGAAAGAGAAGAAAGGGTTGAAAAATTAAGGATAGAACATGAATTAGAAATGGAGAGATTAAGGGTTCAAGGATCGGCAAATAATTCTAATGTCTCTAGGGAATCTAATAATGAAAGTAATATAGAAAAATTGATCAAAAGTGTTAAAACTCTATCTATCAAAGTACCAGAAGGGACTGAGGGATGGAATTTATTTTTCAACAGTTTAGAAAGGGCTTTCAAAACTAAAAATGTACCGGAAAATCAGCAGGCCGAAATTCTACTAAATATGTTAGGAGATAAGGCGGATAATTTGTTAATTTATACCACTACGGAACAAATGAAGAATTATGAGGAGTTAAAGGAGTTAGTTCTAAGGGAACATGAGCCGACACCGAAGGCATGTTTGGAAAATTTTAAGAAGGCTAAGAGAAACCAGAATGAAACTCATGTATTATTTGTATCACGTTTAATAACGACATGGGAAAATTATTGTAAGATTAGAGGTGCTGACTCTTATGAAAAGGTCAACCAGTTAATAGTTACGGATAAATTAGTAAGTACGTTAGATGAGGATACCGCGTCATATATTGGGTTAACTCACCAGGGTAAATGGTTAGAAGCTTCTAAAATTGCTAGAGAATGTGACAATTATTTTGACGCTAAACATAAGTCTTACGCCGTTACGCATAAAAGTTTTAAAGGTAAAGATAAGCACGTAAACAATGAAAAAATGAGACCGAGGGATGATAACAAAGTTAGTAAAAATTGGAGGCAAAACGGGAGTAATGAGGCTAATTCTTTTTCGGATAGGAAAATAGATTTTAAGAAACCTAGTGATGGTTCAGCTCCGAAATGCTTTAAATGTGGTTTGAGAGGTCATTACCAACGTTTTTGTAATAAAGTGAGTAATGAGGGAAATAATGGTAATAAAGGGCGAGATCCGAAAGCGGGTGTGCATAAGATTGTGGTAAAAGAAAACAAAGAGTTACCTAATGGAGCTATTGTGGCGAGAATATCGGCAAAGGCCGAACAGAGAACTAATGTTATTGGTGAGAAATTAAATAAACTTGAGAAAATTGAAGTTAGTGTGAATGGGCAAAAAGCAAAGGGATTGGTTGATTCTGGATGTGAAATTAGTGTTGTTCATAAAGATTTGGTACCGGAAGAGAAATTAAAAGGAGCGGGTAGTATTTATTTACAAGGATTATTCGGTGAAGCAGTTAAATCGCCGTTGGTTAAATTACCGTTAGCTATTCCGCAATTCGGACAAACTAATATCATTCATCAGGAAGTACTTTGCGCAGTGACTGATAATATTAATGAGCAAGTAATTTTACATCCCGAAGTGATTAACGAGTTGTCAGGTGTCAACCGTGTGGAGCCATTGCTAGAGGCCCAAGAATTAGAAATTTCGTAAATTATTATTGATAATTCGAGTAAAAAGGAAGATATGAGTAACGATAATTGTAATGTTTACGCAATAGAAGCGAAATCAGAAAATGTACAAACTCAGAATACGGAAAAAACGGAAGTGGAGAAAGATAATAAAGCTATTGTTAGCAATTCAGATATGTTTAAGAAATCCCAATTAGAATATAAGGAATTAGAGAAAGTTTGGGAATTACCTAAAATGGATAAGGGGATTATTATGTTGTAAATGGTTTATTGTATCATAAAGAGAAATTATTAGGCGAAATTATAGCGCAATTAGTAGTACCCAAAGTAAGAAGGGAAGAAATACTAAAATTAGCGCATAGTTCGGTATTTGGAGGGCATCATGCAGCCAAGAAAACTTTACAGAGAATCAGGTATTCATTTTATTGGGAGGGGATGGCGAAAGAAACTAAACAATTTTGTGAGTCATGTTTAGAGTGCCAGTTGACTAGAGGGGTTAAAGTAAATGATAGAGCTCCTATTTCCCCAGTATCGCGGCCGGAACTCCCATTTCAGGCGGTTAATGTTGATTTAATTGGGCCTATTGATCCTAAAAGTTCCCAAGGGCATCGGTATATACTAACCTTAATTGATCAGCATACCAGGTGGGCGGATGCGATCCCTTTAAAAAGTTTAACTGCTAAAACCGCGTGTGATGCGTTACTTCAAATATTTATGAGGACAGGAATTCCAAATATAATCGCCTGCGATAATGGAACCAATTTCACTGCCGACTTAACGAAAGAATTTGAGAAAAGGTTAGGTGCTAGTCCAAGATTTTCGACCCCACAGTATCCACAGTCTAACGGGCTCGTGGAACGATTTAATCAGACCCTTAAACGTATGTTACATCATACTATTAGAGAAGAAGGAAAAAAGTGGCATGAACAAATACCATTTGTATTATGGGCGTATAGGGAAGTCCCAAATTCTACGACGGGAATTGCACCTTTCCAGTTATTATATGGTAGAACGCCGGAGGGTCCTTTGTCGATTCTCAAGTCATCCTGGGCAGGAGAAAATAAGGGGGCGCAGTTAGATACTACGCCGATTCATGAATATTTGAATAAACTTAGAGGACGTTTAGAAAGAGCCGCAAATGAGGCAAAATTATCGTCTGAGGTACAACAAAATAGAATGGCTTACCATTATAATTTAAGGTTTAAGGAAAAAACGTTTGAAGTAGGCGATAAGGTAATATTGTTAATCCCCGATTCGACTAATAAGTTATATTCTAGGTGGCAAGGGCCGGCAACCATAGTCGAAAAACGAAACCAGCATTCTTTTATAGTTGAGTTAGCCGACGGGAGTAGGAAGCATGTGCACCAAAACAAAATACGAGAATTTATTGCTAAATGTAATATAGTTAATATTGTTTTTGAGGGTGATGAGGAATTTGGAGAAGTTGGGGAAATTCCTATTTTGAACCGGGATCAGGAAGTAGAACGAGATATAGAGAGGTTCGAAATAAAAGGGTTATCTAACAATCAAGTTAAAGATATAAAGTCTATTTTGAGGGAGAATAAAGAGGTGTTTATGGGTCCTGTACGACCAGCGGATGTAGGAGAACACCGTATTGATCTTAAACCGGGGGTGGAAAAGAAAAAGCCAAAGTTATATAGTGTACCAGTAGCTTATAAAGAGGAAGTAGATAGGCAGATTCAGGAGTTATTAGAATTAAATCTAATCGAAGTGTCAAATGCTGAAATTAGTCATCCAATTGTTTGTGTGGCGAAAAAAGACGCAACTGTTAGGCTTTGTATAGACTATAGAGCATTAAATTCGGTAACTCAGGTGCCAACCTTTCCGATGAAAGATTCTCAAGAAATCATGTATACCGCAGGGGCGGCTAAGTATTTATCGTCGATTGATTTATTGAGAGGTTATTGGCAGATTAAAATGGCGGAGGAGTGTAAACATTTGACAGCTTTTACAACGCATAATGGAACTTATCAGTGGCGTACAATGCCTTTTGGATTATTAGGGGCGGCTGCCACGTTTCAGAAAGATATGAGTGAGGTTCTTCAAGGTCATCGAAGGTATGCGGAAGCATATATTGATGATGTCATCATTTTCTCCGACACCTGGGAAGAACATTGTGAGCATGTTAGGGCTGTCATTGAAGAACTTAAAAGCAGAAATTTTACGATTAGGCTAGATAAGTGCAAATTTGGAGAGAAATTAACTAAGTTTTTAGGTCATGTAATTGGGCGTCGAACGCATGCACCTGATGAGGAAAAAATAGGAGCAATAAGGGATCTAAAGAGACCAAAAACTAAAAAGGAAGTTAGATCTGTTTTGGGATTAATGGGATTTTACCGATCTCATATTCCAAATTATGCCGAAATTGCTATACCTTTAACCGAATTGACTAAAGGGAAGGTTAAAAATACTGTACCATGGGATGAGAGGGCAGAAAAAGCATTTAATACTCTTAAGGATGAGTTATGTAAAGTGACGAGTTTGGCTACACCTATCGTAGGCCGGGAATATCAGCTTCACGCCGATGCTTCCGACCTTGCAGTAGGATGTTGTCTTACTCAAAAAGATGAAAAAGGTCAGTTTAAACCTATAGCTTTTGCCAGTCAGAAATTGTCAGGGGCTCAGCGTGCTTGGCCGAGTATAGAGAAAGAGGCTTGGAGTGTGCTCTTTGGGTTGCGAAAGTTTGAAAAATGGACCTATGGATCTCAAATTGAGATCATTACGGATCATAATCCATTAAAATTTCTCACCGAAACAACCCCAAGATCACCCAAACTCACTAGATGGGCTCTTGCCTTGCAACGCTGGAACCTGAGTATTTCTCATCGTCCAGGAGCTCAACATTTAAATGCTGACGCCATTTCCAGGCTACATAGAAAGAGCTGGGAAGAACAACCAGTTGGTAGCCCATCAACCTCAACGACCCAATAGTGGACAACCTTAAAGGGATGTCGTCACACATTTAATTTTTTTTTCTGTGTGTGTAAATATTTTTTGATTTTTTTTGTTTATAATATTGTATTAACATGTGTATTGTTTATGTAATAATAATATTAGTAAAGGTTCAGTAGAGATGTCAGTAGATAGTGTTCAGACACCTGGAAATACCTATGTAATAAGCATAATGAACAAATCTGTAAAGAGACTATTGAACTCTTCTGCGATATTACTATATGTTTGGGGAAAATTAGCCCCTAAAAGGCATATTTTCCGCTAAGGTGGGGGGTGTCAGGATCTGATAGCACCTGTGCTAAAGAATGTAATGTCTGCTCTTTCTCTATTTGAATATCTCATATTGTATGGTTGTGTACAGAATTTCCAAGGTGACATTCCTTCTTCGTGGAAAGGGGAATTGCCAGCTAATCCTTTACAGGTGGGGTGTTAGAGAAAAGATATAGCTGAGAGGCATGTCCGCCTGTCAGTGAAGTATGCGGATGGTGAGCAGATTAGTAGCATGCCACTAAGCAAGAAAAGAATGGAGTGTCCAAAGAGGAGGCTCCAAAGGGGTTTATGTGGGGGAAAGCAATGATTTGGAGAGGGCAAGTTTGCCTCAGATCGTTGATTCGGTACCTAGGTTTCGTACCTAGAGGTTGCTCGGTGTGGAAGAGCGTAAAGTGTGTGTTTTCTGGTGCGCAAAGGACACAGACGTCCTGGTGTTTAGTGCTCTGGGCTAAGAAGTGCAGGCCCAGTATACTTGTGTTGGGAGACTCAAGGTTGAACTCCAAAAAAGTGAATTTAACGTGTATTGAGTGTGAGGTGGAAAGTGTAATTGGAATAGTACACAACCAATCTTTACGGTATCTAATTTAATGTTGAACCGGATCACCTATATCCGAGTTGTAGTTGTATATATTTGTAAATAGCGTATTTTGTGTGTACATATATTCTTAATAAACTGATAATTCAGTTACTAGCGTAAGTCTTCATTTACACCAATCTCACAGTGGGTGACCGATATCACCTAGTAATATCGGTGGTGGCAGCTATATCTACCACGGACATTCTTCAAAGTTGTGTGGACTGCGAGGAACGTCCGACAAATTTATTTCACCATTTTAAAAATTTATTCGAGAAAAAGAACAAGGAAAGAAGCTCACTTGACGAATTCCCTGTATTCTTGCTAGGTGAAATCTATGCTGGAAGTTATGGAAATTTGTTTTTTGTGTAAGAGTCGAAAATGACAAAAAATGTGGGGGAAATTCTAATTGAAATGTGTTTTTCACACCCATTTGTCAAATTGTCTCACTCAGTTGTTATTCGATTAAGCGAGGACATTTTGTGAAAATTATTCGATTAAGCGGGGGAAAATAACATTAGCCCAATGGGATTAAATTCGGTTCCGGAGGATTTTATTCGAATAAGCGGGGTATTCGATTATCCGTTACCCGATTAAGTGGGGAGGACTGTAGTTCCTTCCGAGAAATAAAAATGTAATATTATTTCTCTGATTTTTTTGTATATTGAATTTTTTTAACTGATCATCTTTATACTAGAGGTACATTATTGGATGGCATGAATGTGTACTAATGATCAATTTTACTACTACATTATTTCATAGTATAAGCAGGTATAAATTATTATTATTATTATTCAATATTAATACTTTTCAAGTTTAGAATTTTTTTCCTATTTTGTTTGGTTTTTCATCCAATCAGTAGGGTACATAATAGGTCAAAATTTTCAGCTTATATCTCCACTTATTACAGAAACGGCAAGATTATTGCTTTTATTTGTAAATTATGTACCTCTGATGAGTGATTTACAATATAAGTTTTTCTGTTTTTTTTTTTTTCCATCCATTTGTTTTTTATAATTCTGTTTATGTTCATCGAACTTCATAATTCAAATGGTGATTTGTTTTGTTTATTTTAAATAGGAGTTTAATTTTTCATGTTCATTATATATGCTACAAGACAGTTCATATATTGTTCTCACTGAATTTGAAATTTTAGTAAATATCTTTGTTGAATTGGATTTATTTATATAAAGTACATATATATATATACATACATATACACTGAGGTGACAAAAGTCATGGGATACCCCGCTAATAGCGTGTTGGTCCTCTGTTTGCCCGGCTAAGTAAAGCAATACGACGTGGCATGGTCCCCACGAGTCGTTGGAAGTCCTCTGGAGAATATTGAGCCAAGTAACCTCTATAGACGTCCGTAATTCCGAAAGAGGTGCCGGTGGAGGATTTTGTGCGCGAACTGATCTCCCGATTATGTCCCATAAAAGTACGATGGGATTCATGTAGGACGATCGCGGTGGCCACATCATCCGCTGCAATTGCCCAGAATATTCTTCAAACCAATCGCGAACAGTTATGGCTCGATGACATGGCGCATTGTCAGCCTGGAAAATTCCATCGTTGTTTCAGTACATGCAAGTGGTCTTCCAATAGTTGAAAGTAATCATTTTCAGTTAACGATCGGTTCAGTTTGACCAGTGGACCCAGTCCATTCCATGTAAACACAACCCCCAAGTTTGCACAGTGCCTTGTTGACAACCAGGGCCTGATTAATGCACGGGCCTCCGGGGCCTTGGCCCTGGACCCACCAATTTCAGGGGCCCACAAATTATGTGGCTGATTTTTCCCCCTTAATCAAATACTTTTCAAATAATATTGTTTTTACAAAATATGAAATGTAAAATTTAAATATTCTGAATGATTCAATAAAATTTTTAGAAACTTTTAACCTAGGTACTTTTTACCTAGACAACTTTGTCAGCTCATCAAATAAACCCTTTTTTGTGAAAGTGTCGCTGAAAATGGGCAGGGAGTGGGGCCCAACTTTTTAACAGGCCCTGGGCCCAACTTCAGCTTGATCGGGCTCTGTTGACAACTTGGGTCCATGGGGTTTGCGCCGCACTCGTACCCTTCCATCAGCTCTTTCCAATTGAAACCGAGACTCATCTGACAAGGCCACTTTTTTCCAGTCGTCTACAGTACAACTGATATCGTGACGAGCCCAGGAGCGCTGCTGTTGGCGATCTCGTGCTGTTAGTAATGGCACATGAGTCGATCTTCTGCTGCTGTAGCCCATGAAAGCCAAATTTCGCCGAACTGTCCTAATGGACACTCTTTTCGGACATCCCACATTCATTTTTTTGGTTATTTCATGCAGTGTTGCTTGTCTGTTCACACTAACGAGTCTAAGCAGACGTCGCTGATCGCGGTCATTAAGTACCCCTGGTCGACCACTGCATTATCCATGTTGGGAGGTTATGCCTGAATTTAGATATTCTCGGCATACTCTTGACACTGTGGATCTTGGAATGTTGAATTCTGTAACGATTTCCGATATAAAATGCCCTCTGCATGTAGCTCCAATTAACATACCACGTTCGAAATCAGTTAATTCTCGTCGTGTGCCCATAATCATATATAATCAACCTTTTCTCACGAAGCAGTTGAACACAAACAGGAATCCTGCCCAGGCGCTGACAATTTATACAATTTGTAAGCGACACTGCTGCTATCTATATATTTGTATATTGCAATCCCATGACTTTGTCATCTCAATGTATATATATATATACATATATACATATAAAACCATTGTACGAAACCTAATATACGAAAAATCATAAACCATACATACGAAAAAAAACCATACATACGAAATCTAATTTTTATGCATCGTGTCTTAATCATTCATCTATTTTAAAAATATTTTTTTCTTTTATTGAACAGTATTTCCAAAGAGAAGAAAACAGATTTATTTAACTCTTGTATAAGAAATTGTACAAGTCATCATAATAAAACTTAATTGGAAAACTGAAACGTCAAAATTCAAATTCTAACACTTGTTTCTGAATTTATTTTAACCACTTTATTTTAACAGAATAGTAAATTAAATATTTTCTGTATCATAGATCACAACACTGGAAAAGTAAATGTACAAACCATTAGGTATAAATTACTTAGTTGTTTGTACACTCTCAGAAAAAACTGTAAATTTATGAGCATTTGCCCTTCAATTTTCACGGGCAATAGCCTTATTTGAAGAAAAACGGTCTGATCCACTAAATAAACGGTCTTATCCCTTAAATACTCAAAAAGTTAAGGGTAATCCACATGTTTTTACAGCCCTGTTTCATCATTAGCAAAAACACGGTACGTCGCCGTTAATTTTCCTCCGCTAGGATGCGCCCCGTAATTTAGTCATATTTCGACCGCAACCGTAACATGTTTTTCAACCCGCCAAAAAGGAAAAAGCATGGAAGATTGTTCCATGGGAAAAAGCGATTCTATGATCGTGTGGTGTTATGAACGAGTTACGAAAGAACGAGTAAGTAAAATATGTTATTATTATTGTTTTTAAAAGTGTATTATATCTTTTTTTTAAGATAAAGGACGCATATAAACGCATAGTTTTATGTAATTTATGTTTTGCATTTGCAGTTGTAACAAAACAATCATTAATCGCGGAATATATACCGCGAGTGCAACTTCAAATATTATGTTTTAAAATATCCTTTTAATAAGAGTAAATTTTACAAAAACGGTAAGATTTAATCATTTTGTAATTATTATGTGTCAGTTTTCTGAGATTATATATAATCACAGATAACGTTAGTTGCAAAAACATTAATTATGCCATTTATTCCCAGTATATATATTAGTTATCAAAGATTTACGTTGAAAGAATAGATATTACAATAATGCTTAAAAAAAATAAATGCACTATAACGATATCACTCTTATAATATGCAGAATAACTTTTTATTTATATTTTGTTACCTTCTTAATGATTGATTACATTAATTTTGTTTTGTTTTCTCATTTAAACATGAAAAATACAAGGTTTATGCTGGCACAAAAAATTCCTGCAGCAAAATGACAAAAAATGTTAATTTTTTTAATTCATTAATAAATCTAAAATTTTTTAATTGTTTATTTTCGAATGTTTTCTATTTAACATATACGTGCAAGTTAAGAGTATTTAAATAGGGTAGATGTGCCAGTTGCCACTAATACACACTCTTAAGGGACTTTTTTTATTCATTTTTTTAAAATTATTTTTAATAGTTAAGCTATTCTATTTCAATTTTTTGCAATATTATGTTAATCTATCAACAATATTTAACCATTCCCATTCTTAGTTTTTTTTTTTTTTCTCAATATGAATAGAATTTAATTTTAACTAATATTTAAATATATCAAAACCCTCCTGAGTCCAGTAATGGACATCATATTTATGATTGCATTAAGAACCAGAATTTAATGAAACAAGTAAATTTAACAACTAGGATACTAATAATTAATAAAATATTTGTGATAATCGTGTACTGTTTGCATCACTTATAATTAATAGAAGATCGATATTTTAATTTGTTTAGATGGATGGTTTAAAATATTAAACACTTAGGTAATTGAATTGAAACAATCAAACTATTAAACACTAGGTAATTGAATTGAAACAATCAAACTATTAAGACAGTGAGGGATTTTTTGAATATAAGTGTACAGTTTAGACAACTAATCTTCCAGAGGCTGTTTGATATATCATTTATAATAGTTAGTATTACAAATATGAAATAAATGATATTGCAAGTTGAATATTTTAATTTTATTTTAAATCCAAATAAAATTGCAGAACTTATGTTTGAGGCCACCAATTTGCAGATTTACTAGATTCATATTTACTAACTTTGGTACTACAGTAAAACCCCGATAATTCGAATTAATTGGGACCGGACCCAATCCGGATTATCGAAAATCTGGATTATCCGGAGAATTAGAAAAAAAGAAAATATAACGTACTAACAGAAAATCACCTTTATGTTAAACTTATTGAATATTTGCAGACAGTAATAATGTTTACTTTGCTTAATTATTCCGAAAACATGTCAGAAAAACTTTTTTTTTTTTTAGAATACCCGAATTATCCGGATTATCGGAGTCCGAATTAGCGGGGTTCAACTGTACTAGGTTATCCCGTCGACAAAAAATTATCGCCAAACTGTAAGATTAAATGCCAATAATGGTTGATCGTGAATGTCATATTCAATGACATTAAAAACGATTCACGTGTTTAAAATGTCATTAAGTGATTTTTATTTCGACTTTTATTTGTATTTTTATTAATATTCTACTAATTATTTGTTTTTTCGTTTTTCAAAATAAAAATTATGTCAATTTGTATCATTTGGCTATTAGTTTGGTGATTTGTATAATTTGGCGAAACTGGTCGACGGGATAACAGAGTAGTACCCTAACTTTAATATATGGAGAATGTGTGCATTTCCTGATCAGCGTTTTTTCAGGGTAATTGGTGGCCCCCACCTTATATCATAATTAAGGATGCATTGACTAGTGATTTTGGCTGAATATTTGGCCGACAGGTGAATTTTGTCGAAAAAGATTGAGAAAAATAATTAATTTCGCTAATAGATCATGGATAAATGCAAATTTCAATGAAAAGACTGGGAAAAGTGCACTTTTTGTCAAATGATCGAGGGAAAATGTTAATTTCTTTAAAAAATTGCAGAAAAACGTGAATTTTCTCAAAATGCTGCAAGAAGATACAAATTTCATCAAAAGTCCGTGAGGCTGTGAAAGTTCAGTTTTTTTCTTGCTGAGCCTGTAGCAAGTCTGAATAATGACTTTTCTTTAATAAGAAAGGGCTCAAAAAAGACCTGTCAGATTTACCTGAGAAGGTTGCTGTAGCTTTGTTTTATTTCTCTAAAAGCATGGAGGATTGTTTGAGACTATCGGGACCGTTCAAGTATTACGTAAGCACTAAAGGGGGAGGGGGGAGTCCAGAGTCTGCTTATTTTTTCTGACAAGGGGGAGGGGGGAGTCACGACAATTCTTACGTAAGCATTAAACAACGAAGCAACTGCAGTTCAAATTCAACAAGCAAACAAGGACCGGAAACCTGCAATACCCCAGGCCACTGTTCCAGTGAAAACCTTATAACAGACAATGTTGAAACATGGGTTCAAGGATTCTGGACATCAGATTAAAATATGAACACCAAATTGAACTCCAACATTTGTATGGTTTATGGCAAAAATTTTAGTTATGATGCCTAAGTAAGTTAAGACTTCTTGTATATCTTGCTTTATTGTTCAAAGTGATAAATAACAATATATTTAAACCATTTTGTATTCTGTGGTTTGTTTAATGCAATTAGCAACAATATATTAAAATGATTTTATATATTTTGATATCATAATCCCTATATGCCTATATAAATTTGTAGGATTAATAATGTAATTGATTGGTAACTTTTTATAAGTCAAGAAGTATTGATGTATAAACTGTCATAAAATCTTACGTAAGCAAAGGGGGGGGGGGGGGGCGTCTAGCATTTGCTTATATTTTCTTACAAGGGGGGGGGGGGTACAAAATGACGAAAAATATGCTTACGTAATACTTGAACGGTCCCATTCAAGGTAAAATGTATTAACTTTTTTCTAAATTTGCATAATTAGTTTTTATATTTTATGTATTAATCAATTCCTAATATTCACAATTTCGACAAGAAAATGTGTTGATTATAGGTTATTTGATTATATTTTTCTTTTTCACGTATAAATTGAGTTACTATGTTAATTTATTAATGAATACAGGAATGTTAAAAATTAAATAAGCTTCTTTTTACAATAAAATATTTATAAACTTATCCATTTTATAAAGTAAATAATGTAAGTAAAATCATCAGGGTTGGCATTTTTATGACAGTGTGACGGTTTTATCCAATTTTAACAGTCATGTCGAAAACCTAAAATTGAGTCAAAACTGTTTAAAATTATTTTTAAGACAATATTAAATTAAAAAATTTTTATTTTTAAAAACTTGCATAATTTTTTTGACAATTTTAGACCTTATAAACCATTAATCCCGATTGAACTCAAAACATATTTTTGTTCAACACGTTACTTTATATTTATTCTATATTTTCTATTTTTAAATATAGATATGGTAAGCTGTAAATATGGAATAAACAATAATTAAAAGTATCTTTATATTAAAAATATTTTTAAAAAATCAAATGAAATATTTTAATTTTTAAAAATGAAAGTTCATGGTGAAAATACTTGTATAATTTAATGTGTAAAATTACATATGAATGATATACATATATTTATAATTTTTAAATGTTAGTCTCATTCTAAGATTTTATCACATAAAATGATTAAGCTAAACTTACAGCTAAAAACTTGAAATAGCATGCTTAAATAAGGGAAAAAAAAGACTATTTTATAATTTACAAAAATAAAATTTAACGTAAACAAATTTTTCTTAATAATAAAACTAAAACCAACATAATAAAATGAAGATATATATGAATGAATATTGAATTTAACAAACTATCTTCTTTTAAATTATTGATTTAAAAAACATTTAATTATATTCATTTCATATTATAATTCATTTAAATACTCAGAGAGCATTTTGTATTCAAAGTATGAGCATTGAGCATCATCATCAGATGCAAGCAATCTTTCTTTTTTTAATATTTTATTACAAAAAATTTTGTTTTATACTATTTTACAATTTTCTGCTTTTTAAACCTCATGTTTTTGCAATTTCATTTTTACAGGAGGAAGTAAGTTTGGAAGAAGTTCTGGGAGATGAAAATATACCTTTATCGCCATGTATTGCTTCTTTTATTGAGTGTGGGGTTTCATTTCTGTTACCTAATGTTTAAATTTGAATATTACGTTGCTTACATAATTTTTTTATAGTCATATGTAATCGCTATTTTTACTTTCTTTGATAGAGGAAAATATTGTAATCAAAAGTGGTTAGATATTTTGGGTGTTTTTTGCTTTGTTTTTTAAGTCATGAAGACAGCGGAAATTCTTTATTTCTAGAAAGCATGTATTAAATACAAAAATCTTATACTTTTATTAATTTAAGATGCAAGTAATTTTCATTGACATTTATGTCAATGAATCAATGCAAAAATCTGTATTTTTACTTCTGAGATCATATTATGTAAACCATGTATCCCATATTTAAAAGTAACTTTAATAAATTGTTTTTTATCTATATTCCCCACTAAGAACACATTTTTTTAAACAAATCTTTTACTAATCAAAGGATGCTGGATAACATTTTCAAGATAGCTATGAATCACTGTATAGAACATTTTATTCTTTGAACACTATACTACTACTGTTACTAAAAATATTTAGCAAATGATTTCAGTTATCTACATAACCAATTGTAATTATTTAATTTGAATATTTTGAAATGATGAAGTCAGAATACAAATGATATCCAATAACGTTTATTTTTATACACAAACATGCATAGTAAATATGTAATAGAATATGATAATTAAGGAAAAAAAGAAAAAAAAACCTGGTTTAAAGAAAGAAAAATAAATGTTTTATTTGTGTATTTTGGAAAAAGGGCTCCCCCCCCCCCCTTTTTTTTTTCTTTTTTAATCAACTCTGGCAAAAATACATATTTGCATCATGTTAGGAACTTACATTTAGCATTTTATATTGTTAAACCTTGGTATAAAAGCAGGGTTGGAAAAAAACCAGGTTTAAAAAAAAAAAAAACCCAAAAAAACTGTTTTTTTGGTTTAAACCGGGTTTTTTTAAAGCATCCTTTTTTATTACAAATGCATGCATATTTATTGATAAAAATAGACATTGTTGAATTATAAGTAGTATAAAATCATTTAAAAATAATTTAAATTAAATAATTATAGTTAATTATGTAGAAAATTTTAAAAAATCATATTTTAATTTAAATAGATATTAGTAAAGTTCAAACAATAAGCTACTTTACATAGTGAAACATTGATGTTTTGAAAATGTTTATATATAATCTTTTTATTACTTATAATAAACATTTGATGTAGTTTGATGAATATAATTCTTTTCTACAATTAAAAAAAATAATAAATTTGAGATTGTTCTTGGGGGTTTTGTGTTTTGAGAGACAATTTGAAATCAGCATTTATGGTCATTGGATTTAGCAGATAACTGAGGGGAAAAAATAATTTGGTATTATTAAAATACTATAACTAGCCCCCAATTTTTGAATACTCATTCAACTTCATATTTTAATTTTAATTCTTAAAGATAATCTGCCCGATAGAAAAAAAAAAATTCTTTTATACTTTCACCAAAATCTTAAAGATTATCCAGTTATGTAGCTCCATACTCAAAAGCATTGTGCATGTTATGATAGATTGCTTTAAATAATCTGCATTTTTAATGAAAATATTTTATACTAAATATGGAATATTTTTAATCCATTTTATCTTTGATCAGTTCACATATTCTAAGATTTTTCTTTAGAGCAATGGAATATGTTCACCAATGCATACTGAATTTCATCCTATACATAAAAAATAACCTAGAATCACTATATTTAATACTTTTTACTGAAATAAAGTGTTAAACGCAGAAAATATTTATATCCAATAATTTGTAAGTCTTAAATTGCAAAGAAAAACGAGAAAATATCATTAGATTTTTTTGAAAAAAACCAAACCGTGGTTTAAACCATGGTTAAAACCAATTGGTTTAAACCGTGCCAACCCTGTAAGGTCTTGTCATTCTTCATGTATTTGAAAATGCTACAATTAGCAACATCAGATTATTCTGCATTTTTTACATTCTTTTTTATATTTGCTTGAATGATTTTTTTTTTTTATGTTCATTTCTTTCAACAGTTTCAATGATTAAAACCTCATCATTTTGACTCTGTAGTTATTTCATTATGTCATTGTCATTTATTATAAAGTATAGAACATCTGTCATTTATCAAGTTAACACAGAGAATAAACAAGGTAAATTGTAAACATGAAACTTGTTGCTAGTTTCTAAAAATACAGTAAAAATGTTTACGACAATCTGTACATATGTCACTAAAAAGAAATTGACTAAATATCTTAATTTAAAAAGAAAAAATGTGTTTTTCAATGTAACATCACTTTACCTCATAGGCCCACTTTCCCACATCTCACCTTATTAACCAGATGTAAATTATGTATGTGTATATCAGGGATGGCTTTTAGCCGGCAGAAAATGGTTTCTGCCATGCCAGTGGCAAAAAGTGGTTGTAACCGGCAGAAACTGGCAACAACTGGCATAAACTCATTTTATGACATAATCTGAGATTTTTTTAGTGATATTAAAATGCTAATATATAATTTATTCGGGATAAATAATAAATAAAATATTGGGAAAAGTTTTAATTTTAAAAATATATTAATTAGTATTAGAATTTAATAGTTCTGAATCTTTCAAGAAGAATGATCCATGTTATTTGCAGATAATTGAAAATCATGAAAATGATATTAAGGATATAGCAGTTGTTAAAATTATAAATAAATATCATGATTTATAAAGAGTTAAATACTTGTTGCAACTGTTAAAATCTATTGTTGTTGCTTTAAATAAAACTAAAAAACATGAGTGTTCTGTTGCAGCTGCTCATAAAATTTACTCAATGATGGAAATATTATAGAAACACACAAATGCAAGATTCAAATCTCATTTAATTAGCTTAATCAATTCATCTTAAGTATATGGGATCAAAATTGACATTTGAGCATAAAGAAAGAGAAAGAAAATTGCTTTTTGATATTCATCTAAATTTTGTGCTGTATACAATAACCCCTTAGAAAAATAAGCTCCTTTCTCAGAATTATATATATTTTATGATGTTATGTACTTATATGATCCTTTTGAAACTTTTTGCTACTTTAAATAACATTCATAATATGATCCTTTTGAAACTTTTTGCTACTTTAAATAACATTCATAATCTTTATTTTAACTAAATTCTTTATACATTAAATACATGTGTGAATTATGAATCACTGCAGGTTAAAGTTCTTAGTTTCTGCCATGCCAGTTTTTACCGGTTATAACCGCTGGTTTAAACCATCCCGGCAGAAACTTGCCAGCCCTGGTGTATATACACACATGTGGCAGTTAACCTAAGCTAACTTCATGTGCAAATTTGTTATTCTTTCTTACACACAAGTATTTGGTATCCGTACTTGACCAAAGTAGTACGACTCGGTGCAAAATCAGTATATTTTACTTGTTTAACAACTTTGTCTCACATATAATTCATGTTTAAAATTTATTTTTTTTGTTTCAGGTGACCCTTATCAAAATAAAAGAAATTGTATAAAATAGTGTTGCTATACCAGAATTTACGAATGTGAAAAGAGTCAACACTTTTTGTATTTTGATTGGAGTACTCAAGTGGTTGTCCTGCCATATTAGAATTTACGCAAAGGTAACTTATGTTTAAATTTTATTTATAAAGTCCATTATTTTAAAATTGTATTATGTATCATGTGTATGCATGTGTATACATACATAAACATACATTGTAGGATTGCACAACCTTTTTAAGAGAAAGGCCTCTTTCAAAAATTTCTGGGTGTTCGAAGGCCACATCAGTAACAACCTGAAAATTCTATCTCTGGGAGGTAATCTTTAACCTATAATTATATTTTTTATAATGTGCTTTCAGATTGGTGTGTGTGTGGGGGGGGGGGGTGCCCTTGGTTCTCCTATCCAATCAACAAATTCAATTCAGTTGGAAAGATATATCAACAGTTTACACTTGTACATATAGCAGTGATACAGCAAGATTTATTTAGAAGGAATGATAATATTGTGATTTTGTTTACTAAAACAAAATAAGCATGAAAGTGGCTAGTGTAAAAAAAAAAAAAAAAAGTTTTATGAATAGAAGGAGGAGCTGATCAACAAAATTTGAGATTTTTCAAAGAGTTTTAACAAAGTTCAAGAGCCACAGCACCATTCCTAATACATAGTATACATTTTTATTTATAGGCTACACGCTTTAAATATCCGATTAGCATTTTTTGTTAATTTCCATTCTCTAAAGAACAAAATTAAATGGAGTATCAAAAATGTGCATAGCTTGGGGCCAAAGGTTGTGTAGATTTTAGAATTTTGCAAGTTTTAGAGTTTTGTAAATTTTGATTGTTTTTTTTTTCCAACTTCTTTTTAACACTTTCGAACAAAATTGTAAATTGTTTGCGATTTTGGTTTGTCTGTCCAATTTTCCTCGCTCTAACTCTCATAAATATGTTCATATTATCCTAAAGTTTTTAAAAATTTATTAATGTTTACCCTAGCACTAAGACTAACCCTATTTTTAGGGATGCACAACATGTGGCCTGCAGGCCAAAATTGGCCCTCGATGGGTTAACGTGTGACCCGCGAACTTCATCAATTTACAACTGGAAAAAATTGCAATTTTTGTGCATAGGTCGCAGAAATAAATCCAAAATTTCGTTAAATTGCCGCGGTAAAATACAAAATTTCGTCAGTCACTCAAGAATCTCAAGTTTTGGTGATTGAGCACAGAAAAATCATCAATTTCATTGATCAATTGCAGAAAAATAGCGAATTTCGTTGGTGAGGCTCGTAAAAATTGCTGATTTTGTCCATAAGGCTCGGAAAAAATAGCATATTTCGTCGTCAGGCACGAAAAAAAATTGCAAGTTTTGTCGATCAGGCACTGAAAAAACACGAATTTTGCCGATCGCGGATCGAATGCGAAAAGTCGCACATTCAATTGATCGAGTAAGAAAAAATCGTCAGCATAGGTAATAACCTGCATTAAATTTATCGGCTGCGGAAAAATCTCATGTTTTCTTTTCTCGGATTATCGCGTGAAAAATACACAAATTTCGTTGAACCGGCTCAAAAAAAAGTCATGAATTTTATCGATCGGGAACAAAAATATTGCAAATTTAGTTGATAAGGCATGGGGAAAATGCAATGCGATGATGTAAAGAAAAATTAAAAATTTCTACATCGGCTACGAAACAATCGTGAGTTTCGATTTATCAAGAGAAAAAATTCATGACTTCCATCTTGTTGCATAAAAAAGGGGCAGAATTCATCAAAATTAGTTCAAGGTTGCGAATTTAGTTGCTTGGGCGCGGAAAAATACTTATTTCGTCAATTATCGCCGAAAAAACGTAAATGTCGACGATCGGACATGGAAAAATCACTATTTTTAGTCAACGGGGTCACGAAAAATTGCAAATTTCGTTGGTCAGACAGAGGAATATCGAAAATTTTGTCAATGAGGCTCAAATAAAATCGCGAATTTCCCCAATCGACTTTGTAGAAACTGAGAATTTCATCGATGACTTTCGTAAAATTCTCAAATTTTGTCAATCAGATTTATAATAATCATAAATTTAGTCGATAAGGCTCATAAAAATAGCGAATTTTGTTGATAAGGTACAGAAAAATCATGCATTTCATCAATCTGGTCCTGAAGGAATGTGAATTTTATCGGTCTTGCGAGGAAGAATCGTGAATTTCGTCGATCAGTTATACAAAAATCACAAATTTCAGCGATCGGCTCAGTAAAAATCGCAAATTTTGTTGATCGGGGGCAGAAAAATCGTAAATTTTCTCAATGTTTTTCATAAAAATCATGATTTTTCTCTATTAGCTTCATAAAAATCTAAAATTTTTTTTGATTGGATTCAGAAAATGGTGAATTACGTCCATCAATGTCGGAAAAATCGCGAGTTTCGTCCATCAGAGTCAGAAAAATCGCAAGTTTTTTCGACCAGACTCAGAAAATCGTCAATTTTGTTGACAAGCTCGAAAAAAGCGTGCATTTCGTCAATCAGGCAATTAGAAATCATGAATTTTGTCAATCAGATTTCTAAACTTCGTGAATTTCATTGATTGGCTTTGTAAAAATCGAGAATTTTGTTGATCAGGCAAGGAAAAAAATATCAAATTACGTCGATCAAGAGTGAGAAGATTGCAAATTTTATTGAGCATGTGAGGAAAATTTGCAAACTATTTCATCGATCAGGTTTGTAAAAATCGAGATTTTCATCGATCGGCTTTGTAAAATTTGTGAATATCGTCGATGAGTTTCGTAAAAGTTTGATTGATTGATTTCGTAAAAAGTGCAAATTTGGTCAATCAAGCGTCAATAAATTGCAAATTTCGTTGATCAGGTGCAGAAAAATGGGAACTTCGTTGATCATCTACTTCCTTCTCCTTCATTGATAAAATTCACATTTTTTTCGGCACCAACCACTTTTGTTTTTTTTTTTAGCAATTTTAATAAAGCAAAATTTACTCTCCTGAATAAAACCAAAGAATACCAGTACATCTAGAAAATAATCCTTGCTATATGTGTTATATATACAAACATAAAAACTGCTGATACATCCTTACAGATTGAATTGGATTTTTTGATTGGGGTAATGAACTTAAAGGAATAACTTCCCCACTTTCCTCTGAAACCATATTTATCAGATTATAGGCCACAGATAACCTCATCAAAATATCTCCATGTTATTGCTGTGGCCCTCGACGACCTTTCATATTTGTAAGTGGCCCGTCTCTTGAGAAGGTTGTGCACCCCTACTATTTTTAAATGAAGTTTCTAGCATGATTTGTTTATTTACATCCACAGTGAAAAGTTTTCCTCTACATTATGTCTGATGGGGAAAAAATGTTTCAAACAAATTTTAAGTATGTTACACCCTGTCAAACATTAAAATTTATCATTTACGAAGTGCACTAAAATATGCATTATGTTAAATGTGTGGTGAAAATAGTTATTCATTTACAGGGCCGCCCAAAACAATTCCATTACATAATGGGTAAAGGGGAGAGGAATTGTATGTGACATATTTTTATTATATTGAACTATTTCAAATATAATAAAATTTATATATCTTACTGAGGCTTAATATAAGTTATTTCATGCATAATACAAAGTGCATGGCATTTAGAAAGACATACATAACATTTTAAAATAGAATATTCTATCTGAAGTATTCTGTATCTTATTTAAATGGCTGATGGATGGATGAAATGCATTTATCTTTTATGATATGCGCTTTTAAGTTAAACTAAATTTATCCATATTATATGGTGTATAAATGCTATATTTGATATACAGGGCTATACAAAATAGCTCATAAAGCTTACTGAATGTGAGCGTGAATTATTTAAAGGTGTTTTTAAAATAAGTTATGCATTTTTACATTAAAAATAATCAGTTTACCAAGAAATTTTTTCTAGAAAATAGGTAAATATATACAAGGTCATGCAAATAATTTGATACATGGTTGCCTATGGATAATAATTTCTGAAAAGGGTTATTTTAGTACTTTTAGGAGTGTTTTAGTTTGGATTAAATTTTAGCTAAATATGGTGTGTAATAAAGGTACTAAGTAAACTACATGGTTGAACAAAAGTATTAAAGTATCTTTTCCATCTATTAGCATAAATTGCTGAAAGAGAAATTTTAACCTGTTAGACAATTTCTTGCTAAATTAAATTTCCTCATTATATAGTATGCATATCAACAGAGATCAAATACAGGGCTGTTCAAAAATATTGGAATTCATATTTGGTTATGGGCAGTAAATTATTTGTCTAAATAATGAAGTTTTGCTCTGTTTTCCTATCAGTTTGTGTTAAAAATGATCTTATTTTCAATAACTACTTTTTGGAAGAATACTTTTTAATTGCCGATTTCATTGTTTACATTTTGAAATACACGCAGATTTCCTAAGATACTGAATTTTTGAAGTGTCGAATTTAAAGACTACTGTAATATGCATTCAACTGGACCCCTTTTTTTAGAATTAAATATATTTTTATGTCATAATTTTTTATCAAGCTATTTATCTTTTTAAGCTCTATAAAAAAAATAAAATTTTATTTTGCAACTATGACCAAGTGCATGATAGAAAATTATTTGAATTTGGCATGAAAATATGTATATATACAGCTTATTCATATATTTTATTTTGGAATAATTAGCTGTTCCATTTAGAGAGAAAGTAGATTTTACACATATTTACATTGAATAAATTTAAAAATGTGTGAACTAGAGCTTCTTTAAGAATAGTCTTAATTTATAAAAGGAAGCTTGTGAAGAAACTTTGAACATGCTTTTTTAAGATGCATGAGACTACATTTGATTATATACACTGGATTTTAATTTTTTTGTATTTTAATTGTTTTGGCCTTTTCAAATATGTGATTTTTAAAAAATTGTAAATATTGTTTGATGTTTTACAAAGAGAAGGTACAGATTTTTTTTTTTTTTTAAATTTTTGGTACCTTTTATTTGTAAACATCAGAAAATATTTACAAAGTGGAATTTTTTTAATTTATGCATATTTGAAATCCCCAGAACACTAAATTTTTTTAATATTTTTTGAATTATACATAAAAAATTTTCCCCATAAACAATTTATAGTTTCACAAAAAGTTAAAGAATAAAATTTTATTTATAAGTTTTTTGTGTTCTTGAAAATATATAAATGAGTTTCCATTATCAATAAAGAAACAAGCTTGTGAAAACAGTAAAGTATTAATTTTTGAACACGTGGTTATTAATAGTGAAAAAAATTAACAGATGTTGATGAAAATGCAAGGTACTACCGTTCATCATTTCTTTAATTATTTAAAAATTTATAAAGGGATGATTAAGTCAGACTATGAAAAAATATTTTTCAAATACACATTAAGAATGGGTTAATAATGAGAAATGTTCATGTGAAACATTTCACAATATTAAGGCTCGACATTAGGCACAGAAAAAGACCCGGATAATAATGTAAAGTCTATGGGGGTGTTCTTTTTTTTTTTTTTTTTTTTTTTTTTTTTTTTTTTTTTTTTTTTCAAATATTTCGCTCAAATTTTAATATTTTTACATGATTTTTTTGCACAAGATAGCTGAGGGCAATCCACAACTGACCTAGTTTTTACTTTTTCAGTTTTAGTTTGATTTTTTTTTAAAAATTACTTTAACTTTCGAAACTGGTTCTGAAATTGAAACTATCGTAATATAAAAAATATAAAAGCAAAATCGAAAAAGTTAAAACTAGGGCAGTTTTGGATCGTACTCAGCTATCTCATGCAAAAAAATCATGTATAAATATTAAAATTTGAGCGAGATATTTGAAAAGAACGCTCCCATAGACTTTACATTATCATCCGGGTCTTTTTCTGTGCCTAATGTGGGGCCTTAAGCCATTCCAATATATAATAAAATATATTGAAACATTAAACAGGGAAGAAATCTAATTCAAGATGTCATATTAATAGAAAATGTTTAAATCTTACTGATTTAATTATGTGTTAGAACAAAATTACTTTTTTGTACTTGCATAATTATTTTTAATATGTATGTTTTGTATTTTTAATAGGGCTTTCTTTGGAATCAATCCAGAAAATGGATCGAAAAGCCAGATCTCATGAAAATGTTATATGTGTGATGATTTTTAAGTGACTTGTTTTTATATTCTATATGTATTCAGTTGTTAATTGTAAATTCATAAAAATAAAATTTATGTTTATTGATAAATTTTTGTAGTTATTGTAAGCAGATTATTCATTTAATCTTAAGTTCCAATTTCAGTTCCTAAAGTCAGAGAATTCAGCATAAATTTAAAAAAATGGGCAATTAATATGAAAGGTACTAAAAGTTATAGAATTTGTAATAAGGTAGGAAAATGTCAGAGAAAATGCAACTGTCTAATTTTTACTGGTCAAATGGCCAGTTAATCTACTCAAAAAATGCATTATGATAGTATAATATTAACAAAATGATGTGATGCAAGGTAAGGGAATTCATTTAGGAAAAGAAATGGGGATTTTTAACTGCAGTATTGGCTTCCCAAATATGAATTGGTAATTGTTGTCTAATTTTACTAAATGACACATAGACACCAATATATATATATATTATAAGCACGCATTGATAACTTATTGCAAATAACTGACTGTATTAAAGTATATTTTAATTGAAGCATTTATGTCTGATGATTTTGATAATAGTATAATAATTTGTCACTTTTATTGATGGTGAACATTTTTTGTCCCTTAAAAAAACTATTGTACTTTTTTTAATGAATTGTTTAAAATACTTTGCAATATCTTACTTGCATAGTATAGCCAGCATCACATTAAGGTTACAATTGAACAAAAGAAATATTTAATATCATTTGTATTATTATAAAATGTAGCACATTGCATTTTATTTTAATCATGTTAGAAGTATTTAGATGCTTAATTTTTTTTAATGAAATTTCAGGAAATTTGCTAACATTTGGTTAAAAAAAATCTGAATTTAAATTGAATGCTACATTATTTATTTTCAAGTGAGCTTGGTCAATTTTGAAATTTAAAATTGACTCACAACAAACAGTATTATTTACTGTTGAATTAACAGTAATTACAAAATCCCTAAAACACCCATAAAACAAGAATAAATTTATATTTTAGAAATATCTCAGATTTATGCTATATAGAACTGCAAACTATTATAAAGATTTGTTTTATTATTTCAAATTTCTTTAAGTTTTCTAAATAGCTTGAAATACATTTGAAATTGTTTTGATTCTAAAAATTAGGCATACTTTTCTCAGAATCAATATTCACAGTATTAATGAAAATATTCTAATCAATGTGTAAAATTAAGTTTTTGCAATGAAGCTTTTTCCACAACACTAATGTATTGAAAGGGCTGTTTTTTAGATTTTTATTATGTTCAAAATAAAATACAAAGTAACATTTGACTACATGTCTGTTGATTATGGAAAATAACTCATTTTGAAAACACTAAGTGAATCATTTCTGATTTTGATATGCTTATTTTCTATTTATTATTGTTATATTGGGTTAATTGAATGACTCTTTGCTTAATAACCGGAAAATGTTTTCAACAACTCTTGTGTATTTTATAGTCCAAGAGCCGACAGCAGTAAAACCTATGTTATCGAGCACAAGAAAAAAAACCTTTATTTTATGGAAGAATGGTAATAGGGGAATGAAATGATCCATGCCTGCTGGAAATAGGAGGTGCATAAGCCAAAAATTAATGCCACTAGTGGCTCATTCGTAGATTTATTATTGTGTTTTATTGCTCCCAGTTTTCCATGTTTTCATATGGCAAACCCAATGTTAAACCTTTGAGTAACTCTAATATTAATTTTTGGCTTATGCACCTTTTCAATTCTGGCAGACATGGATCATTCCATTCCCCTATTAAACTGCTAAAAATTTGACCTTTTTTGCTGCATCGTCACTCCCCCACTTTTATAGAATATATTTTGATCCATGAGAATGCGCCATAATATGGTTAAGTAATAGTTTTCTATAAAAGTGGTGGAGTGGCGATGCATTAAAAGGGTCATATTTTCAACAGTACTTCTCTTCGATAAAATAAAGGATTTTTTTCTTGTGCTCGATAATATGTTTTTGAACTGTCAGCTCTTGGATTATTAGAAGTGTGTGCTTCTTATGAACTTTTGATACGAACATTTTAGCTGGATGCCTGAAATACAAAACATCCATGAATAAATGTTCACTTGTGTTGAGAACACAGTATATTTTGAACAGTAGTGTGCAGTATTTTAAAATTATGCACCTTTAAGTTGTTACAAAAATGTAAGTTATCCCTTGCTTCTTTTTCATAATAACCATGTCTGACAAGTTTATCAAATTACATTGCTTTAAATTTAAAATTAAATAAAAATTAAATCTATAAATTCACAATGAATGACTTTTATATTTTACTGTTAAACTGCCCAATTATATATGGTTTAAAAAAGAAAAATGCTCGAAGGCTTTTATAAAGTGTAAATGAACTTCTATTATAACATTCCTCCAATATTTTAAAATATTTGGTTGAACTCTTATTATGTAAGCTCATTTTCATGTGAAATTTCCTGCTGTAAAGTCATGCTGCTTTTACCAAGAATATTTTTTTTGTAAATATATGGCCAGTCCATTAAATGCATGCTAACATATCATCAAATTATGTGCCAAGACCGTAAGATTATGGTTAAACATATACGATCACTCACTGTTAAATTGGTCTTTTTTACGCCCTAACCGTAATAGCACAGACCATAAAATTACATTCATGGACCGTAAGATTATGGTTAAACATATACGATCACGCACTGTTAATTTACAGTATTTTTTACGCCTTGACCGTAAAAAGGCAAACCATAAAATAACATTTAAGGACCGTAATTATACAGTTAATGCCGTATTACTTAGCCCCGTAAAATTACGGGCTGCATAAAATGATGGGCATGGAATTTTTTTTTACGGTGTATGGCTGGAATCTCTGCTGCCGGTCTCTGCCCATAATTTTACAGGGATATTTTTAACAGTGTAGGAGTGTCTGTATGTATTCAAGGCTTCTAGGTCAGATTTTTGATCGGGTCCTGACCTGATACATAATTTACATTATTCAAACAAGTTGAACCCGTCAAAATTCACCGGGTTTTATTAACAGAAGATATTTAAATTTTTATTTTTTCACTTTTAATGAGAAAATGGCAACATAAAGATACAGCGCTCAATTTTCCCCTTTTTTCCTTTGCTTTAAATAGAAATGGAGTACTCCTGTTGCCACGATTAGAAAAGAATTATTAAAAGCTACAAAAAAATTAATATTTCAAAAACAAATTAAGATACAGCTTTCAAACAAATTTCATTTAAAAGTACATTTTTTCCCCTACACGATGGTGTAAAAATTGAAAATATGCGACATTAAGAAGTTTAAAAACTTTTAGTAGCAAAAATTGCAATACCTAAATTCATTTAAGATTTGAAAGTGTTGCCATGAGCAAAATGACGTATGCGTTACGCACAGATACGTTTGGTCTTTATAATATAGATAATGTATTTAAAGAAAAAAAAATAGTTTTTTTTATTAAAAAGGAAGGTAAATTAATACCAAATTCTTTTCAAATTTTTAATAACGAAACATTTTATTAATGTTGGAATATTTTAAATTTTAATTTGTATAATACTAATGAAAATTAAGAGGGAATATAAATTTAATACAGCTAAAAAGTTATGGCAATATCTAAATATCGTGTCATTTATAATTAGCTTCAAGTACATTCAAAGTTTAATTGCAGTAGTTATTTCATTGTCATATCTTTTTCGTCTTTTGATAAGCTTAAATGTTTTAGCATAAGAGGTTACTTGAATCAAACGAAAACAACTGACTTTTTTTTTTTTTTTAACTTTTTTAATTTTGTTTTCAGATATTTTTAATTAGGAAGCTTTCCCTTTCAGAACCGATTTCGAAAATAAAAGTATTATCATTATATATATATAAAAAATATATATCGAAAAATCAAAAAGCATCCTTTGTACGATCGATCTCAATTATCCAATACATTAAACAAAAATCATTTTAAAGTATTGAAATGCAAAATTACTAAAATAGCCCCTTAATTTCCCAAATGTATCACTTAGTTTGATTTTACTAACCTCAATATGTTCATGAAGTATGATTAAATTCAATGTCATTTACTTTCTACGAATTTGTCTCAGTCTTCAGAACAACACCGAAGTTACAATTTGTCAAAAGTAAAAGCAAAAAGATGTAAAATTCTATCTTCATTCCCAACATGTTTGTATATTACGAAACTCGACAGACCACACAGGAGGAAAATACGAAACTAGTTACAACTTAAAAGAATATAGATATCAAACTGTAATGATTTTCAACAGCTCGACAATTACTGGGGGGATAAAAGGTGTTGCATACATTTTATCAAGCTTTTTCAAAATTTGGAGCTGATACTGCAATACTAGCTGAAATGTTTGCCGCTACCGGCTTACTAATCACAGCTACACAGAAGTTAGTATCGTCCGAAAAATTCTTTCGTTAACAAGCAAAAAGATGTGAAATTCTATCTTCAGTCACAAAATGTTTGTAGATTGAAAAACTCGTCGGACCGCACAAGAGGAAAAAAAAAAAACACTAGTTACAACTAAAAGCATGTATATATCAAACTGTAATCATTTTCATAAACTCAACAATTAGTGAAGTGGATTACAAGTTGTTTCATATCTTTTATCAACTCTTTTCAAAATTTGGAGCTGATATTGCAATAGTAACTGAAATATTTGCCGCTACCCAGCTTAGTAATAACAGCTACACAGAAGTCCGAGTCGTTCGAAAAATTCTTTTGTTATATAACAAGCAAAAAGATGTGAAATTCTGCCTTGAGTCACAACATGTTTGAATTTTGAGAAACTCGACAAGACCACACAGGAGGAAATAATAAAACTAGTATCAACTAGAAACATATAGATATCAAACTGTAATCACTTTCTGTTGAAAATATATTAAAAAACGTGCCTAATAGCGCTTGCGCCACACAAGGATTTTATTTAATATCGTTTTATCAAATTAGTTCATCATATTATATATCTATCAATAATAATAAGAAGGCAAGATAATCTTACATTTCATTCTTCTGGTTCTTCAGAATATTCCATTCTTCATGGTCGCCATTTTTAGGAATCGTCGATTTGGACTTGAGCCTTTTATAACTTATTAATTACTTTAACCATTGCTGAAATTGTAAATAGTTAATTAATATTTATTCTTAATAAATAATGGCCTCGACTCGTTTTAAATTGAATAATAATAATATTAAACACAAATTACATAGCTGCTTTTAGCAGCGAAAAAATAGACGTTTACATGACTTACATCCACACAGAGAACTAAACAAACACTGAAAAAATTAAAATGTCAAAAAAAAAAAAAAGTCTTTCGAAAGTATTCTTTTTCATTTATTTTGTTTTTGGTCGTTGTCACGTGACTTCACTGCAGTAGAAAAGGGATAAGCGTCCTTGAATGAATCAGTTTATTTCGTTGTTGAATTGTTCCGAAATAGGGAAAAAATAATTACTTTTCTTTTTTTTTTATGATATGCAAAAAATGAAATCTTTTTATTGTAAATAGATCTAACTTGATTTTATTTAGCTGAAATAGTGATTAGTTTATTTCAACACCCTTCCTTAATCACTTCAGATGAATAACACTGTAGGTTCATAGATTCTGTTATGTTTCACCAGTTGAGGCTTTGGCAGGGGTTTCGTAAGTCCATCGGCTATCATATCTTCAGATGGGTAATATTCTAAATTTATTATTTTGTCTTCTTCGAGTTGTTTAATGGCGTGGAATTTTATATCAATATGCTTCGTATATTTCGAAAACTTTGCATTCTCTACCATTTTTATCACACTCTGATTATCTTCGAAAATCGTAATGGGTTCGTGTTGTTTCAACTCTAAGTCATTCAATAATTTCTCTAGCCAAATAATTTCTTGAACTGCTGCGGCTGCTGAGCAGACTTCGAGTAATCGTAATCGTGTAATCGTAATCGATTATAATCGACTACAAAAACTGCGTAATCGCATTGTAATCGTAATCGCAAATTTTAATTTCGAAATAATCACGATATAATCATAATCAAAAGATTTCACTTTGATTACAATCATAATCTAATCGTAATCGCAATGCAGATAATCGCAATGTAATCTGCATCAAAAAGCTATATAATCGTAATCGAGCCCAAAAGTACGATTACGTTCTTCGATTACATCTCCCCCCCCCCCCCCCGTTCTTCGTTTCGCCATATCCGTAAAATACTCGTTCGGTGAGTTAAACAGTTAAACATTGCACCAAGGAAAGAGTAGTCCACGTGTGGAGCTCGTTAAATCGCCCCTATAAAATCGCCCTTTTAGTTAAAAGTGAAAAGAGGTCATAGGTCAGGGCAAGGGCGGATCCAGCCCAACCTCCAGGGGGGGGTCACAACTTTTGACAGATGATTTAATGAAACAATTTTAAAATACAGTAAATTTTGTGAAAACGGAATTACGATAAAAAGTAGCAAATTTCGTCGATCGGACGCGAAAAATCTCAGATTTCGTTTATCGGCAAAGAAAAAAATCTATTTTTTTTTTTTTATAATACTTGAAAAAATTTTGTTCATAGATTGTGGAAAAGTTGCCTGTTTTGTCTGTTTACCGCGTAAAAAAATGCGAATTTCGTTGACCTGGCGCGGGAAAATCGAAAATATCGTCAACTAGACATTGGAAAATCGCGAGTTTTGTATATCGGCCCTCGAAATTTTTCGAATTTTGACTGTATGTCTCAGAAAAACCGCAAATTTTATCGATCGAGCACAAAAAGTTGAGAATTTTGTCTATCTGGAACGAAAAAATCGCAAATTTCGTCAACAGGACACGGAAACCTCCCAATTTTGTCGATCGCTTCGTAAAAAGCGCGAAATTACTCGATCGGGAATGGAAAAATCGCGAATTTTGTTGATTGGGAATAAAAAAATTGCGAATTTTAAATTGATATGAAACGCAGAAATTGATAATTTAGTGAATCGGGAAAAAGTATCGCGAATGTAGTCGATTGTCTTCGTAAAAGCGAATTTTATTGTTCGATGTGGAAAAATGCGTATTTCATGGACAAGAACGGAAAAAGGCGCGAATCTCATCAATTGGGCACGGAAAAATCCCAAATATGGTCGACTGCTTTCGTAAAAAGCACGAATTTAGTCGATCGAGAACGAAAAAATCGCTTTTGGTAGGGCACGGAAAAAGTGGGAACATTGTCGATCGGGAACGAAAAAGTCACAAATATGGTCGATCAGTTTCGTAAAAAGCGGATATACAGTTGATCTGGAATGAAAACAAATCACAAATTACGTTGATATGACGAACGAAAATTGACAATTCCATCGATCGGGACAGAAATTATCGCAAATATGGACGATCGGCTTCGTAAAAAGCATGAATTCCGGCGATCGAATACAAAAAACTCGCAAATCTTATCGATTCGGAACGAAAAAATAGCTAATTTTGTCGATTCGGAACGAAAAATCGCTAATTTTGTTGATAAAGCGGAGAAACCGCAAATTTTGTCGATGATGCGCGAAAAAAATAAATAAATCTTTGAGCGCCTGCAGAACAATCGTGAGTTTCGTCAGTATCGCGAGAAAAAAATCACGGATTTGATCAGTTTACGGCAGTAAAAAAATGCATAGCTCGTCATTCAATTAAGAAATGCATATTTCTTAGTTCGTGTACGGAAAAATTCGTATTTCATCGAACGAGAACAGAAAAATGTGCTAATTTTGTAGATTGGGCTCGAAAATCGTGAATTTTTTCAATCAAGTGAAGAAAAATCGCAAATTTCGCAGACCATTCGTGGAAAAATCTCAAATTTCGTCGATCACACCCAAAAAAATCGTGAATTTCATCGATTAGGCATGGAAAAATTCTGAATTTCGTGGATCGGCTTCGCTAAAATTGCGAATTTCACCAATCGGGTGTGGAAAAATTGTGAATTATGTCGATCAGGAGCGGAAAATTCGCAAATTTTCTCGATCAGTTTCGAAAAAAGCGCAAATTCTTTCGATTAGATGCTATTTTTCGTTCCTGTTTTAGCACCTTTTATTTAGACTGTACAGTGTACATCCCTCTTTGAAGAGCTCCAGGGGGGGGTCATGACCCCCATGACCCCCCCCTTGGATCCGCCACTGGGTCAGGGAGCCGTTCGGGGTGAAACAGAATGCATACTTTACACTGTATGTAGTCAACGCTATAAAGGGCTGTCTCTGCGTCCCTGGTATACAGTATAAAAACATAAAATGGGGAAAAAACTCTGATAATTCGAGGGGTCTTGTTTCGCGGGTTTTTGAGTGGGAGTGATAAGAACAGAAAAGAAAAAAAGAAAGAAAAATATTTTATTTATGGTTTTATTATGGGCACTTAGCAATTGGACAGACATCGCCTTCTTTCAAAAGTGGGAATGGGAAAATAAAGAAAATGGGAAAAAAAGAAAAAAAAAGATGCTTAAATTACATGTGACAATTCATCTAACAGCTCATTTGCATTTTGGATTTCTTAGTGGTTGGTTATATCTAAGTAGTTGTTTACAAGGTTAGAGATGGCTAAGAGAAATAACAAAAATCGAAGATTATTTCACGGAATCTGTAACAGATTTAAATGAAAAAGGCGTGAAATTTTTAAAATATAAATGTAAATTGTGCTCGTCAGATGTCAGGGTCTCCGTAAAAACCAAGTCCAATTTGAACACCCACATGCAGGTAATTTTTTAATATATATATATATATATTGTATAGATTTATTTTAGAAATATTGCATAGTTATATCTTGTATTTTTCTTTAAAATTGTAGCGAAAGGAATTTTTTATATTAAATTAACTATATAGTGTTTTTAATCATAAATATAAAGTCTGTTTATTCAAAATTTGTATTTTAATATATCTGGATAATTTAAACATATAGATCAGTTTTCTTACAAAAGCTCTTATAATAAAAGATTGTTTTTTATTTTTATTTATTTATTTTAAATACGTTTATTTTATCAGAATCCCCTCAAAAAAAAAAAAAAAAAAAAAAAAAAAAAAAAAAAAACAGAAAGTAAGACAGGTTTGTCAATAAATATATGGGTGTAAGTAAGATTTCTTTAAGGGTGAAAGACAATGTTAATGATACCTAGTTGTTAGTAAATTTCTTTAGCTTATGCGCCGGCAAATTCAATGACGAACCCCTGAATTTTGGAAATGTAGCCACCAAATTTTCTTTCTCGGATTATAAAAAAAAAAAAAAAAAAAAAAAAAAAAAAAAAAAAAAACTATCAAAAACTCTCTAAATGAGTTATAAATAAATAATAGGATAAAAAAGGTTGTTTCCCCTCTCTCCCCTCTATTCCCCTAATACATTCCTACCAAAAGACAGTATATTATTATTATTATTATTATTATTATTATTATTATTTGCCTGTTAACGTTCATGTGCCTCAATTTTGTTTTAAATATAATATGTGGTTCAAGGGGACAGAGGCATGCAAATGAAATATAAAAGAATGAATTGTTTTATTCTCCCATTTCGAAATTTTGGTAGAAGCTTATTTTTAAATATTTTATTTTTCTTCATTTTTTAAATTTTTGTTTTGCTTTTATCCTTAAATGTCTTGCAACTAAAGTTCTAAGGAAAAATAATCTTAGTTAAACTCATTTCATGTTTAAATGTTAGGTTAAAAAAAAAGACTGTGGAACACAGGTCCCCTCCCCCAAATTTTAGTGTGTGTGTAAGGGGAGGGGGGTTCATTCTACGTACATTGGTAGTCGTGAATTTCAAATCAGAGTTTCGTATGTTACATATACCTATTCTACCAATCAAACATCCTTAGAAATGCTCATAATTTCAAAATAAATTTATAATAATGAAATCAGTTCTAAAATATTGAAAAGGAAAACATATATTATTTATATAGAAAAGAATAGCTCTTTAAATATAAATGATTTATTTTTCCTTTAAAAATAAATAAATAAAAGGAAACGCATATTTTGTAAATTTGTAACTGTTTTTTAATTTTAAGTCCATTTTTAAAAAAATACAATAAAACCTGTTAAAACGAAACGTGATCACTTCAAAAATCCTGTCTAAAACAAAAAAAAATTTTGTAAAAAATCTCAGTGAAAACAATACAATACAGTAAGAATAGACAGTACACTTGCTCAAATTGAAAATTTCCGCTGCCCCTTGTATTTCCGTAATACTAGGTTTTACTGTATTTTAATAAATATATTTTTTACTATATTCTCAAAAAAAAAAAAAAAAAAAAGATTAATTATTCGGTTAATAAAAAATTAATGAAGCACAATATGCTGATGCCGAACCGCTAAATGACTCAGGAATTTTCAATTATGTTTCAGTTTCCGTTTTAACAGGTTCATTGTCTGTTATAATTTTTCTACATTCTTTTCATCTCAATTTCGAAATTTTTTTGTTACAGACAGATGTTGTTTTGATAGTTTTTACTTTATATGTATAGAAATGTATATGTTTACCAAGTTGTTATCACAAAATAAGTACAATTTTTTACAACTTTATTATTATTTATCTTTTTTTTTTTTTTTTTTTTTTTTTTACCAATGAAATGAAATTAATTTTATTTACTGAAGTCAATGATTTTATTAATTCATCGTTCATTGACGTAATTTTTTCCCCCTCTCTCAAATATTTTATTTTTATTGCATGTATGCGCTTCGTGTTTTAAAATTGCCTTTTAAAATAAGTATGTCATATTAATAATAAAATATAATACAAAATTATGCATTTTGTGAATTATATTACATTTGTAATACCTAATATTAGTTTTTATCATTGTCATTACAATTATTTTTATCATCTCAAATTTTAACAGCTTTATCGAAACGTAACATTACCTTTTTTCGGCCTTATTGATATAGCCATGCTACCTAATCTGTTTTTACTGTTATTTCAACTCAAATTGTATGTTTTGCAAAAAGTGTTATGCGAGCGAGCAAGATTTTTTTTTTTCTGTTACTCTTTTGTTTGTTCTTCTCAAAGCTGAAGATTTGAAATAAGATGAAAAAATGCTTTGAACTAACTTTAATTAAAGTTTAATATATTTTTCGTAACTTTTTATGTGTCTTTTGAAAATAATAAAATTTTATTTTCTTATAATGTGCCTGATACAGTGAAATGTGTTAAAACGGAATTTCAAAGTAGCAAAAATAAATAAACAAGTATATATATACATATATATACATTTTGATTTAATTTTTTCCCTTTTCAGTATGGTAATGTAATATTAAATTTAATGGTTTATGTATTATTTTTCAATTAATTGATATATATAACCATTATTTGTATCACAATATATGAACAATTGAATTTAATAACTTATACCACATTGAACACAGAGCGAAAAAATAAATAATTAAAAAGAATACAAATGGAATTTGTAGAACCAAAGCAGAATCTTCGATCCCCAAATATTTGGAATTACAAATGAAGTGTGTGGTTTCATCTTCGTATTTGCATGAAAAAGAAAAATAATACGAATTTGGGGCTATCAACAAATATATATATGCATACAATTCATTTTAGGTAAGTTTCCGTATTTACAGGTATGCCTCTTGTTCTTGCAAGTTCCATAAACATTTATTAATGTAAGAATGGATTTTGTTGTACTATATAATCTTGGTTAAAAATCAAAATACTGCAAATATTACAAAATAATTGAGAGCTATTTAATTTTTTATTTGTAAATCATAGAATATAGATCAGTTTACAATGAATATTTTCAGAAAATTGATACCTTTCGTTTTTATTTATCATATTTGTCTTTTCGGTAATTGGTGTACCATTTTAATGCACTTTAAAAATCTATTAAACTCAATTTATTTTTGCGCCATCAACTGTAGAATATATATTTATAACTAAATTCTAATAAAAAAAGAAATAAAGTATTGGCATCAACAGTTTTTTTTTTTTTTTTTTTTTTTTTTTTTTTTTTTTAATAAACTTAGTTTTTTCGGTCTAAAAAATATCAGGCTCAATAATACAATGTCATATATATGTATATGACAAAATGTTATTTTCTTAGTTATTGAGAATTTCAAAAGGTAAATGATAAAAATTCAAGAGAACAAGAAGAATTAGATTCGGGAGATTTTTTTTTTTTTCAGAATAGTTTAATTGCTTTCGAACTGTGAGCACAATTAAAAAATTGTAAAACGAGAAAAGTATTGCATATACGTAGCAAAATAACGAATCCAAATTCCAAAGTAAGAGGGATTGATAATAGAGTCCTGCAGAAGTTGGTTATACTAAATCTTAATCTTAAAATTTAGTAAACCCGAAATGCTGCTCGAATCCGATATACTCCAACCTAAAGCCGAAAATTATGAAAATTAGTCCTTATTTTAATGCATTTAATGAATATTAGTTTTAACCATATCTTTAATATCAATTTTTATCTTTTTCATAAAAGATTTATATATATATAGATATCCTATTTTATTGAAATTAACTTTAACCCGACATGAACTTAGTATCAGGTTAGGTTTGGATAAAATCAATTAACAGGACAAGGTACCGGACTCCAGCTTGTAACATGTAGGCTACGGAATTAGTGTAATAGAACTGTAATCGTAATCGACTAGTTCGGTAATCGTAATCCAACAAAAATATATTAATCGTAATCCAAACGTAATCGTAATCTACAAATAAAAAAATGGATAATCAATTATGTAATCGTAATCAGACTTGCATAAATAGAGACATAATCGTAATCTGTTTTTTGAAATTGGAAATAATCGTAATCTTAATCGATTACAGTCGTCTGTAATCGACTCGAAGTCTGCTGCTGAGATAAATTCAGCTTCTGCCGAAGAATAAGCAATACAGTTCTGTTTCTTCGTGTACCAATTAATAGGTGTTTTCCTAGAAAGAAAACGTTTCCAGTTGTTGACTTCCTTGTTCTGGTGTCGCCTCCCCAGTCAGAGTCTGCATAAGCTACCAATACTGGTTGGTCGCCTGTGCTGATTGTTAGTTTTAATTCTTTTGTACAGTTTAGATAGTTTACCACTCGTTTTGCTGCGTTCCAGTCCATCTCACGGGGCGTTTCGCATCTTCTGCTGAGGATATTAACTGCGGCTGATATATCTGGACGTGTGTTAGTGGCTATGTATAACAAAGATCCAATGATTTTTCTAAAATTTGTGTTATTGGGCAGCAAATTTTGTTCGTCTTCTATTTTATAAAAGCCGGGATCCATCGGAATTCCTACGGGTTTAGCTTCTTTTAATCCTATAGTTTATTTGCCAATTCTTCGATTTTTAACTTTTGGTTTAGAGTATATCCATTTTCTGTTTTCTTTATTTCAGTACCGAGAAAATACGCTATATGACCGAGATCTTTAAGCTCGTATTCTTCTTTAAGTAGTTTTACTATAATGTCAACAGTTTTTTCATCACCGGATAGTAATATGTCGTCAACATATATAATTATGTAAGTGTAATTTTCATTTTCTTTTCTGGTGAACAAGCAGGGATCAGCTATATTTTGATTAAAATTCAGTTTTTTTAAGGACTGTTCGATTTTTTTGTGCCAAGTTCTGGCTGCCTGTTTTAGGCCGTATATTGATTTTTTCAGTCTGCAGACTTTGTTTTCAGAATTCTTTTCTATGTAGCCTTCCGACTGTTTCATATACACTTCTTCCTCGAGCTCACCATACAGAAAGGCGGTGTCAATATCTATGTGTCTAACGTTTTGTTTGTGGTATGCGGCTGCTGCTAAAAATGCGCGAACTGTTGTTTGTGAGACGACAGGGGCAAATGTCTCATCATAATTTTCACCGTATTTTTTACTATAGTCCTTCGCTACTAGGCGTGCTTTATATTTTTGAACATTTCCGTGACTATCTAATTTCTTTTTAAATGTCCATTTTGATCCTATAATTTTTTTGTTTGGTGGAGGATCCACTAATTCCCATGTGTTATGTTTTTTTAGCGAATTGATTTCCGCTTGTGTGGCTTTGAGCCAATTTTCTTTTTCACAGGGATTATCAATTTCCTGTATGTCATTCCAACTAGTGGGTTCATTCATTTGGTTATTGTTTACATAACAGACGTATCTGTCTGGTGGTACCCCCCTGTTTGATCTTTGCGATCTTCTAAGTTCAGTGGTGGGTTGTTTGGACGAGGTTGGTTCCTCGATTGTGTTGTTTATTTCTGCTTCGATGTAATTTTTATCATCATATGAATTTTCTGCATCTTTACTTTCTTTTAAGTTAATTTTGCTATTCTCTAGGAATTTTACGGTTCTTGCTATTACTATTTTGTTATCTTTAGTGTATACGCGGTGTCCTTTTGAATTGTTATCGTACCCTACGAATGTCCCTTCCTGAGCTCTATCGTCTAATTTTCCTCGATGTTGTTTGTTTACATATACGTATGCTTTGCAGCCGAATGTACGTAAGTAGTGCAAGTTTGGTTTGCGTTTAAACCAGAGCTCGTATGGGGTTTTATTCGTTGATCTTGTTGGTAAGCGATTTTGTAAATGATTTGCGGTATTAATTGCTTCTCCCCAAAATTTTTGCGGTAAATTGGCTTCGCGTAATAGACTTCTAGTCATGTCTAATAGTGATCTATTTTTCCTCTCAGCTACGCCGTTCTGGCTTGGACAATATGGCACACATAGTTGGTGTTTTATACCTCTTTTTCTTAGGTAGTCATTTGTTTCTCTACTCATGTATTCTCCGCCATTATCGGATCTTATTGCTTTCGGATATGAACCAAATTGGTTTCGTACCATAGCTATATAGTCGATTAATTTATCATGCACTTCGTCTTTATGACTTAATAAGTATATTACTGTAAACCTAGAGTAATCGTCTATGAAAGTTACAAACATTGTTTTTCCGCTAATTGTGGGGGATCCTATGGATGTGCATACGTCTGTGTGCACTAGATCGAGTACTCTGCCTGTTTTGTTTTTATATGTTGTTTTTGGATAAGGTGCATCGCTTATTTTTGTTTGTATGCATGTTTCGCATATTGTTTCATGACTACAATTATTTAGTTCTATTCCATAGGTTAAATTTTCTTTAATCATTTCCTTTATGGAATTGTAGTTTCTGTGACCTAGGCGTTTGTGCCACAATTCTATGCAATTTTTATTTTTGCATTCATGCGCAATGTTTACTGTGTTAGATTCTATATTTTCTAACAATTCAACCTCATATAGATTGTTTTTCATTTTTGCTTCCAAGTATATTTTCCCATTTCGGGATAGCGTGCATTTATCTTTATCAAAAACTAGTTTATAACCGTTCTTTGTTGCCTTGCTTACTGAAATTAAATTCGATTCTAAATCAGGTACGTTTAATATTTCCTTTAATGTAATTTTGTTTACACCTCCGTCGGATGTTTTTGTCATAAATGTGGTTTCTCCCACACCATGCGAATTTAACGATTTTCCGTTTGCAATAATAACAGTAGTTTTTTCGGTGTCGTTCAATTTAGTAAACAAGTCTTTATCGTTTAAAATATGTGTGGAAGAACCAGAATCAATAATCCATGTTTGTTTTCCAGTTTTCTCAATTAGAAAGGCTGCGTCGCTGCTTCGATCTGTTTTTAGTTGTGTTTTATAATTTGGCTTATATTCTTGTTTACGATCATTAAATTCATTTTGGTTATACGATTGTTGATAACAGAGAGACGTTGTATTATTTTTGTTTTTGTATATGTTTGTTGTTTTTCTGTATTTGGGTGAGTTTGTCTATTTTTCAGATGCCAACATTCCCTGTAAGTATGACTTTTCATTTTACAGTACGTACAATATTTTTCCCTCTTGCTATTATCATTTGGGAACCTTTTTTGTGTTTTAAACGCTTTGGTAGAATTGTCGCCCTGATCCGCGTTTTCAACCCTTTTGTTATATTCATCAGTTAGTTTATTTATAATAAATTCTGGTGTTAAATCAATTTCATCGCGAGCCTCAAGTGCTACAATCAGGGTATTATAGCTTGGGGGTAATGAGCACAGCAGTAATGCTGAAAGGTGCGAATCGTTAATAGTTTCCCCAATCGCTAGTAATTTATCTTTTAATTCTAAAATGTACGTTATGTGTTTAATTAAGTTACCATTTTCTGGCAGCCTTGCCCATATAATTTTCTTAATAAATGCAATTTACTAGACAAATTCCCCCTTTCATGTATGGCTTTGAGCGCGTCCCAGGTCTGTCGGGCAGTATTTAGCCCTTTTACATGCACTATCTGTGAATCTTCAATTGCAAGGTTTATAATTGCTCTGGCTGTATTATCCTTTTTTTGCCAAGCTGTGGTAATCGGATTTGGTGTTGTATCTGTTATTACCTCGAAAATTTCTTCTCTTATTAATAACATTTCTATCTTGAATTTCCATGCTGAGTAATTGTTTTGATTTAATTTTTCTATTAACTGAAATTCTTCCGATGCGGCCATAACGGATCTTACTTATCAACTTATAAATATTTAATCTCGTAATTCGATGAGAAATTGTTTTATTTTTCTTTATATTATATATGATAGATTTTCTCTATTTATTTTTATTCATTCAAATATAACGAATATATCACTTGTTATGTTTACTCATTCAATTTCAACTCATATATATCATATATTTTCAATAACGTTGAGAAAAACAAAAACAAATATGTTTTTTTCACAATAATTATATGCATTAGGTAATTTATTATACCGTACAATTTATTTTATAAGGCCATTTTTATTTGTTTATATTATATTATTGCTACCTTGTGCGTTAAGCTCAGTCTCATAATCAGTTTGTTGAAAATATATTAAAAAACGTGCCTAATAGCGCTTGCGCCGCACAAGGATTTTATTTAATATCGTTTTATCAAATTAGTTCATCATATTATATATCTATCAATAGTAATAAGAAGGCAAGATAATCTTACCTTTCATTCTTCTGGTTCTTCAGAATATTCCATTCTTCATGGTCGCCATTTTTAGGAATCGTCGATTTGGACTTGAGCCTTTTATAACTTATTAATTACTTTAACCATTGCTGAAATTGTAAATAGTTAATTAATATTTATTCTTAATAAATAATGGCCTCGACTCGTTTTAAATTGAATAATAATATTATATTAAACACAAATTACATAGCTGCTTTTAGCAGCGAAAAAATAGACGTTTACATGACTTACATCCACACAGAGAACTAAACAAACACTGAAAAAATTAAAATGTAAAAAAAAAAGTCTTTCGAAAGTGTTCTTTTTCATTTATTTTGTTTTTGGTCGTTGTCACGTGACTTCACTCCAGTAGAAAAGGGATAAGCGTCCTTGAATGAATCAGTTTATTTCGTTGTTGAATTGTTCCGAAATAGGGAAAAAATAATTACTTTTCTTTTTTTTTATGATATGCAAAAAATGAAATCTTTTTATTGTAAATAGATCTAACTTGATTTTATTCAACTGAAATAGTGATTAGTTTATTTCAACACTTTCATCGCCTCAACAATTACTGGGGGTGGATATACAAGGTGTTTAATTCTTTTTATCAAGTCTTTTCAATATTTGAAGCTATTATTGCAATAGTATCGAAAATATTTGCCACTATCGGCATACTAATCACACAGGCTACACAGAAGAGATCCGAATCGCCCGAAAAATTATTATCCTATTTTCAGTCTATTTACCTCTTTCCGCTAAGCTTTCTATTGGCATAAGGTTTTGTAAAGATAAAGATAAAAGACCAACCGAGATACTCCCTTAACCCAAAATCGAAATTAAAGAAAATTATCCATGTTTTAATGCAATTATTAAAAAGTAGTCAATGCAGTTTTGTCTCTAATGACAATTTTACATTTTATGCAGAAAAATGAACACCTAGCTACACAAAACTTAAACATTTTTCTAATTTGGAATATTTGGATGTACGTACTCGTATTAATATTCAAATACTTTTCAGTATCAAGTTCCGTTTTATCATCTAAGAAAATATTGAGGAATGTATTTTGAAATATCAACCTGCCAACAAAAGTCAAAATTCAATCCGAAAACGAAATAAACAAAATCAATCCGATTTAATTGAAAACCATCCCCTTAAATTGGGTTACTCGACTCGATGTATGATTTAGAGGTCTGCACGGGCCGGGCCTCGGCCCGAAGCCCGAGCCCGGCCCGGCCCGCGGGCCGGGCTCGGGCCGATTTCCAGTAATGGCATTCGGGGCGGGCCGGGCTCGGGCCTTACTTCTGAAGACTCGGGCCGGGCCGGACCGGGCCTAGTCACTAATCCTTTCGGGCCGGGCCGGACCGGGCCCAGTCACTAATCTTTTCGGGCCGGGCTGGGGCCTTAATTTTTTTGCTGGAGTATCGGGTCGGGCCTAACTTTTTTTTCCGTACGAAGCCGAGACTGATTCCATTCTTCCTAGTTTTCATGGACCAAAATAATCAGTTCCTATTGAATCTTCTTATATGAAAATCCTTTCCTCGACTTTTTATAAATCAGTAATATTTGGCTTTGTCCAAAAATTTCTGCAAAAAAAGCATATACTTTTAAGCCGTCATTTTTCTACAATTAAACATTATAATTTATTCCTTTTAAAGAATCGTAGATTACTAGGCGTTTTAAAATAGAATTAAACTCACACACACACACACACACACACACACACAAAAAAAAAAAAGATTATGACGGATTTTTTTTTTAAACTGAAAACTGAAGGTTTCTTTTAAAATGTTCATCCATGCAAAATGAATACAACAATACGGGAGAAAAAAATATATTAAACATTTACATCTGTTAAGAAGGGAATGCATTTTTTTTTCGCTCCAAAGCGATTTCGTCTTTGGAAATTTTATCATATACCGCTTTTTCGATTTTTTGTCTCCATTACAGGGAATATGGATTAATAATACTAGTGATAACTGAAACATTTACATACAACAAACTAAGATTCATTTTAAAGCATAAATATCGCAGCCTATGGCACTTTTGCATAAATGGAGATATTATAAACATGGGAAAAAAAAAAAAGACTAATATAATTTTTTTTTAGTCAGAACTCTTCCATAAGATTAAAGATCAATGTTCTGTAGAAATTCTCTCGAGCCGGGCCGGGTTCGGGCCGAATTTTAAACTTTTTACCGGACCGGGCCGAGCTCGGGCCGAAATTTTAACTTTCGGGCCGGGCCGGGTCGGGCCATTATTTTTTTCGTTCGGGCCGGGCCGGGCTCGGGCCGAAATTTTAACTTTCGGGCCGGGCCGGGTCGGGCCAATATTTCTTTCGTTCGGGCCGGGCCGGGCCCGGGCCGGAATTTTAACTTTCGGGCCGGGCCCGGGCCTGGAAATTTCGGCCCGTGCAGACCTCTAGTATGATTAACAGCTTAACTCCCAACTTTATAGTTATTTGCCATAATTTAGGAACATTTAACCTTGTGCGCGAATAATGCAACTGTATTTTAATAATAATTTATCGAAATCGCAATTAATATTTGAATAAAGAAAATTTAGTAATTTCACATTATAAAAATTTTTGAAAGATTTAATAGTACTATGTAATTTTTAAACTTTTAAAATATTTTTTAATTTTGAAAATTAGTTATTACATTGAAATTGTAAAGTTCTTAAAACAATTCATACTTTTTTTTTTTTCATTTTGAAAATAATCAGTTTGTGATTTAATCACTAGGAAAATAAAACTACCTTTTGAATTTGATTAAATCCCTCAGCTCCCTCAAAAAAATATAAAAAAAAATAATTGAAATGCAAACGAAATATTTAAAAAAAAATTTCATAGGAATAACATTAGCGAGCGGGTGTTTCGGGTGAGTGATGTAACCTCTTAACATTCATTTCGCCTTCGATTTCCCCTGCCTCTGTTAAAATAATAATTATAAATATAAAAACAAATCAAGTGAAGTGAAAAGACTCATGTATGTTAAACTCCATGGAGGAAGAAGATAGGTGGAGGTGAACTAAGCCTTAAAAAAGGTTTGCAATGTGAATCCATTTATCGCTCAAATTTTAGTGTACCAAACAAAAGCACGTGCAAAATTGGAAAGCTTCCAAAAAAAGGAAGGGATTTTATATTAATAAGACGAATTGAAAGAAATGAATTACAGCTGGAGCATTTTTTAAGAAGAAATAGGAAATTTTTAAAATGGTCTTTGTTCTATTATTATTTATTAAAAGAAATGTTTACTTTTAAAATAATTGAAATAGGGAAATTATTATTAAATGTCATTATTATTATTATTAAATTTCAAATTAAAATTAAATAAGAAATTGAAAATGTTTGATACGAACTAAAAATTGTATTATTAAAAGTTTTCTTTTTACAGTAATTTTTATTAACACTTTTTCAACAAAATTGAAAATTGTTTATGCATTCGTTTTGTCTGTCCGTCTGTCCGCGCTCTAACTGCCGTAAATATACTCGGAATGCAAAGAAATTTTACCATGTTATTGAAGTTTACACAAGCACAAACCCTATTAAAATGAGGTTTTTACCACGATTAGTTCATTTACAGGGACAGTCAAAAGTTTTCGATTATATTAGGGCCAATGGGGAAAAATCGTTTCAAATTAATTTTAAAGATGTTGCGGCCGGACAAACGTATTCACATTTATTTGCATCTACGAAAAGCACACTAAAATATGCAGCTAAAAGAATAGATATTCATTGACAGGGCCACACAAAATAATTCTAATACATGATAATAAAGGAGGAAATTGTTTGCGACATATTTTAACGATCGTAAACGGTATCATGTGTAATCAAATTTATATACGTCGCTGAGACTTAATACGAGTTATTTCACGCATAATACGAAGTGCATAGCATTTACAGAGACACACAAAAGACTTCAAAAAGCATATTCTATTCGAAGTACTGTATATTACGCATGGTAACTGTTCCATGGATGAAAGACATTTTTAATTATGATATGCGCTTTTAAGTGTCACTAAATGTATTCACATTATATGGTGTGCATAAATGCTATAATAGTTACACAATTAAGATATACAGGGTTACTCAAAAGAACTCGGAAAAGTTACTGAATGTGAGTGTAATTTACTTAAAGGTTTGTTTTTAAAAAAGTTTTGCATTTTTACGTCGATTCGCATTTAGTTTATCGTGAAATGTTTGTAGAATATTGATTAAATGATATACAGGGTCACGCAAAGAACTGGATACAGGTTTGTTTAAGGATGATAACTTCTGAAAATATGATTTAAATAGTTTAAAGAATATTGTTGTTTGATTAACATTTTTTATTTTTTTTTTATAAAATTAATTTTAGCAAAATACTTTCGTGTAATAAAGGTACTAGGTAAACTGCAAGGCTGAACAAAAGTATTGAAGTATGTTTTATATCTAGTCGTATAAACTGCCAAAAGAAAAATTTCATCCAGCTAGGCATTTTTTTTTTTTTTTTTTTTTTTTTTTTTTTTTTTTTGCTAAACTAAATTTCTCCATGATATAGTATATATGTCAACCGACAAATCAAATACAGAGCCATTCAGAAGTATTGGAATACATATTTGGTTATGGGCAGTAACACCTATTTCCCTGAATAACGAAGTTTTGTTAAAGAATTAAGGAAATTTGGATAGTGTTTTATAATCTATGCTTAACGCGTTTTTTTTTTTTTTTTTTTTTTTTTTTTTTTTTTTTACTGGTTAATACTTTGTAACGTAGATGAAAAATGTTTATGACTCCGGTTTGTGTGGCCGAGTTCTAACTCTTGTAAATAAACACTGATGCTCGTAGAATTTTTTATATGTTATTGACGTGTACTACACCGTGATCGCTATTGAAAAGGAAATGTGTAGAATTTATAGTTCATTTGCATAGACAGTCTAAAGTATTCTGTTACATTATGGTCAATGGGAAAAATCGTTTCAAGTTCATTTCAATGACGTTAGACCATTTAAAACATAAAGAAATTGATATGCATTTCTTTATGTTTTAAATAAAGGAACGGCAGTATAACAAGCATTTTGTAGAATATGGGGTTTGTTAAACATTTATTATTTATTTAAAGAACCACACAAAAGAATTCCGTTTATGGGGATAATGATATATGGTTGGGAGCTTTTAGCGGCCAAAATATGTTACTAAATTATAGTGAAATAGACATAAATTATTCACTGATTCTCCTCAACGCTACATTTCCGCACCCACATTCCTTTACAAATCTACTCATAAATGTTCCCGCTAATTGCCTTTACATTTCTGATGCATAACTTTGAAACACCCTGTATAGGCATATTCAAAATGTGAAGAGTGTAGCTCAATATAGTTTAAAACCGGGCTTTTTCAATATTTTTCGTGATGATATAAAATTTCACGCAAAGGAAAGTAAGAGTGTTTCAAATGATATAATGTTGCTTAAACTGTAATGTTGAAAAATTATAATATTGCAACATTATAAAAAAAGTGATATTATAATTTTGCTTATTTGCTCAACGCTTAAAGCTGCACAAATAAAAATGTATGTTAAATTTGCAGCGAGACTAGATTCTTGAATGGGTCGGGTTGTGTATTTTACCTGAACGCGAAAATTCTATTCAAATTGGAATCCAACATAAATGTTTTTTTATCGATCTGAACCGCTAATATTTGAATTCGAATCCGACACATAAAAAGTATTCCGCCTGAAACAGAGCTAATTTTAATATTTACAACGTTATTAAAAAATTCCAAAACATGTTTTAAAACAAATATTGTTAGCATATAGTCATGCTTTACATTAATAAGAACAATTTTTGACAAATATAAAAATTTTACTTCTTCAAAATAACAGCATTATCAATAAAAAATTTTGAGAAACAATTAATAAACAAGTTGGAAATTACACGTGAAGCGTAACAAATGAGGTGCGTTCGTACGATAACGAAGTTTTTAAAATATTCAGATCTTGCTGATATAGTAGACAGTACTTCGGTTACATTATAGTAGTAGAAATCTTTGTGTTCCTGTAAATATAAAGGAAGTAATTTTTATTACACCTCAGCAACGTATATCATATTCATAAAATGCTAAATAGTTTAATGTAATTAAAATACGCCCCACAAACAATGTTTCTCCGTATAGCTTTATGTAATGAAATACTTTTGTGTGCTCCTGTAATTTAAAAACAAATATTCTTTGCATCACAGATTGTACAGAATGTATATTTTAGTATATATATACTTCATAGGTTCATGTCAGTTTTATTATGTTTGAATTAGTTTAACACCATTAAAATGCATTTGAAACTTTTTTTCCCATTGACCGTAATGTCATGAAATATTTTTTATTGTTCCTGTAATTGATTTATGCATCCAATTTCTATAAAATTTAAAATGGCACGACAAAATTATGTAATAATTATTTGTTTTAAATTTCAAATGATTAAAATGCATTTGAAACCCCCCTTGACCGTAATGTAACGGGATACTTTTGATTGTCCCTGTAATTCATCTATGCATAATTGATCTATCTTAAATTTGAAATAACTTGACAAAATTATGTATTAATTATGTTTTTTAAACTTCAAACGATTCGGTTGGGTAGTTTTTGCGTTGTTAAATGCGAATGGACAGACAGACGGATGGACTGAACGACAACTATAGGTGCTACGTATTTACATAATTACGAAAGCACCTAAAAACTAGTTGGATATGTCAATCCCAAAACTTTCTTCTATCTCATAAGTACATTTTAATATTTAAAAAAAACGTGGTGACCCCAAAGTTACCCATTATCGAATTTCCTCGAACATTTGACCTAGCCTAATGAGATTCTGGTATTCGAAAAGCCTAAAACGCAAAATTTTATTAATATTCTGAGAAAATGAGCTTAGTAGTGCCTCATGTTGGGTAATTTATACTAAAACCTAATAAGCATCTATTTATGTCAAAACCTAACAGAATCTGAAATTTGATGGAATTTCGTCCATTAGTACTTGAGATATAGTTATAACAAAAAATTTGCAAAACGTAGCAAAGCAACACCATATCTCGGACAATTTGTGCCAAAACGTAAAAAAACGTCTAATTATATTATGGTGTAAAAGAATCTGAAGTTTGATGAAATTCTGTGCATTAGTTCTTGAGATATAGCTAGTTAAAAAAAAAAACGTGTAAAATATAGCACAGTTGCACCATCAATTGAAGGATTTATAACAAAACGTAATCATGGTGTAATTATGTTATATGTCATTTTGTAACAAAATCTGAAGTTTGATGAAATTCTATGCGTTGGTTGTTGAGATATAGCTATCGGAAAAATCGTGCAAAATGCAGCATAGCTGCACCACCTGTTGCAAGGTTAATACCAAAATGTAATCAACGTCTAATTATGTTATATATTCTAGCGTAACAGAATCTAAAATTTGATAAAGTTCTCTGCATTAGTTCTTGAGATATAGCTATGGCAAAAATCGTGCAAAATGTAGCATAGCAGCGCCACCTATAGGGCAGTTCACACCAAAACCTTATCAGCGGCTATGTATCTGAAGGTATCGCAGAATCTGAAGTTTTGTAAAATTCTGTGCATTAGTTTTTGAGATATAGCTATCATGAAAATCATGAAAAACGTGGCACAGCAGCGCCACCTGCTGGCCAATTTACACCAAAACGTAATCAGCGTCTATTTATATCAAGGGGTCACAGAATCTGAAGTTTGGTGAAATTCTGTGCATTAGTTCTTGAGATATACCAATCTTGAAAATCATGAAAAACGTAGTACAGCAGCGCCACCTGCAGGCCAATTTTCATCAAAAACCAATAGGCACTAATTCATATCAAGGTCTAACTGAATACAAAATTTTATTAAATTTCGAGCATTAGTTCTTGAGATAGAGCGCCCACAAATTTTTTGTCACATACAGACAGACATATAGACAGGCAGACAGACGGACAGACTCACAGACAGACATTTTCTAAAAATAGTCAAAACGTGTTCAGGACCTTCTAAAACGTATAAATCCGTCGAAAACCGGAAGTCGAAAATTTTCATGAATCCAATACTTTCTTCTAGTAAAGATAGAAGAAAGTAACAACAGATATAAAGCATAATAAAATTTGAGAGCTGTAAAATAAATGAGCTGATTTTCACGCAGTAAAAATTTCGATTCTTATCATGTTTTTTAAAATTATTAGAAAATAAATTACACATATTTTAAGATTAATCGCATTTAAATGCGAAAAATGAAGCATAAATACAGGGTTTCAATATTACAAATAGATTTATTCTAAATAAATAATTCAGGGATAAAAAAAAAATCAAGATGAATATATAAAAAGAAATTTGTTTTGTTACATATTAATAATTGCATTTAAATAATATTTAAAATATAATAATGAAAACATTCTTTTAAAATCATGTATGAAAACATAAGTAATAAATATTAATCTAAAATACAGATTTCTGATTGCAAACGATTTTCAGATATTAGCAAAATAATATTATCTTTTCAAGAAAAATGTTAAAAGATTTTCTATTTTGATATTTAAAACACATATAATTAAATAATCAAAGAAAATTTTACCTGTGAAGCGCTGTCTAATAAAAAATTCGACGATAAAAAACAAGAGCAATCAAATACGGGTTTTAACCGGTTTGAATTCATAGGCGAATCAAAGCACGTGGTTTTGTTTGGACTTAATGTGACTTAATGTAGGGTTACATTTTTGGCATCACCCAAATCATTATAGTTCACCTCCAGTATATTCTTCCTCCATGGTTAAACTCTTCTGGAGATGAGCCAAGTCACTTGGACACTTTTACTCTTTCATCTCCGTTGAGCGAGCTTTCCCCCAAATGCGCATGAAGAAGGAATACAGTAAAGGATAAATATATAAATAAAATGAGCAAATGCTTTGGTAACCGAATCTAATACTCCTTGACACGATGTTTTCAAAACATACTACTAACTGCCGTGTCTGCGGAAACGCCATCACAAATGGAAAGTGCAAGGAAAAAAAAAAACTATATAAAAAGAATGGAGCGAGTTGGATTTTAGAAATAAAAATGAAGCAAGATTGCAGTCGATTCGCTGTCTGTCAGTTCAGGGAGTAAATAAAAATTACAAGGGGTTTGCAATGATGGGTTCTAATACTATAATATTACTTCTTTTTACAAGTGAATGAGCCTTTGTAAATTTAATTTTTTCATTCGTATGATGTTTCCTACATTCAGTGTTGCTCCCTTTTAATGTTAATGCAGGTGGCTGTCGTGTTCGCTTATAACGAACTCGGATGAAACAGAGACTCTGTTTATGCGAACAAAAAGAAAGCTCTATTAGAATATAAAAATGCATTGTAAGAAAAAAATGTAATGGTGGAAATTCTGTTATAGCAGATAAAAATTATCGTCATATATATACATAAAATAGTTTAGTATAATTAAAATATCTCGCACGCAATTCCCCAGCTTTATCATAACGTAATGGAATTCTTTTATGTGACCCTGTAAATGAATAATAACTATTTTTTCGCGCGTATTTTATAGAATGTATATTTTTGTGCACTCCATAAATGCATATAAATTTTAATATATTTGACAGGGTCCCTCATAGCATGCATGGTCACGGTGACGTCACAATGACGTCACTGTGAGTCACTGTGGTCACATCACATCTGTGACCAAAATACCACCACTCAATGACGTCACATTGTGACTGAGATGTGACTTTCTTGAAAATCTTTAGAAAATTACAAAAATTCTTCAAAACATGTTATTTACTTTAAAAAACACTTTTGTCCCAACGTCGCTTTTGTCACAGTTTTGTCACAATATTAATATCAAAGTAGTCACAAATGACACATTTTTCACAAATTTGTCACACCGTGACTTCACAAAGTGGTCACAATGTGACGTCACAAACGAGCTCTAAAACGGCCATAACGACTTCATATTTTAGTCACTGTGACTTCACATCGACGTCACGTGACGTCAAATCGATAGTCGATGGTCACAAAATCGCAGTGTGACTTCAAAAGGCGTCGCAGTGACGTCACCATGCCTTACGGGGTGTAACATATTTAAAATTCATTTGAAATTATTTTTTTTTACATTGGATAAAAGTCCCTCTCAAGATTGCTGCTTGATTACTCTTTCGATTTTGGGCGCAGAAATTTTTTATAAAGTTACTTTCACTTTCTGAACCGGTTCTGATTTGTAACAGATTAAAAGTAAAGATTAAATATAATTTTTCTAGATTAATAATTTGGTAACTAATGATACATATTTCAATATTATTTGTTTGTGTAACCATACAGTTTAAAGTTTTGCATCCATGAAAACTTCCACACGTACTTTTTTTTTTTTACAAAGCAAATCATTTATCTCATCAAAAGTCCTTTTTTTTACTGTGATTGCAAAAAAGGGTTCTTGCTATGTAGAAAATTGCGCAGTGCCACCATCTATTACAACTGGATGGAGTTGTATTGATTTTCCCGTTATTTCTAGATCAATCAAAATTAAGTTCAATTAACACCCCACTTTGGATCTGAAATCCGTGGGGATGACAGTTGTAGTTGTGACTTCAGTTTTTCAAACTGAGACTTGGACAGTGGCTTTGGCAGTACATCCGCTGTCATTTCTTTTGATGGACAGTAATGAAAGGATATGGTCCCGTTACCTTTAGGATGTTTTATATTATGATATTTCACACTGATATGTTTTGTACACTCTTTTTTCTCATTTTGGGTTAAATTTATGCAGGAAATTTTCTCCTCATAGGTCAGTATTGGTAATATTTCGTCTAGATTGAGTTCTTCGTTAGAAGAGCTTCTTGCTAGATGCTGAGATGTACTCGACTTGGGTCAATGATAAAGCCACGTTTAGCTTCTTTGAACTCTAAGAAAGTACGTTGTTCCCTAACTTGAATAAGTTTCCTATATTGAATTTTCTATCGGATCTATCGCATGCTCAATCCGAATCGCAATATACCGTAAGAATTAGGTGTTTCATTTTATCAACACGAGCTTAAAATGCTTTGTCGTTTCGAAGTTACAAATTAATTTCTCTATTGCAAACCCAGGGTTTTCCTTCCCTGGGTTTTTCGTTATACCTGCCTAGAATGATGACGAATGTTAAAATGTCTGGTTGTGCATAATAATTGAAACTATATACCAGAGTTTCCATTGTTTTTCTATATCTCTCATCACTGCCTAATAATTTGCTGTTTGGATCAATGTTACACTGTAAAAAAAAAATCCGTTAGATAGCGGAAATAGTACTGGTAATCTGGACGCCAGTACTATTTCCGTTTTTTAACGGAAAAAAATTCCGTTTTTTCCAGAAATATTTCCGTTTTTTTACAAAATATTTCCGGGTTTTTTTTTTCATATTTTTTTATATAAAAATTTTCGCTTGAAAGCCAAAAAAGAATTTTCAAGGACAAACTGGCATTTTTATGATTTTTATTCGTTAGACAAAGACACATCAGGTCACATACATTTAACGTAAACAACAGTGGAGAAATGTCACTTACTCTCGATGGGGATCGAACCAGGCACCTGTCCTATGACAGCTTGCAGTAGTGCAATACCATTACGCCACAGTTTTACATGCACAGCTTGCAAATATCTTTACTTATTTCGAATGATTTTATAAAGCAAAGGCTTTATATTGAACTCGGCATTAATTTTTGTAGAGAATTATTTTTTATTGAGTGTACAATTCTAAATGTTTAGCAGATTTTATTTCCATAATTTCGAATATTTAGTTTTTAATTTCAGTTCTATAAAAAAAAAAAAAAATTTAGGCTTTAAAATATTACATGTATTAAGAGTTGGATGCATTAAAAAGTTTTGTTTTCTTCATTTTAAGGAGATTTTTAAAAGTTTATTGTAATATTATTCATATTTATTTACTTTGTTTTTGAAAGGATACTAACATACTTTAAAAAAAAAACATCTATTTTAACAAAGTATTTGTATGACGATCAATTTTAATCTCAATAAAGATAGTTATTACGGGTTATTAAAATAAATTTCCTTTATTGTTTTTTATAAATTACATAATCGTCAACATTATAATAATTTCTTTAATATACACTGCTCAAAACAATTAAAGGATATTTGAAGTTTTATATAAAATAAAGATATAAACGAAATTTTTTTTGCCGAAAATAGAAGAAGAGAATCACAAATGCAAATTTTTCTGGTTTTCAAACTGTGGAGTATGCAAATTTTGAGTTCGACGTCAAAAACGTCGCTTCAGCAGCAGCGAATGAAATTTGACTTTCAACTGGATAAAAGAGAATGAAGACAAGGAGGATCGGCATTCAGTGATTGCTTTGTTTCGATGAGTACGATGTCTCAGCGAAGTCATTTGACAGATTCAGAAGCTTGGAGAATTTTTGGTAGGATAGAAGGGGGCCAAACTCAAGCCGAAGTAGCGGAAGCCATTGGAGTGTCACAAAGTGTCATTTCCAGGATCTGAAACCGTTTTTTGGAGAGTGGATGTGCAGGCCGAAGACCAAAGCAAGGTCGTAGACGGGCAACAACGCCCAATGAAGATCGGTATTCAGCGTTAACAGCTCGGAGACACCGAAACATGAACGCTACTCTTCTCCAACAACACCTTCGCTCGGCTACAGGCACCACGATTTCAACTCAGACTGTCCGAAACCGGCTCCATGCTGTAGGTCTGTATGCTCGCCGACCGATGGTATGTGTTAGATTAACATCAAGGCATCGTTGCGACCGCAGGGAGTGGGCAATCGAGCATGTCAACTGGAGGAGAAATGAATGGAGCAATATTCTGTTTTCTGACGAATCCCGTTTTTCTGTGCATCAGGATAATAGGCGTATTTTCATCTGGAGGGACCGTGGCAGTAGGAATAACCTTGCATTCGTGCACGAAAATGTCAGATTTGGCGGTGGAGGAGTGTTGGTGTATGGTGGCATCTCCATTGACGGGCGCACGGACCTCTACATCGTTCGAGATGGAGCTCTGACTGGTCGCCGATATAGGGATGAGATTCTCAGATCTATTGTAGTCCCTTACGCTGCAGCAATAGGAGATAACTTCATTTTAATGGACGATAACTGCAGGCCACATCGTGCAAACCTGGTGGAGGATTTCCTTTTCGAGGAAGGAATCGTTCGAATGGAATGACCAGCGGGTTCTCCAGACATGAATCCAATCGAGCACGTTTGAGACGCTCTAGGAAGACGAGTTTCTGGCCGCCAACAACCCCCACAAACTCTCAAAGAACTGGAACGAGCTCTTCTGGAAGAGTGGGGCAGAATACCCCAACTCGTCATTAATAGCCTCATTGAGTCCATGCCTCAAAGGTGTTCAACGTTGCTGGCCGCCCGTGGAAACCATACCCCCTACTGAAAATGATTTTCTTTGAAGAAAACACCTTTTCTTATTCTTTTTTTTTTTCTCATATGCACAAATTGTGTTTTTTTCCTTTTGTACACAAATGCGCAATAAAATGCATTTTTTTCTGTCAAACATGTGTAATTTATTCTCATATAACCTACTATGTCTGTCGACCATGTATCAATCTGCTAAAAAGTTTCCCAGATACAAAATCCACCTAAAACTGCAATGTCCTTTAATTGTTTTGAGCACTGTAATTCAGATCACAATGCGATTTCTTAAAGAGGATAGATTAAAAAAATATATTAAAATTAAAAGTAGAAACTTTTTTCATTTTAAAATGTCCTACGCACTTAAAAAAAATGCTATAAATGAGTTAAACATTATTTAAAATTCATAGTGGAAATAAACTTGCTGAAAACAAACTAACTAATCTCAAACTTAAAAAAGATTAATAAAATTTTATTATTTTTATTATTTTTTTAATATTGTAAAAATAAAAAGCTTTATATTATCAAAACAGAAAGAAATAAAGAAAATTATTATAGAAAGTTGTTCATAAAACAACTATATAATGTTTTTCTATCCGAGATATAGATGTCGCCACTAGATTTATTTATGGAATTTATGCTGTTTTAATACGGAACTTCTCTGTTTCCAGAAAATTTACGGAAAACTTAATGTAATTATAATCTCGAAATGTCATTAACTAAAGTTCTACTGTTTTTTCGAAAATGAAACTATTCCGTAGAATTTTACGGTAAAATTTGTGTATATTAACGGATATTTTTTACAGTGTATAATGGTCGGGGCTCATTGGCGTATAGATAGGCTTTGAATCTGTTAAATCGAACTTTTTCAAGTTTTCCTCAATTTTGCCTTCCTTGTCTAGCAAGAGACTCGAGTCTTCTAAATGCGTGGTATTTATTCCAAGATACTGAGATAATTTCCCTAAATTTTTTATTTCAGATGTACGCGATAATTCCCTACATATTTCGAGTGTATCTGCTGCATTTTCTGTGACCAGGATGTCGTCGACATACACACGATGATCTGAGAATTATTGACGTTCTTATTTCTTTTAAATAAGTACAGATTTGACTTACATTGTTCGCATTCTAAGCGCGTTTTAGTGATTTGCTTACTTTTAAGTTCCATGCTCTGGCGGCCTGTTCTGGCTATATATATAGCTTTATTTAAACGACATGCTTTATCTTCTTCCATTTGTTATATAACTCTGTTGCTGTGTCATCAACCCATCTTCGTCAAGATTCTCATGAAAGAATACCATCTTGACGTCTAAGTGCGTGATGTCGAGCTCCTTATATATTGGGGGGTTTAACACGTTCGTTGCCGCTTACGTGAAGATGTGATGAAAGTTAATGGCACACTGTAGAAGTGGGTTTTTCCCAGAAACCGATTTACTTTTATAACAAAGAATCAGTGAAAGATTTTCCTGCGCCAGCGCGTGACTGGCTATTGGACATCACCCCACATCACGCGCTGGCGCGTGCATAGCCCCTTAATGTTGGCGCCATATCACGCGCTCGCGCGTGATCGACAGCGAATGTATTAAGAAAGGTCTGATCGTTCTGTGTAACCAAGGTAAATATCTTATCACAGTCACATCCAAAATTCTGTAAATAGCCTTTGGCCACGAGTTTAGCCTTAAAGCGCGGTATTTGGCCATTAGCATTACATTTTTTTTATTGTTTATTTCCATCCAATCACGCGCTTTCTGGGAGTCGGTCTCACTAATACCCAAGTTTTGGTTTGTTTTAATGAATTTATTTCCTCCTCAATCTTGGCTAACTACTTCTTTTTGTATCAAGATCTTTGATGTTCTGCACGTCCTTCTTGGGTTTTGGTTCTTATAACTGGGAAACTAGTTACGCTTGATTCCAAATCGGTCGGGAGGTACTCCCCTGTTTTTCCTTAAGGGTGTATTCGAAAAAACGTTTTTCCACCTTCGACAGCTCGAAATTTTCCGATACAATTTCAGACACAATTTTAAAAGCAGAGACATGAAATTTGCTGAGGGGATTTTTGAAGTGACGTATAAGGTGCCGTGTGATGTCTTTTTACGCTCAATTCATTAGAATTTGATTTGTAAACAATTATCCTCTCAGTATGACCCTTTTTTTCGTCCCCAGATCTCCTGCTTCTGAAATATCCGTTCAAATTGGCAACTTTGGCAGCCTTTTTTGCAATATTTTCTACATTTATCAAAGAATCGACCTTTACGGCACCTTCAGTACTTTCTGAATAATATAATTTGCCAGTTTCATGCATTTGAGGGCAAAAATGAACTTAAAAATAAATCGGAAAATAAGCAGTTTGAATCGAAATACACCCTTAATAGTCTTCGCCAGGAGCATGTCGCGTACCTATTCTTTGATCCTGTTCATCATCGTTTAAGTCAATTTTAATTTTTTGGAAGAGGTTTGAGTTTCTTTTAAATACTGTTCAATTCTGTTTATCTCATTTTCTAAGAATTTAATAGTCCTTTGATATTCCTGGCAAACACAGAGCTATCGGCAAATAATCAACCGACCGCCGCTTTGCCGTTACCGACGGTATCAGCACGATATTGTCTGTCGTACCGGTTCTGTATCTTTTTCGGCACACCGGGCAAACGACGCCCGACAAACCGTAGCTCGACACCAGAATATATTGAAAAAACAGCGTTGATGGTGCCATCTATGATTCATCTTGGAAGTATATTTGTGGGAAAAAAAAGAAAAAAGTATTTCAACGTAGGAAGAGGTTGGGTCGATCCAAGGACCAAACGGACAGAATGCGAGTGCTTTAACTAAATGACCGCTGATCCTCTTTGTGGGTAGGATTTTTTGGGGATATAAGAGGAAGACATTTGGTTAAGGGTTGGTCTGTCGTTGAAGGTAAATAGTAGATGGAAAAATTGGAATTTTGATGTATTTTTATTTTATTTTTTATTTATGTAATATTAATTAATGTTGTATTATTGATTTCTTTATTATTAATTTCTTTATTTTGTAATTGTCTTATGCTGATGTATTTAAACATTAATTTATTATTAGAATGAATAAAATAAATATCATAGCGAATTAAAGCAAACGAAATTGTTTTTTTTTTATAAATTTAAGAATCATTATATACCTAATATAATGAATTTTTTAGAAATTTTGTATTAGTTAATAAAATTTTTGTATTAGCATTTATAATGCAATGCATAAATTAATGCACTGCATTAATTTATAAATTACATATTGTATTTTTAACACGGAAAAATTTGTTTTAATAAATAGTAAGTTGGTAATTAATAACTTTTAATTACACTATGGATTCATTTTACATGCTTTGTTATTTATCAATATTTTTTTAATTTAAAAATAAAACAAAAATATTAATTTTTATCCATATTTTATTTCTGTTTTGGTAGATAATTTTTTAAATAGAGGATATTTCTTAATCTTTCTGTAAATTTAAAAATACTTTAGTATTTAAAATAATCGGTGAATTTGAAATTTTTCTGTTAATACAATTTTTGTTTTAGGAATTATAATTGAAATAAATGGGTTAGATTCAGGAATATATATTTCTAACATAAAAAAAAATTTTAATAAGAAAATAAGTTGGTAATTAACACTTTTAATTAGAATAAAAAAATATTTTATGTCATTTGATGATTTACTGTAGAATATATTTTTAATGATTATTTATCAATATTATTATTATTATTTTCGTTTGGAAAAAATTAGAAGGGGGATATTTGTGTGTTTCTTTTAAATTTTAAGGCTGAAAAGCTGAGTAGAATTGTTATATTTTTATAACTTGTAAAATAATTGTAAACAATTCTTAATAATTTGTTTTTTAAATAAAATAAAAAAGTAGCTATTTCTTTTAAACTAGAAAATTAGTTTGTTTCCTTTTACTTTCTTTTAAAACTAGAATATAATTTGAATTAACTTATGAAGTATTTATTATTTTTTTTTACGATAAAGTTTAAAATTAATAATAATTTTAAGGAGAGATTTTAAAATGTTTTTTGCTGATTCAAATAATTGTTAGTTCTTTTAATATGAATTAAAATAAAGAAAGAAACAAAAAAATTTACTATTGTTTACATTATTTCGAACTGTTAGAATTTTATATGAAATACATGGAATTTAGATCTTTTGTCAAAACTCAAACAAAATTAAGAAAAAGAAAAAACAAATGTCGGTTAAAAGCATAAATTCCGAGTTCAATCCGATGTTGGCAAATCTAATCGGGCCACTATCAAAAATAACATATCGGTTCTACGTCACCTGCCGTTATATCACTTGCCGATATATATCCATAAAAGGACCGATTATGACAACCGGCAATTAGAAAAAGCAAATTCTTAAGTTTCAGTTGCCTACATGCACTTTACCGATTCTGGTTATGTGTCCATGCCGACACATAACCGACACTGCCAACTGCAGTCCGATCGTGCGCCGAAAGATTTGTGTTTGCTGGGTTACGACTTTATTGTTGCCAGAGTGAATTCTATAGCCTTTACTTCTATTGTCGTATCCTAAAAAGATTCCCTCGATGGCTTTTTAGTCAAATTTTTATCTTTTTACCTTTTTTAAGTAGGCATACGCTTACATCCGAGAGTTTTACAAGGGATAGATTTGGTTTTCTTTTATACCGTAATTCAAATATGTTATTATTGGCTTTCGTGGGTAAACAATTAATTAGGTAAAGTGGCGTTGAATATTACGTCGTCCCAGAAGCGCTTTGCAAATTGGCATCGGAAAAGTAGAGTGACTACTCCCTGACCCTGGGCCAGTACAGTCCTTACAGCTCCTTCGACACCAGGTTTCAGCACAGGTCCCTTTCGCAAACCCTTTCGGGCTACTACATGGGTGGACTACGCCGTCCCCTCGCATCTCCGGATGAATCCGGTCATGGGACTTTTCACTGACCAGCTCACGCCACACCACTCCCGTTCCCAAACTTAGGATGAACGGCCGATTTTGACAGTCCTTATTACCAAATATTCGAAGAGATCCGAATGGTTCCTTTGCTTGTTTCACCCCTTCGTGTTACCCCAACGACCCGCAGGACAACGGCGCTTTTGGAGACACAGAGGCCCACAAGCCAATGCTGAGGATCCCCGTTATTGTGCAACTGACCCCCGAGATAAAACTCTTTGACTGAGGGAAAATATTTGTTGAGGCCAAACAGAAAGTGGGGAAGGAGCCCATAGCCGAAGCCCATGGGGATGAATTGCACTGTAAAAAATTTTTGTAAAATTCCAGTAGATGTACCGTAAATTTCACGGTACTACTACCATTTTCACTCTTTACGGTATGAATACCGTATTTCTAAGGTATATTGAGCGTAAAAAAATAGATTTTGTTCCCTTTCGATTGAAAACGGTATTTACACAGTAAAATGATTGTTTCTCAGTAAAAACTCGGTATTTATACCATAAAATAATTATTTTTCAGTAAGATAAATGACATTCTAAACATTTTTGTAGCATTTCAATAGGTGTACCTAAATTTTACGGTGCTTCTACTGCTTTCATTCTTTACGATATGAGTACCGTATTTTTAAGGTATATTAGGAATAAAAAAAAAATCCAGTATCTATGCTATTTCGATTATAAACAGTATTTGTACCATAAAATAATGTTTTTTCATTAAAAACGCCATTTATACTGTAAAATACTTATATTTCAGTAAGGGAAAAAATGTTATTCTCGCCTCGGTGTACGGCAACCTATCAAATGATGTTCTTGCTGCTTAATGAGTGCAGATCTGAGAAGAGAAGGGGGGGGGGGTTCAGCCGGCAAATTGTTTGGAGGACCAAGAAGCTCAAAGGAGCCCAATAGTTACAATACACATTGTACATTATAATTTTTACGTATACCATAAAGTAACAACAAAAAAGGAAAGGTCTATAATTACTTTTGTTAAATAGTATTAATATCTAATTAGTATCTTTAAATTCAGGAAAATAAATAATTTATTTTATGAGAGGCGAACAAAGTAGTCTTCAAAGTCGAGGAGGTATTATTAAAGATTCACATGGTTTTTATGTATCTTCAGAGTCTGTATAAGAGGGAAGGGGATGTGTGACTGATCCTGGGCACGTCACGGCTCTCGACGGCCTGGACAGATGTCGTTTTTCTAGTGTGAAATTTCAATCTAATGAATGAGTTCAACCAATCCTTAATTCTTATTGAAGAATTATAGCATTCGTAGACGTGAAACTCTAGGATTTTAAACTAGTGTAATTAATCAGTTATACAAAGTCATGTAATTAAAATTATAATATTGTGTACCATTGAATATATAGGGTGTTCTAAATTCATGGTACAAAGTTTAATGGGTGATAGTATACATCAAGACAAAAAATATTAAATGGGAAACTAAGGGTCCCAAACGTCTTCCGAAAAAGATAGGCGCCATTAAAGTTTAGGGTCCAAAAATTCAAATAATTATAAAAAACAGAAAAATTGGTCGATTCGTTTGCGGTTTTCACTAAAACTATTCTTTATGTCAGTATTGCCTTGAAAATAAATTATAAAGATAAATTTCAAAAAATGCCGATAGAGGGCGCTTCAGACTTTGGAGTAACGAACAACTATTTTTTACCATTATTTTTTGCATTTCATTAAATTTTTTTAGAAGCTTAGACATAAACGTAAATTTTGAGCTCAAAATCTAAATCGTTGGGAGTGGTTAAACAGCGCAAACTGAACTGTGGGGGGAGGTTCAAATTCCAAATGGTTATTAAAAACAGAAAAATTGGTCAATTGATTTGCGATTTTCACTAAAATTATTCTTTATGTCAGTATTATCTTGAAAATAAATTATAAAGATAAAATTCAAAAACTGCCGATAGAGGGCACTTTAGACTTTGGAGTAACGTACAACTATTTTTTACCGTTATTTTTTGCATCTCATGAATTTTTTTAGAAGCTTAGACATAAACTTACATTTTGAGATTAAAATCTGAATCGTTGGGAGTGGTTAAGAAGCGCAAACTGAACTGCGTTCAATGGGGGTGGGGAGGTTCAAATTTCAAATGATTATAAAAAACGGAAAAATTGGTCGATTCGTTTGCCGTTTTCACTAAAACTATTCTTTGTGTCAATATTTCCTTGAAAATAAATTTTAAAGATTAATTTCAAAAAATACCGTTAGAGGGCGCCTTAAACTTTAGAGTAACCAACAACTATTTTTAACCGTTATTTTTTGTATCTAATTAAATGCTTGTAAATGTTCAAAGTTAAATTTTGAGCTCAAAATCTGCATCGTTGTGAGTAATTAAGTAGCGTAAAATTGAAATGTGTTCGAGGGGTGGGGAGGGTAACATTTCAACTCCTGAACACATTTCAGTTTGCGCTTCTTAACCTCTTCCATCGATTTAAAATTTGAGCTCAAAATTTAAATCTAAGCATTTTCAAGCATTTAATTCGATACAAAAAATAACGGTTAAAAATAGTTGTTGGTTACTCTAAATTTTAAGGCGCCTTCTGACGGTATTTTTTGAAATTAATCTTTAAAATTTATTTTCAAGAAAATATTGACAAAAAGAATAGTTTTAGCGAAAACGGCAAACGAATCGACCAATTTTTCCGTTTTTTAAAATCATTTGAAATTTGAACCTTCCCACCCCCATTGAACACAGTTCAGTTTGCGCTACTTAACCACTCCCAACGATTCAGATTTTCATCTCAAAATTTAAGTTTATGTCTAAGCTTCTAAAAAAAATTATGAGATGCAAAAAATAACGGTAAAAAACAGTTGTACGTTACTCCAAAGTCTAAAGCGTCCTCTATCGGCATTTTTTGAATTTTATCTTTATAATTTATTTTCACAATAATACTGACATAAAGAATACTTTTGGTGAAAATTACAAATCAATTGACCAATTTTTCCGTTTTTTATAATCATTTGAAATTTGAACCTCTCCCTACAGTTCAGTTTGCGCTACTTAACCACTCCCAGAGATTTAGATTTTGAGCTCAAAGTTCAAGTTTATGTCTAAGCTTCTAAAAAAATTAATGATGCAAAAAATAACGGTAAAAAATTGTTGTTCGTTACTCCAAAGTCTAAAGCGCCCTCTATCGACAATTTTTGAAATTTATCTTTATGATTTATTTTCAAGACAATACTGACATAAAAAATAATTTTAGTGAAAACCGCAAACGAATCGACCAATTTTTCTGTTTTTTATAATCATTTGAATTTTTGGACCCTAAACTTTAATGGCGCCTATCTCCTTCGGAAGACATTTGGGACCCTTAGTTTCCTATTTAATATTGTTTGTCTTGATGTGTACTATCACTCCTTAAAGATTGTACCATGAATTTAGAAACACCCTGTATACCAGTGACATACGTTAAAAGGATTTATTCATCGTTGTATGCTCTTTGTGTTTCATTCAGTTGGATCCTTTTACCGGACGTGCGAGACAAAGAAGTATGTAACATTTTAATTATTTTTAAGTGAATGTAATTAGTATGCAAGTATTTTTATTACATTTTTAACTTGCATAAATTCTTAATAAAGTTTTTCTTTAATGTTATATATCTGTCTTATTAACTTATTTTAACTCTAAAAAACATTTTTTTAAAAGTATGACAAATAAGAAATTTGCCAGCTAAAAATTACTTAAAATTCAAAATTCATTGAAAAAAGCTAATAATACAATGTTAAAAAATTGAGTTAATCCATGAAGCAAAATAAAGAGAAGCACCGAAATATGGTATTTCTTATTTTTCGAAAATTTCAAGCTGGGCAGCACGATCGGTTTTACCATTTCTTTTTTCCGTATTCAGCAACACAATTTCTTAACGTTCCTTACAATACTAATGCATCGAAAGTCGCATCGCTCAAATATTGAAGATTGGCGTCTAGTACGTTGCCTGCTTAAGAAAAAACGAAATGGTATAACGTATCGTGTGTGCGCAGATGGGGAAATTTTGGAGACTATAAATACCCCCCCCCCCCCCACAATCACACCCGCGAATCACCCCATTTCAAAATTTAGACAAAATTATCATAAAAGTAATAAAAAATACACGCTTATTAGAAAAATATAATAAAATACCAAACAGTCAGTTGGCTTAGAATTACGGATAATCCATCGGTAAAACTACAAACACCGGTCCCTTTTCCTCTACCAATCTCATGAATAACTAAAATTCAAAAATCTTTTTCGCATACGTTGTTGGAATTTTAACGACCTCAGACCACAATCTTGATGAGCTCATAGATTTAGTAATTAACAATCCTTTTGTTCTAATTTTTAAAAATGTGGTAAAGTTCAAAATCTCTAAAAATCTTAAATAAAAATTTTAGAACCTATCTCACTCGACGTACTGACAATAACGCTATTTCGCCATACGGCTCAGTGTTGAATTCAGACATTTTTCTTCGAGAGTGACTTCTGTGGCTCCGTGGGGGGGGGGGGGGGACATTATAGAATACCGGGGGGAATGACACTTTTTCACCAGTGAAAACACAAAAATTATTTTTCTGGGGGGGATGCATTTCATTGTTTAGGGGGGTGGGAGTTTACCCCGGGCCACCCCAAGAATCCAACACTGATATGGCAAGACTGCTATTTTTGTTAATAGAAGCGTATCTCGTTACTCGAACTTGCCCTCCGAACGAAGGAGGCGGGGGGAGACGTCGAAATTTTTATCAACAGAACAGGTGGACAACATTTTTTCTCTTTTATTTATTAGAAAATACAAGCTGTATTTCAAATAAATTTCACATAAGGTTTCTCGATCCATGATTATACATATATGCATACACATATGAAGATGAATAGGAATGTCAAAAGTTGGGGTATACCATATTTTAGAATTAGATAATTTCATTATAATTTAGGGATTTTAATGATAGCTTTGTATTTTCGCGAAAATAGATAACAGAATAAGAAAAAAACGTAATGTACTATTTTGAACAAAAAACCATGTTACAAAGAAAGAGATAATTTTTATTGGGTCAAAAATGATATTGATATCAAAAGGCAAATCCCCCCTCCCCCTAATCTTATGATATCATGTGTCAGGCAACCCCTCATTCCTAAAATGATAATGTTATATATGCACCTAATAAAAAATTATCATTCTTGTTTCTAGTAAAACCATCGTAATTATTGACTAATCAAAACATTTTCCTTGAAAATGTCTAAATTATAGGTAAGATAATACAGCACATAAAAGTTATTTTCGACGGAAGTAATGGTGTTAGATTTTCGAGACCATAGCCTCATTTCGGGTAGTAGCATAAGTTTCAGTATTTGCCAACCAACCAATCTATGACGTCAAACTGTTGATGTCGGCAATAGAAGAACCTGCGATTCCACTTAAACTAAAGTGAGTTATTGGGTTATATTTCATGTTTTCCTTTAACTAACATAGTTAGATAAATAATTTGAACTATATCTATTTTAAATTTCTTTGTCTTAAAAGTATGTAATTCATTTGTATGGCTATATTACCTAAGAATTAAAAAATAAATCAGTTTATGAAAAGTGCTCGTTGGATTAGATTTTGTTAAAAATAGGCAACTGACTTCTGTAAGTTTCAACTATGTCATTTCAACTATTTCTGTTTAAATTTAATCCTTTTTATTAGAATATTTGAATAGTATTAGTAATTTACATTTATCTTATTCAAAAGAAGGAATTCGACTTATTTCATTACTCCTTTTGCTAGCTTGTCCCATTTCTCCCCTTATCTTATTTTAAGTTAAACTGCTTGTATAAACAACAGTGCTGCTTTTAAGTTTAGTTTAAATTATGGATAATACATAATATTAGGTTTTCTAAATAGGAAAACTATTACAGCTACAGGTAAACAAGTCATTAATATACAGCAAAACCATTAAATTATATGAAGCAAATTTATTTTTTTAATAAACAATTTTTTTATACAAATCTAAGTTTATGCTCATCAGCAACTTTTTTCAACAGAAGATTTGGTTGCTCCATCTCGGTGGCGTAGCTAGGATGGGTGACACCCGGGGCGGATGTAAATTGTGTTACCCCCAGCCCCCATGGTGTCATTCCCCCCCCCCCCTGCCGATCCGTTATATTTTTCTTTCACAATTGTACGCTATTGTAACAAGTGACCACACCATTCCTCATTTACCTTTTGCTCTGCTTTAAGGGGAAAAAAAAAGAGAGGGGCGATTTTTTGCTTAACCCATAATCCGCATAAATCAATGTGGTGTCTGTATCTAGAAGATTCTCTCTTTCTTTTAAAGTTTACTTTTGATACCCACTCGTTGGATAGGTTAGTTTTTGTTCCGTGGTGCATATATCTTATTGAAACACATCAGTCTGCATAAAATTTCGACTTCTCCAAGAAAATTAACTCTATTTCGACGTTACGCTAGAAATTAATTTTATTTCAGAATTCTTTTCCAAAATTGTATTAGATTATCATATATCTATTTGGAAATAAATATTGGGTGATACCCGGGGCGGACTTCTCCCTCCGCCCCCAACTAGCTACATCACTGCGTCCATCTAGTATGTGATTGATGTTTGGAATAATACGTAACGAGGAAATTTTTCTGTCCCATTCCATCCCATTCTCCCTTACTTACTAATACTGTAATAAATTTTAGTACTATTTATTACTAATACAGTGAAACCTCCAAATAAGGGACACTCCGAATAAGGGACACCTATATTTAAGGGACAAAAGTTGCGGTCCCAAAAATGTCCCTTATTTGGAGGTTTCACTGTATTAGAACTAGTACTAACTAATATATCCCGTACTACTAATAACAATAATTAAAACTTGAAAACATAGTATATTAACATACAAAAAAAAATCATAAAGCCCGATTTAAATAAAAATATACATATATATTTTTAAAACCATGACTGTTTTACACATTAGTTGCCATTTAAAAGCGTGCTTATTCATGTACCGGGTGTCCAGTAAATGACTGACCCATTCTGAATGTAAATAAAAAAAAACTATTTGAGATAAAAATGCGCGGCTTGCTGTATTGTTATTAGAATATAAATAAATTTTAAAATATGAACTTTGTTAATGTAATATAATAATATTTAAAATAATATCTCAGTCTCAAGACTGAGGAGGGGAAATGAGGGGGGTGGTTCAATCACAAATATTATTTTAAATCACTTTCCAACCAACGTACCCTGTTTCTGAAGCTGATTCGAGAGTCGATTCAACATATAGATTCAGATTCGACAACATATAGATTCAGATCCAGCCGAAAATCTCATATTTATGAAAATTAGAGTCATGCCTGTATTCAAACAGCCTGTTATCGCCAGCGCAATATTTTTTCCCGAAATTTGAACTGTATTAACAATGTACATGTTTAAAAATTTATTGATTTTCTAATAACAATACCGCAAACCGCGCATTATTATCTCCGACCTTTTATTTGTTATTTAAGTTCAAAATGGGTCAGTTATTTACTGGACACCCGGTATATGCCATTCATAATACTGGTTTTAAAAAGAGTGAGAAATGGTGTTTATATTAAGACTTTCTTTGGTTTTAAATATTTCTAAAATATTAAGTCTCAATTAAATCTCATTAAAACTAGTGTTTGACTAAATAGTCGATCCGGTATTTTGTGATTCGGTATGTTATACGAATATAAGTGTCATTAATTTAATAAAAAAACTTAAAAATTTGTAACTTATAATTCAAATACTTCGCTGAATAAATGCGAATTACGGCCAATTTTGACCCCCTCCCCTCCTCTCTAGAAAAAAAGAGCAGCCAGTTAAAGTCAAATTACCGGAGTAATAATTTTTTAATTTGTCTTTTTGGCATAGAGAGTTTATTGAATCGGATTATCGGTTTATTAAATCGGTCTTTGTGTTAAAGTTTTTTTTTTTTTTTTTTTTTTTTTTTTTTTTTAATTGAGATGGTAAAAATAATGAAGTACCGGGGGTGCAAAAATCTACGCACCAGCGTTAGCGGTCACTCACCACTAAAATTTAATAGCATTCCAGCAAGAAATTTATACAAATTATTAGATGATACGAAACGAAATAAATTTATTAGTGAGAACATAGGCGCAACTGGAGAGAAGAAACTGGAGCGAAGACTTTTGCACCCCTGTCATAAACCAAAGAGGTTTACCTTTCAATCCATATTTTATCCCATGTTCTCAATATTAGAAGTGTAAATTATAATTATCATCTATTTGACATCTTCGAAATCAGCCTGCGTAATTTAAGTGATAAATATTAATAACTGTAAAAAACATTGATTTACAGCATAACTATTTAGTTTCTTACAAGTCAAAACCTTGTGTGATATATATATTTTTTCAAATTGATTATTTAGAGAATTTAAAAAATATGGTTTTTATATTTTCGTTTTTTATGAAAATACATTTGCTTTTCGATAATGAGTAATTATAATATGACGGAAAAGGGAGGGGTCTTCATCTGTTATTTTATTTATTTATTTATTTATTTTTCTTTTCATAGTCATTATCGCCCAAACTCTTCAAAATGTATAAAAACATTTCATATTTATTTACTTAGAAGCTGTCACAAATAAAAATTAAATTAAAGAGTTGACATGTTTCGGTTCATTAATAAGAACCGTATTCATAACATATAAAATCAGTAGAAAATTAAATGACACTGGATATAAATATAATTTAAAAATCAAAATATTGGGAGAAATCCTGACATTCAACAACAGCCAGGTCAAAAAAAAAAGAAAAAGAAAAAGAAATATTCATTTATAGTGCTGCTATCATACACATAAGGAATGTAGACCAATCAATCGAAATCTTAGAAAAACAGCGATCTACTATGCTCAAATGCATAAAAAATACACATTGTACATATGAAGGATTTGTAGAAATTTGCAACAATAAAAGTATGTATTATAACGAAGCTGTAATTCAGAAATAAAAGAAAAAGAGCAAATGAAAAATTGAGAGACAAGATATATTTATGTATACATATAGACAGTGTCGAGTCATTTCAGATTTTATGAAAAACAGATATATATTTCAATTACAGAGGCAATCAAAAGTTTTCTACTACATTACGGAAAATATAGATAATTTATTGAAGTGATTTTGTTTTAGTTTTTGAAAAAACGAAAGCTAACAACAGTTTTAACATCTTCAAAATGTTTTGAAATTAAAACATGTTTTCACAGTTTTTGACAAGCAATCCAGAAGAAATATTCATATTTACTAATAAAATGGCTGGTAGGGTAAAATCCCCAGTAATTGGCATGCACCAGTGATTGGCACATCCTATAACATGTCCTAAAATAAGATTTATATCCAGTCTTTTAAAAATGCAAGACCATATACCAGTTATATGCTCATTTATGCTAAATATTATAATTTTGATTTATGCTACTAGATGACAATAGTGCCTAGGAAAGAGAAACAATTATGGCTTGTATGAAATTAGCCATTTTTGTTACAAATGCTTCTTCTTTGGCTTAAGGAAGACATGCTTTTCAATTCATTAATATCTGATTTATAATATATTTTAAATTTTAATTGACAATAGTTTTGTTTGGTTAAAAAGGGTTACTTTAATTGTGTAAAAGTATTTTCGACACAAATATTTGGATTTCTGAATTAATGATAGATGCCAATTAATGGTGCTTCAATTTTGCTAGTTCCAAGTAATTGGCACCTATTCCACTTACTAAGAATTCACAAGGAATTTGAGATTAAACCACTTATTTTGGAAGTACTTTTAAAGTTATAGACTAATTTTGTTTAACATTCGTTTTTATTTGAAAATATGAAATATTATCAGTAATTGGAATCCATTAAAGCTTCATATGACAATTACTGGGGACAGCATGACAATCACTGGGTATTAATATAAGTATATTGTATTGTTTTAAAGTGTTCACATTTCAGACTAATATGCTGATTTCTTAGTCTCAAAAATCTGGAATATGGCATCTTCATTTATAGTAAATTCATTTAAAGCGATTAAACCCAATTCAAAGTGTAAAGTTTTTTTGTAACATAAACTTGTGCCAATTACTGGATCACAAGGTGTCATACATTGGTGTTCTAGGTGCCAATTACTGGTGATTTCAGCAAGTTTTTATAAATATATTTTTAGAAAAATATTTTTTCAAATTTGTTTGCTTTTAGTGGGCAAAATAGATGCACAGATATGCATTCTTTGATTTAAAAATATTTCCAAGTAAATATCTTGTTTCTTTGTAATGAAAATTGAAGTAAGTTTAAAGAAAAATTCTTAATGTGCCAATTACTGGGGGTGTTACCCTATAAAGACTTTTTTTCATTTGGTATATTTAAGTAGTTAAGAAATAATATGTTTATTTTCAATAACAGGAAATTTGGAATGGGGGAGGAATATGGCTACCTAATTTCATTTTTGAAGCATGGTGGAAGAGTAGACTTGGAACTACCTACTACCCAGTGGCAAAAAAGATCTCGATGGTCTGCGACAGATACTAAAGAGGTAGAAAATAATCCATAGGTAAAATGTTTTGCAATTGTAGCGTTAACTAAACCCTTACTTGCAACGATTTTACGCGTTTTATTCACTTCTATTAATAACTAACTCAAGTTTTTGCATTAAGTAATAAAGTGTTAAATATAATATAAAGCAAAATAGATGTTTGATGAAAAAATAATCTGTAAGCAAGAAAAGAAAATCTGTAACACCTGTCTCCATTCTTTAACATTCTGCTAAAGGGCTTGCAATATGAATAGTGATTGCAACAAATAGTGGATATGACTGAATATCAGCATTTTTTTATTGCACAAATACTAATCATAGTTTCTTTTTTTAATTTTTCAAAAAGAAATAAAATCAAACACAAACTAAAGTCGATATTTGCTTTATTTTTTAATTAACGGCTTGATACATTTCTTATAATATTTCAAACACATATAGCTAATAATAAAATAATGACCTTCAGCTATTACTAATAGCATAATTTTATTTGTCGGTACATTTAATTCACACATAATTTAGCTAAAATACCGTCTCAGTATTATCATTATTAAACGCATACTTTTATTTATTTCTAGTTAGAATTTTTTATAAAAAGCTTTTTTAACCCCTCCTCCCTTCTCCAAGTAAACCAAGTTTTTTATTTGATTTTTTTTTCATACCCTGCTCTTCATTATAATTACCGATTCACTGTCGCCAGATGCCACACATGGCTAATTTTTTGCTGCGACCTGTAACTTTCGGTGTTTAAAAGGGTGCGGGACACAAAAATATTCAAATTTTATTAAACAGTTCTATTGCATTAAAAAAATTCTGCTTAATGACGTTTAAAACCTTGTTTCGATTTTAACTGGAACAAAAAATATTATTTTTTTTCGTTTTTGTTTCTTTTAAAAACTAGCTGTCAAAGCAATCATTCTCATAGAAATGACTTTCTGTGAAAATGCTTTTTTCTTCATGAGTTTTTTCACCATTTCTTGTATTTAAATTGCTATAACTCAAGAACTGTTAAAAAAAAACTTGTTTAAATTTGGAACAAGTCTTTTCAATTGTTGTATTTTAATTTTGATTCAGCAACTTAATTTTGATAATAATATTGATAATATTATATATATTTTTTTAATTTATTTTTTTAATTTTGATAATATAATTTAAAAAAATCACATTTTTATTCAATTTTTTACTTTAAATATTTTTTAATTTTATTCAAATTAATGTTTTTTTTTTTTTTTTTTTTTTTTTTTTTTTCCTAAGTCAGAATTAAAGCTTATATATTTCTGTTTATATAAATGAAAACTTGTTTAAATTTGGAACATGTCTTTTTCAATTGTTTTATTTTAATTTTGATTCAGCAAATCAAAATATGTATATATATTTAATTTTGAAAATATGATTTTAAAAAGTAATTTTTTTTCAATTTTTTGCTTTAAATATTTTTAGATTTTATTCAAATTATTTGTTTTTAAAATTCCTAAATCAGAATTAAAGCTTATATATTTCTGTTTACATAAATGAAAAGAATTTCTATAAATAGTATTTCGAGTTTTGAAGATTTTAAATTACCCCACTTTTTAATTACTTTTAAATTTAAAAATTAAAAAACATTATGAGAAATTCTGTCACGTGTTTTGTTTCCAAATGACATGATAAACCACCAGAAAAAAAATTCAAAATTTTAACTCAATTAATAACAATTACTTGAAAATGTTTGCGTTGTTGAGAGAATGTATTAAATTAAGGATTTCAGCACCGACATTTCCATTTTTGTTTAAACACTTAGCCTACACTCTGCTCGGTAAGAAATGTTCAATCTAAATATTAATCCTATAATAGTGTTATTTACAGACCTCTTGGACCCTTTTAATATTTTTAAATGTTTTTTTTTCACACAGGGTGCAGTACTTATTTTTTACTGTGCATTTCTACCTTTTCAATTGTTTGTTACAGTTTTTTGATATGCAGATGCTTCTACTTTGAAAGCAGTTCTGAAAATAAAACTATTCTCCCATAAAAAAATTGTTACAAAAGTTGAAAAAGTACATACACACAACAATAGATATCAATTTAAAGTATCGCATTAAAAACAAGTTGGAAATTGCACGTGAAGCGTAGCAAAAAAGGTGCGTTCGTACGATAACGTTATTACACCTCAGTAACATGTATCTTATTCATAAAATGTGAAATAGTTTATTATAATTGAAACAAGCCCCAAACAATGTTTCCCCGTATAGCATTATGTAGTGGAATACTTTTGTATGGCCCTTTAAATCAATAACAAATATTCTTTGCACCACAGATTATGCAAAATGTATATTATAATATGTACTTTATAGATGCATGTCAATTTTATTACGTTCGAATGAGTGTAACACCATTAAAATGCATTTGAAACATTTTCTCCATTAACCGTAATGTAACGGAACACTTTTGATTGTCCCTGTAGTTGAACTATGCATCCGATTTTGATAAAATTTGAAATAACTCGACAAAATTTTGTAATAATTATGTATTTAAAATTTCAAACGATTAAAATGAGTTTGACACTTTTTTCCCCATTGACCGCAATGGAACGAAATATACTTTTGATTGTCCCTTTAATTGATCTAACCATCCAATTTTCATAAAATTTGAAATGACTCGACAAAATTATGTAATAATTATGTATTTTAAATTTCAAACGATTCGGTTGGGTTGTTTTTGCGTTGTTATATGCGGACAGACAGACGGAGAGACGGATGGGCTGAACGACAACAATAGGTGCTACGTATTTACATAACTACGAACGCATCTAAGAAAGGGTCCTGAACGTTTTCTGAAAGAGATAGCCACCAGTAAAGTTAAGGGTCCAAAATTTCAAATAAACATAAAAAGCAGAAAAATTGGTCAATTGATTTGTGGTTTTTAAAAAAAATATTCTTTATGTCGGTATTTCGTGAAAATAAATTATAAAGATAAATTTCAAAAAATGCCGATAGAGAGGCGCTTTAGACTTTGGAGCAACGAATAACTATTTTTTACCGTTATAATATTATCTTATTAAATGCTTTCAAATGCTTTGACTTAAATTTTCATCTCAAATTCTGAATGGTTTGGAGTGATTAAATAGCACAAAATTGAACTGTGTTCGAGGAGGTGGGAGAGGGTTAAATTTCAACTCTTGAATGCATTCAGTTTGCGCTTCTTAACCCCTCCCAACGATTCAGAATTTGAGCTCAAAATTTAAAATTAAATCTAAGCTTCCAAAAACATTTAATGAGCTTTTGCAAGCATTTAATTAAATACGAAAAATAAATGTTAAAATTAGTTGGTGGTTACTCTGAAGTTTAAGGAGCCCCGTAACGTATTTTTTTGAAATTTATCCTTAAAATTTATTTTCAAGAAGATACTGGCTTAAAGAATAGTTTTATTTTGAACCGCAAACGAATCAACCAATTTTTCCGTTTTCTATAATTATTTGAAAGTTGACCCCCCCCCCCCCCCAATCCCCTTTGAACACAGTTCACTTTGCGCTACTTAACAACTCCGCACGACCCTTGGTTTATTTAATATTGTTTGTCTTGGTGTGTACTAACACCCTTCTTTTTTTTTTTTTGGAAAAAAAAATTTAGAATCACCTTGTATAAAAATATTAAAATACAAGTGCGAATTTTGTAAGAAATTTTCCCGTTATTTTAACATTAATATTGAAAATTTGGCCATGGAACTTGTGTAGGTTCTTAAGAGTCGTGGGAAGTCCCACACTAGTCATGGATAAAAACGAAAACACTTATAAATTCTATGTGAGCGTTATTTTATAATATTTAACTTGGATATTAATATTTTTAAATGACTTTTGTGTAGGATAACTGAAGGCGATCTATCCGGGATAATTTTTAATTTTTCGATTTTAGTTTTAGATTTTTTTTTTAAAGTTTTCCTTCATTTACAGAACTGGTTCTGAAATAGAAACTACCTGTTATTTTTGTGTAGGATAACTAAGGACTATTACCCGGGGTAATTTTTAGATTTTAGTTTAAGATTTTTTAAAAGTTTTCTTTCACTTACAGAACTGTTTCTGAAATTGAAACTACCCAAATCTGAATAAAAAATCTATAACTAAAATAGGAAAAAGAAAACTAGCCCACAGTTGCAGATCATCCTTATCTATTCTATGTAAATATATATATATATATTAAAATCAAAGCGAGAAAATTGTAAATAACGCTCCCATAGGATTAATATTAGCATTCTTGTTCCTTCTTGTGAATATTGAAATAACCTCTTAAAACGATTTCGTGAAACCATTTCTACAAATTACTTTTGTATTTTCTTTGATGATTTATTTTAATGCTTATATCCATGCTGAAAAAACCTTTTTCTTTAAGGTACTTGATGTTGATGAACCCTGTTTGTGGTACAAACTTCAACAAATCAATTGGCGGAAAATCATGATGCTATAAAGTCGGCAAAGCTATAGGAATTTGTATACTAGAGTAAATGACACACTGTGTAAAAAAAAATGTTTACATAAATATTATAACTATGTATTATGATATAGTGTATTAATGTAATTTAATCATTGTAATAAATATCTTTTTTATATTTTAATTGTTTGTTTTAAATATGTAATCATAATGATATTCTGAATCATAATGATATTAATTTATTTTGTAAATGTTCTAAAACATTTATATTTTGAATTTTTATGTGATTCTCAAACCATCTCCTTATAAATGCAAAGCTTTGATACAATTTTAAACTTATTTTTAAGTATGTATGGATAAATTTAGTCTTGATTATTTAGAAATTTGGAATGAAAATACATTTTTCATTTTTTATTAATTATTTTTCGCGTTATAAGCAATTTTGTCAGCAACAACTGTTTTTTTACTTTTCTTGATTTGTGTGGAGAATTAAAGTTTGTTATTAAAATTATAAGCTATAAACTATATATCAATTCTTGTAAGAATAATATAATACCACATTTCCATAAAATAAAATAAATAAATAAATAAATAAAAAATACAAAAGTGGTGATTTGCTAGACAGTGATATTCTTAAACATTTAACTGAATGTAAGAAAATTTAGATTTGTATGTTAAGAAATTAAAGAAAAAAAAACAATTTCCAAGTAATTAACAAGAATATTAAAATATGTATATTTATGTACATAAATTTGACCACTTTTATTAATTTTACTTTATTTTTTGAAATTGTATGTGTTTGTATTCTCTTCACGTCCTTCTGATCCTTTAGCTTTTATAATTATGACTTTCAAACAACAAAAGAAATGTGAAATAATTTTTCAGCAATTAGTATTCTTGAATTATTTGTTAATATTTAATAAAATTTAGTAAATTTTTACTATTTAATAAAAATAATATAAGATCTATTAATTATTTAAAGTTTTAATAGTTTATAGAAATGAAAGGAAGAAATTTAATATTAGCATTTTATTTTATAAGGGATCATCTCACATCATCATAGCGGTCATATGCAAATACTTTTTTTTTTTTTTTTTTTTAATTCTCTAAGTGCATACTACTTTTATAGCATCTTTATACCTCTATTTTAAAATAATAATTTTCGCTATATATTTAAACCTGAAATGTGACAGTAATAACTGTTTTAAAATAGAGGTATAAAAAATAAATGTCTAAAAAGATGTAGTAGTTGACAGCTATGTAAGTGTAATTGCGCAATTCATTGTTTTTAGTTATATATTACCATATTTTTTTCAACAACTATACATAATGACAAAAAAAAAACTTCTTTAACAAATACAGAAAATTTAATATTTATAAAAAATAAAAAAAAAATGTATTTTTTTGTTTTTGTAGCAGTATACATATCTTTGCACAATTTGATGGCCAACAAATGGTCTTATTAAAATTTTTATCAAAATATTTAAATGTATCCTCACATATCTAATATTTTCCGCCAAAATAATTTTTTATAATAAGTAAGACTTCATGCTTACCATGTATATTCGGTGATTCTAATTACAGAATAACACATAAGAATATCCCATGTTTGACAGGATAATATAAAACAAAAAATGACTGTAAAGAGAAACTTATTTGTTTTAAAATATAGAATGGGTATGACAAGAGTTTAAAATGACTATGTTTTAGAAATAATGCTTGGTAACTGTTGTTCATTATAAGCGATGCAAATATCTAGACAATATCTGAAATATATCATCACCTAACATATTATGTCTTGTGGAAGCTTCTACCTCTGCTTGAGACAATCTTGAGACAAGACCTACACTCATTGTCACCTCAAGAGAGTAATTCAGGTAGAGTAGCAATTCTCCCACAAGACGGTGCGTTCGTAATGATAGATTCCAGGCATCGTCTTGAATTGTGCATTGCTCGCAATGGAAGACACTTTCCAGAAGTCATTTCTGAAAAATAGTCATTTTAAACTCTCGTCATATCTATTCTATATTTTTAACAAATAAGTTTCTCATTAGAGTCGTTTTTTTTTTAACCTGTCAAATATGGGAGGGTTTTTTTTTTGGATCATCCTGTATTTTTACGGTATATATACCGTATACTTCATTTACGGTACACATACTGATTACAAATGTTTTTACGGTACATATACCGCACATTTAATTTACGGTATATATGTTGTATAAATATTTTTTACGGTACATATGTCGTACATTTAATTTACGGTATCTGTGCTGTAAAAATATTTTTTACGGTTCATATACCATATATTTAATTTACGGTATATATGCTGTAACGATATTTTTTTAAGGTACATGTACTTTAAATACTTTACGGTACATATACCGTGCAGTTAAATTACGGTACATATACTTTAAATATTTTACGGTACATATACCACAAAATATTTAAATTTATGTTCAGTTAAATTACGGTACATGTACTTTAAGTTTTTTACGGTATATATACCGTGCAGTTAAATTACGGTAAAAGGAAGTGTCACAAAGTTGACGGTATAACCACCGTGATTTGTGACCAAATTTTTTTACAGTGTGCCATCGGACAGCATGGCACTCGCCATTTCGTCAAGTGTGTTTTTTTTCTTTCTGCTTCGCCGTTCTGGGATGAGCAATATGATACACTAAGCTGGTGTCTGATACCATTGATTCTTAGGTAATTTTCGATATCGTCACCTAGGTATTCTCCTGTGTTGTCTGTTCTGATTGTTTTGATTTCTTTGGCTAATTTATTTTTGGTTAGTGCGACAAATTCATTTAATTTGGTTATGGCTTCTTCCTTGTGTGAAAGCAAATGGATCATCGTAAATCCGCTTTAATCGTTTGTAAAGATAATGAAATAGCTTTTCTTTATAAAAGTCTCCGTGTTCATCGGGCCTCATACGTCACTGTGAATCTGCGACAAAACGGTCTTTCAACTTATTCGAAGCTTCTTTAGAATAGGGTAATTTTGCGAGTTTGCCCTTAATGTATATGGTGTTGTGAAATTTATAAATTTCTCGCTTGCAAATACAACGTCTCTCGTGCATCCCGAGTCTACAACGAATTTATTCATGTTAATTGCTTGCGCTTCATTTATGAGGTGATGATTCATGTTCCATATTTTATTCTCAGCTGGATCCTGGAGGTGAGCCATTCGATTCCATGATATCGGTTTTCCCTTCAAAGCAAAAATTGGATGCGTCCTTTGAGTACTTTAACTAGTTTTGCAATTCGCGGAATTATTTTTGAAGTCATTGGAATTATTGTTCAATGTGTTTCTAATCCAATCGTTTTTCTGAAAAATGTGAGGAGTTTTATTCTTTAAGTGAAAACATTCTGATATGTTGTGATTTTGTCGTTTATAATAGTTACAAAGTTTTTGCCTTTAGGGTTTTTGTTCAGCACTTTATACGCTGAGTCACGCGAGCATGAACTTACTTCATAATTTTAAGGGTGTATTCGAAAAAACGCTTTTCCACCTTCAACAGTTCGAAATTTTCCGATACAATTTCAGACATATTTTTAAAAGTAGAAGCATGAAACTTGCTGTGGGGATTCTTGAAAGGACGTATGAGGTGCCGTGTGATGTCTTTTTACGCTCAATTCATTAGAATTTGATTTATAAACAATTACCTTATCAGCATAACCCTTTTTTTCGTTCCCAAATCCGGTCGGTTCCAAAATCGGTTCGAAGTGCCGTTTTTGATTGCTTTTATTGCAATATTTTCTGCATTTATCAAAGAATCGACAATCACGGCATTTTGTGTACTTTCCAAATAAGAGATTTTGAAAGTTTGGTGTATTTGAGAGCAAAAATGAATTCAAAAATAAATCTAAAAATAAGCAGTTTGTATCGAAATGCACCCTTAATGTCAGCTCTTCTTCAATGCGAGCGTCCAGCACGGTCACGAGGGGATCGTGGGAAAAAGGAAAGGAACAAAATAGGGAGTGCACAGATGTGCGATTCAGCTATTTCCTCGCCGAAAGCAAGAGTTTATATTTCGTTACAATATATTATTTATGTAACAGTTCATATCGCTCCCCGTCGCTCATATACATTAATATAGTTTACGCAGCAAAAATAATTTCGATGAGAAGTTCGATCGCTGATGAACGGCCTTTAATGCGTCCCAGACTTGCTTCTCTATTTTAAATTCTTTACATGTATTATTTGCGAATCCTCTATGTAAAAATTTGCAACCTGTCTTGTGAGAGAAAGTCACCATGTGAATTTAATGGGACATTATTTGGTAATTTATCATAATACAACATTCACAATGACTTTAAAATTGAGTCTCCAGACGAGAGCCTCAATGAAACAACATTGTAAAGTCACCTGGTGACTCGCCACATAGCAGCAGTCACGATGACCTGTCAGTGGAGTCACATATAGTAGTCATTTGAGACTCACAAAAGAGACTTATGGAATTTCCTATTTTTTGTTTCACCGTAATGACTGTGACTCTTGTGACCATGTGTGACCTGAATGAGATGTTATATGGATTAGCTGTTATGGAAGGATAGTAATTATTCGAATCATATTACTTCCTTTTGAATAGTCGCGTGAAAATTACCGCTTGAAAATCCCTTGAAAATTGACATATTGGGACTCGTCTTTAAATTTTGCACACCAGTATGTATATATATAGGCAAATAAAATTTTTACCCGTAATGTCATAGATGTCGATCAGTAGCAGGACTTGCTTTATTACAAAGGTGAAAAAAATTGTATTATTACGAGAGTAAGTCATTAAGTAAGTCACAAACAGATATTTCCAAAGTATTGTGATAGATGGCAGCGCCATACAGTTTTATGATATTCAATTCATATTGACTAGGTAGCGTTTACACATATATGTAATGCATTTTAAAAAATGGTGATGTGTTGAAAGATTGTATAATACAAGAGCAGCATGCTGTGGTCAATTTTTGTAGGCAAAAGGACTTGAATCAAAAAATTTTCATAAAGAAATGTTACTTTTTTATGGAGAGGAGTGCTTATCACCTGTTTGACCCACTAAAACAACACTGAAAAAAAAATCTGTTAAAATACGGAAATTTTGCAGTTAATCTAGACGCCAGTACTATTTCTGTATTTTAACGGGGAATAAAATTCCGTAAATTCAAGAAATATTTCCATTTTTTTGCTAAATATTTCCGTATATTTTTATATTTCCTTATATAAAAATTTTCGCTTGGAAGGCAAAAAAGAATTTCTCAAGGATAAAATCACATCTATATGACTCTTATTCTTTACTTTACAAAGATATTACACGTACTTTTAACAGATTCAGCCAGGTGGGAAAGCCTACCAATTAGTTTGAGCTCAACAAGCCCCACCCACGTGCATTTAACCCAAACAGTGAAGAAAGGTCACTTATCCTCCATAGGGATCGAACTAGGGAACTGTCCTATCGCAGTTTGCAGTGTAATCTGGATACGCCAAGGTTACACAAACCACGCGCTTAAATATCTTTACTTATTTCGGATGCATTTTATAAAGCAAGTAAGATGTTGAAAACGGGATTTATTTTTGTAAAGATAATAATGTTCTATTGAGTGTACAAATCTAAATGTTTTAGAATACGGAACTTGTACTGTTTCCGGAAAATTGATGGAAAAGTTACTGCATTTATACGGATTTGTAATCTCAAAATGTCAGTTACTGAAATTGTACCTTTTTTTTCTTCGGAAAAAGAAACTATTCCGTAAAATTTTATGGAAAAATTTGTGTATATTAACGGATTTTTAGGTAGATTTCGTATGAAATACTACCTATTGCATTGTCTCCCATGTTGGAATTTCTGAAAAATTTTTGCGGATCTACACGAATCATGACTCCTAGACCCCAAAACTACCATCAGTAAAAAAGTTTATATATATATATATATATATATATATATATATCGGTGTATATCACTTTCTTCTAGACACGATAACTTCCATAATTATGCTCAGATCTTCATCAAACTTTTACATAAAATCAAAGGACATAAAATCTCGGTTAAGTTCGTTAATGGGCAAAATCGGACCAAGGAGGTGAAAGTTAGGAGGGTTTTTGTGAAAACAGAAAAAACGCGATAACTTTTTAATTAAAATAGATATCGAATCAGTTTAAAGTTTATATTACTTCTAAAAAATGAGGAAAAAGTTTATGCGTGACAGATTTTTGATAAAGTTAAAAGTGGGCTCAAGGGGCGAAAAAAACATGGTTTTTGGGAGAAAAAAAATCATAACTTCGTCAATTCTCAAGATATCAAATCCAACTAAATTTTATATAAATGTACTCAATATTATCTAAAACTTTTGTATTTACAAGTTTTTGATAGGACCAATTTTTACCGATGAAAAAAATTAAAAACGAAAAGAAAAAGGGGGGAGGAAAAAGAAAGAAAACCATAACTTACTCAATTCTTAAGCAATTAAATCTAATTAAATTTATTTTACATCTTCACAATAATATCTACAATTTTTATATTGACAAGTTTTTCATAGAACCAATTCTTATAGCAAAAATAAATTAAACAAAAATAGGAGTTGGAGAAAAAACCTCAAATCCAAACTGCTTATATTCTGACTCATTTTAAAATTCATTTTTGATTTTAAACGCATCCAAATGACAGATCCTATTATTTAGCAACTATATAATGCGACGTATTGGCCAATTTTTTGATAAAGGCAGAATATATTTTTAAAAAGGCTGCCAAAAAAGGTATTTTGAACAGATTTCCCGAAGTTTTCATCATTAAAAAATTCATTAAGTATAACAAATTGCGTTTTTTATGCGTCATTTTTAAATTCATTTTTGTTCTCAAACCCATCCAATTTACAGGTCCTATTATTTAGGAACTATATAACTTGACGTATTGGGCGGTTTTTTGATAAAGGCAGAATATATATTTTAAAAGGCTGCCAAAAAGGGTATTTTGAACAGAATTTCACGAAGTTATCGTGATTAAAATTTGCGGAAATTTAAGAAATTGCGTTTTTACCGAGTCATTTTTAAATCATTTTTTGTTCTCAAACGCATCCAATTTACAGGTTCTCTTATTTAGGAACTATATAATGTGACGGAGTGGCCAGTTTTTTGATAAAGGCAGAATATATTTAAAAAAAGGCTGCCAAAATGGGCACTTCGCACAAAATTTCCCAAAGCGACATGATTAATGAACTGTGGGTATTCAAATAACAAATTGGTTATTTTATGACTCATTTTTAAATCCAATTTTGCTCTGACACACATTCAATTGACAGTTTTTTGTTACTTAGGAACTATATAATGTGCGTATTCGTCGATTTTTTGATAAAGGGCGAATATATATTTTTTAAAAGCTGTCAAAGTATGCACTTCGCAAAAAATTTCCCAAAGCGATCATGATAAAAGAATTGAGGTTGTATTCAAATAACAAATTGTTTATTTTATGACTCATTTTTAAATTCAATTTTGCTCTCAAACGCATTCAATTGACAGTTATTTGTTATTTAGGAACTGTGTAATGTGCCGTATTGGTCAGAGTTTTGATAAAGGCTAAATATATATTTAAAAAAAATCTGTCAAAGTAGGCACTTCGCACAAAATTTCTCAAAGCGATCTTGATTAAAGAATTGTGGATGTATTAAAATAATAAATTGGTTATTTTATGACTCATTTTTAAATTCAATTTTGCTGTCAAACGAATTTAATTAACAGTTTTTTGTTATTTAGGAACTATATAATGAGCATATTGTTCAATTTTTTAAATAAAGTAAGAATATAATTCAAAATATATTGCCAAAATGGGCATTTGAGTAAAAATAGGCTTTTTTTTTTTTTTTTTTTTTTTTTTTTTTTTTTTTTGAGATGAAAACTTTTCGAAATCTACCTCCGCCTATAGGCCATGCCGAAAGGGATTTTTTTTGCATTGAACAACTTAGAGGCAAACAATTTGCAGATCATGACCACGTTCAATATGAAGTCCTACTGTGGTTGAAACAACAACCCAAAGAATTTCATGCAGATGGAATTGGGGCTCTGATTAAACAATAATATAAGTGTATCAAGGTTACTCGAGATCATGTTGAAAAAAAATATTTGTTTCCAATTGGTTATCATGTTAAATTATTTTTTTACTACCTTTTGGGACTTACTTAATGACTTTCCCTCGTATTTTATTTATTTCTGGGTGTTTTTGAAAATGAGGAATGATGATCGATTTGTAGCACACGTGTACTTTAATTTGCGTCATTTAAGGGAACGAAATCTAGGTTATAAAAAATGAAATACAAAATTTCTGGATTAATGTTGCCGGTGTAAAGAATTGAACTTTACAGAAAGAATTGCCTACGTGGGAGCTTGTCATTGTGTTGTTTCTTAGATACATTGGGCCGCACAAGTTGAAGTTTTCGTTGACAAGAGAGAACTTTGGTTTAGACAGCAAATATCTTTCTCAGAATTTGACTAAAGGTGCCGCCGAATGCTTTCATGTTGAAACCCGACAGGTGTTAGTTTTTCTCACAGTAGTTTGTACGTGACATTAGCATTTTGAGGTGACCAATTATAGAAGACGTTAAGACTGACATCATGTGGAGGTGCTCTAATAGGTTCTAGAGGGCCCCTTCCTATTCAGGTTGCTTTTCAAGTGAGGACACCAAAAAAAAGAGAGTTTTGTGGTGTGTCGTGAAAAAGCCTGGGATCAGACAGGCAGTCCAGTGAGATTCTGGAGAAAGATTTTCCTCGTACAAGGAGGAGGGAAGGAAGCACAATTCGTCGAGGTCCACGGTGACCGTTGTGCATATGACACGTGAATTGGTCAATCTAAAGACCGTAAGACTACAATTGGAAACTTTCTGTGTTCCGGGAACATTCGTACAAGACTCAGAACTCACCCCTGAAAAAAATGCGCGACTGAATAATTTTATTATTTAAATAAGACTTTTTGTAAATAAATATTATTTAATCACTTAAATTGATTCAGTGGGTAAATTTCTTCTCATACGCTACCGGACTAATCCTTTAGTCCGAGGGGAATTTGCAACAGCTGGTGGCAGCGGTGGGATTTTGTGTCAAGGCGAACTGGAATACAAAAGGCGAACTGGAATTCGAAAAGAACTCTGAAAAGTGACAAGATTTTCGGTGCTGTGTACCTTAAGGATACGATTGATTAAGAATGTGGTGTGTGGTGATAAGAAACTTAGTGATCTGAAATGCTAAAAAGATACATTCTTTACGAACAGTATTGGAGAGGAAAACAATCCGTGATTACTTAGTGCTGGACAAAGCGACTCATCTGAAAGGAGTCCATTGTTGATTGGAGATGATTGACAGAATCAAGCGGGTTAAGTGAATTCTTTTATTTCAGATGGCATTGTTCCCAAAGTTTAGGAATTGTTATTGCCTGGTATATGTTTTTATTTTTACCTTAGCTAGTTCAGTTATTGGATTATGACATGTAAAATGTCTCACTAGAGATCAATGAAAGATTGCATTTAACAGTTGGTTGCAATAAGAATTTTTTCTAATAGATTATTTTTATGTAAAATCTTTCTGTGTCCATGTAAAAAAAAAGTACTTTAAGAATATCAATTATTTTTACAGTTAAGAAAATTTTCAGCATATTATTTTGCTAGTGAAAAAGAGTGTTAAGAAAAATTTACTTGAACAGTTTCTATTTTTTAATAATTAAATGTTCTAATCTGCTTTTAAGGAAATTATTTCAGAGGGTTTAGCAAAATATTTTAAGGTGTAATAATGTGGCATAATGATGGTTGCAGATGAGAGGTATTTTGTTGTTTTCAATGAAATTTTAAATGAGGAATAGTGTAATTCTAATTAATTTGTAAATTTATAACTGAATGATATATTTTGTGCATGCTTATATATTTTTTCTGTTATTGTATTTTTTGGTATTTGTGTAATTTGTGAGGTTAAGTTTTCAAAATGTCAGATTGGAAAAGTTTCAAAAAGGTTGATTTGCAAGTGTTAGCAGGGGAATTGGATATTCAGATTGACGAAAATGACACGATTGCGAAAATAATAAAAAAATAGAATCGGCTGAAGATTTTGATAAATATTTTGCGTGGGCACAAGCCAAAAATATATTACATGATCGAGAAACTTTGGTAGCTGAGGAAAAGGAAAGAAAAAAAATGGAGAGGGAAGCTAAAGGAAGAGACAGGGCATATGAATTGGAAAAATTAAAATTATCGCAAGAGGCAGAGACGCGTAGTGTGGCATCAAATAATGGGGCGGAGAGAATTAATAAATTGCCTTTAAAATCCTTAATACATCGTTTTGATGAGAGTCGCTCAGAAATATCTTTATTCTCAAATTTGTTTGAGAGACAAGCAAAAAAATGTAATTTAGAAGATGATGAATTAGTAACTAATTTATTGGCGCTTCTACCTGTAAATGTGGCAGAATTAATTCTTAGAGAACCAGCACACTTAACAGATAATTTTGAGTATGTGAAAGGTAAATTATTAGAACGGTACAAATTAAATGCAGAATCGTATAGATTAAAATTCAATCAACATCAGAGAAATCCAAATAATCCGCGGAGAGATTTGATTTTTGAATTAAATAGCTATTTGGAAGGTTGGTTAAACTCTTTAAAAATCACAACTTTTCAGGAATTAAAGAATCTATTAATTACCAATTAGATTAAAAAAAGAGCGCCGGAAAAGTTGAAAGACCATCTAATAGATGTTTGGTCAAATTTCACTGACCCAGAAATTTTAGTAAAACGCTTAGATGAATTAGAAGTTGTAAAAAAATCTCAAAGAAAAACCTTTCAAGTGAAATCCTTTGGGGAAAAAAAATCGAAAAAAAATAGCCCGCGTGTAGAGAACAAAAGCGTTGAAAAGAATTTCAATTGGCGAGATAGGGATTCGGAAAGAGAAAGGGTTTTTGAAAAGAGGCGGGTAAACAGATGTTTCCTTTGTAACTCTTCAAGCCATTTTAAAGCCGAATGTCCGGAATTAAAGACAAGAGAAAAAGATACTGTTAAAATGAATCATATGAGTAAACCTTCAGATTTTGAAACAGGATTTAAACGTTATTTGAATCGGGCAAAAATAAATGGGCGTGAAGTTGTCACCCTCCGTGACACGGGAACGAATTTAGATTTGTTAAGTGAGGAACATGTAACAAAGAATCAATTGACAGGGGGTTATGTCTTTGTGAAACAACCTTTGGATTCTAACATACGGTGCTTGCCTGTGGCACAAATAGAAATCGCTTTTGATGGAGTGGGGCTTCTTAAGACGGAGGCAGGGGTTGTCAATAAAGAATCGGATTTGCGTTATTACCTCTTGGGAAATAAAACACAAAAGCTTATTGAGTCTGGCAGACAGCACATAAGTGAGGTGAATGCAGTGATTAGCAGATCACAAGCCAGGAAGGAACCTGTCAGTTTGATGGATGAGGCTAGGGGAAATATGGAATGCGTAAAGACAGAAGGGATACAAGTGGGGTATTCGGAAGATGAATCAGACGATACTATTGTGAGACGTGAAAGCGGTTTGGAACTTTTAGACAAAGATGAAATTTTGAATTGGGAATTGTTACCTAAGGATTTTAATGACAAGTTCGGGAATTTAGCACAGGTTAGTCGTCAGGAATTCAAGATCGAACAGGAAACAGATCCTTTGTTAAAAGAAGTTAGGGAAAAAGCGGAACATAAGAAGTCTCACTTTAAAATTATGAATGACTTAGTATTTAGGAAGACACTTGATAACAAAGGAGGGGAGAGATTACAATTGGTAATACCTTCAAAATTCAGATTAGATGTGCTAGGAGCCTGTCATGATGGTATTTCTTCGCATTTCGGAGAGATGAAGAAAAAAGATAAGGTGTTGCGTCATTATTTTTGGCCAAATATTATCAAAGAGATAGAAGATTATGTTAAGACGTGCGATAGTTGTCAGCGCGTTGGCAAGCCTAAAGAGATATGGAAAGTTCCTCTCAGGAGTGTACCTATTATTGGAGAAATTTTTTCAAAGCTATCGGCTGATGTCGTAGGCCCTTTGCCTAAGTCGGAAAAAGGAAATAGCTTTATTTTAACGGTAATTTGTATGGCAAGTAGATATCCCGAAGCTTTGCCGTTACCTAATGTAAGATCGAAACTATTATTGAAGCATTAATGTGGGTATTCAGTAGATTAGGTTATCCCAGAGAATTACAAACGGATTTTGGGCGTTACTTTATAAGCGAGTTAACAACTACATTCTTGAAGAAATTTGGAGTTAAATTAACTCATTCCTCAGTGTGTAGGCCCCAATCGAATGGTGGTATCGAGCGATGGCATCGTTCTGTGAAAAGATTATTGAAAGTACTTTGCACAGAAAATGGTGCAAGTTGGGAGGCAAATTTGCCGCATGCGTTGCTAGCCTTACGAACGGTAACTCATGATACTACGAGATTTTCTCCGGCTGAGTTAGTACATAGGAAGAATTTACGAACTCCCGAAGCTTTACTCTTTGAAAAATGGATGGGGGGAGAAGAAGAGAATGAATTAATTACTGAGTATGTGTTTAATTTGGTCAATAGGCTAAAACATTGTCAGGAATTAGCAGTTGAAAATATGACCGAAGCGCCAGAAAAGAGAAAGTTGTGGTATGACAAAACGGCGGTTGAGAGGAAGTTTAACGTAGGTGATGAGGTGTTAGTTTTGAATACCAACAAAAAGAGCAAACTTTCGGTATCGTGGATAGGTCCTGGGAAAATTCTATCTAAAATCTCTGAGACAAATTATATTGTAAATGTTCCTGGGAGGCGTGAGAGATCTCAAATATTTCATGTTAATCTCTTAAAACCGTATTTAAGAAGGATTGAGTTAGTTAATTTCGTAGCGCAGGAAATAGATGAGGTCGAGGACAATATAGACTTGGATATAGCATTTCCGGAAGCTGGTACTGAGATTTATAACTTTGAAAATATTATAAAAGATAGCAATTTGAATTCTAGATGCACCTCGGCGCAAATTGAGCAGTTGAGGGAATAATTAGATAAGTTTAGTTCTTTATTTTCAAATGATCCGGGACGCACTGATTTAATGGATCACGATATCGAATTGTTAGAGTATAAACCTGTTAAAATGAAACCTTACAGATCTTCGCCTAGACAAACGGAAATTTTGAGGAAAGAAATTAAAAGAATGCTGGAACTGAATATCATTGTTGAAGGGGAATCGGATTTTACCTCCCGTATGATTCTAGTAGAGGCACCTGGGAAAGATCCTAGACCCTGTATAGATTATAGGAAATCGAATGAGATCACCAGGGCAGAATTTTTTCCTTTACCAAACATCGAGGACCGAGTAGAGAAAGTTGCCAGTGCAAAGTACATTACGGTGTTAGACCTCACAAAAGGGTATTGGCAAATTCCGTTAACCGCTAGAGCTCAAAGGCTGACCGCTTTTGTAACCAGTTTTGGTTCCTATTTACCTCTGGTCATGCCGTTTGGAATGTTAAATGCGTCCTTTAGATTTTCGAAATTTATGGATAAGATGTTAAAAGGGTTAGAAGAATTCTGCCTACCTTATCTTGATGATATGGCCATATTTTCGGAAACATGGGAGGATCATATATTGCATTTGGAAAAAGTGCTTATAAGAGTCGAAGAAGCTAAAGTGAAGATTAAATTAGCCAAGTGCAAATTTGCACAAAAGTCTGTTAAATACTTAGGACATGTAGTAGGCGACGGAAGGCGCACCCCAGCCGAAGCAAAAATTCGGGCGATTTTAGATTTGCCCACCCCTAAAAATAAAACCGAAATACGTCGATGTTTGGGTATGGCGGGTTACTACTCCCGCTACATAAAAGATTATGCAGTTATTGTAGAACCATTAACTCGCGCACTTAAAGGGAAAAATAAAAGGGACAAAATAAGGTGGAGAGACGAAATGGAAAAGGCGTTTCAACAGTTGAAAACGAAACTGACGGAGGAACCTATATTGTATGCTCCCAACTATTCGAAGGAGTTTATAATACAAAGTGACGCTTCTGAAAAGAGTATTAGGGTCGTTTTAGCGCAACGTGACGGATTAGAGGAGCATCCCATAATTTACTTAAGTCGGAAATTTACGGAAACCGAAAAAAGTTTCTGCGCGACAGAGAAGTAATGTGCGGCTATCAACTTTGCAATTAAGAAATTGCGTCATTATATTGCCGGCCAACTCTTTTCGATAGAAACCGATCACAATCCTTTGGTTTTTCTAAAACGTTATTCTGGCAACAATCCGAGATTATTAAGATGGGCGCTCATACTGCAACCTTATCATTGCGCCATAAAGCATCGACCGGGACGAGATATTGCTCATGTGGATTATCTTAGTCGTGTAGAATAAATTCATCCAGAGTTGTTTTTTTTATACTTTTTGTAAGTTAATTTGATTTATTTAATATTTTGTAACCCAGGAAATGTAATAAGTTCAGTTTTTTTAATCAATGAATCTTATTGATCATGTGTACATGCTTATATATCTGTATTTTTGTTAAAAATGTATTAGAGGTTGCCTATAAATGCCAATCTGAGATACTGGAATTCGCTAACCCATTTTAGTGATTATCAGATTTTTTATGCAAGCCCGAAGAATCATCTTTAGAAGGGGGTGTTGTAAAGAATTGAACTTTACAGAAAGAATTGCCTACATGGGAGCTTGTCATTGTGTTGTTTCTTAGATACATTGGGCCGCACAAGTTGAAGTTTTCGTTGACAAGAGAGCACTTTGGTTTAGACAGCAAATATCTTTCTCAGAATTTGACTAAAGGTGCCGCCGAATGCTTTCATGTTGAAACCCGACAGGTGTTTGTTTTTCTCACGGTAGTTTGTACGTGACATCAGCATTTTGAGGTGACCAATTATAGAAGACGTTAAGACTGACATCATGTGGAGGTGCTCTAATAGGTTCTAGAGGACCCCTCCCTATTCAGGTTGCTTTTCAAGTGAGGACACCAAAAAAAAGAGAGTTTTGTGGTGTGTCGTGAAAAAGCCTGGGATTAGACAGGCAGTCCAGTGAGATTCTGGAGAAAGATTTTCCTCGTACAAGGAGGAGGGAAGGAAGCACAATTCGTCGAGGTCCACGGTGACCGTTGTGCATATGACACGTGAATTGGTCAATCTAAAGATCGTAAGACTACAATTGGAAACTTTCTGTGTTCCGGGAACATTCGTACAAGACTCAGAACTCACCCCTGAAAAAAATGCGCGACTGAATAATTTTATTATTTAAATAAGACTTTTTGTAAATAAATATTATTTAATCACTTAAATTGATTCAGTGGGTAAATTTCTTCTCATACGCTACCGGACTAATCCTTTAGTCCGAGGGGAATTTGCAACACCGGTATAATTAATCACTTTTCCAATTTAAATATTTGAGCAGTCAGGGAGCTTAAAATTTTACCTTCGTGAATTTGCCACACGACCACTCACAGAGAGTTAACGTCTCTATGTACAGGTATAAAAAATTGTGCTCAGATGTCACTTTTTGTCCACAAAGAAAAGCATAAACACTTTCGGTATGATTCTAAAAGTCACTGTTCTGTAGGTAAAAAAATTCTGGTATCTCCACCTATTGGAGTTAGATACAGTTAATCGAGTTCTTCATCTCGTAAGTTGTGAGGTATCGAATTAAAGGAGAAAAAATAGTTTATGTGATATTATTCATTGGTGTTGTAAGGGTTTTTTCTTTTTATATTTTGAATTTTCATAAGTATTAAGATATTTTTGGCGCAATCTAGTGAGTGTTTCGAGAGTGAAAGTAATGAATTTTTCTTAATTTTTTGAGCATTTTAAATTATGTTTTAAATATCTTTTTATTTTTAAAAGTTTCATATTTTATTTATATCTGTGCTAAATTTTTGAAATTGCTAAATTAAAAAAAGTTGGATAAAAAAAAATTTAAGTAATTTTTCTTGAATATTTTTAATTTGATTTTAAAATATTTTTCTAATTATACTTAAATTAAATATAATGGTGCTGTCATTTATGTAGGGATTTAATAATTATAAATTAACAATTTTGATTTATTAATTTAAGTGATATGTTGTAATTTAAAAAGTAAATTTTAAGATTAGGTGTTTTAAAAGATATGTTAAACGAAACCCTCTGTGCGGTCTGCGACCACACTTTCCCACTTGTTTTCTTTTCCTTGTCTGTAAAATCAAAACATTGTCCTTTTTCAAATATTTCATGTAATTTAAAATTTATATACATATAAAGAACGTATTACATAACATACTTGGAAAACACATGTTCGAAAATAGTCTTGTATGTTGTATTTACATAATAGTCTAAGAGCTAGCAACGTCAAAAATCACGTCATTTTATCAAGGCTCATTTTTTTATATGTTTTTCCCTTTTATGGTAGAATACGTTTGCAAGCGGTCTGGCAGTTGGGAGACGTTGCGTTTACCTGTGGCAGAAGGGGTTGTGCAGGTCAAAAAGCTTCAAAATCACGTCATTTTATCAAGGCTCATTTTTTAATATGTTTTTCCCCTTTATGGTAGAATACATTTGCAAGCGGTCTGGCAGTCGGGAGATGTTGCGTTTACCTGTGGCAGAAGGGGTTGTGCAGGTCAAAAAACTTCAAAAATCCGACATTTTATAAAGGCTCATTTTCTTATATGTTTTTATCAACCTTAAAATTACAAGATATTACTCTTTGGATAGCAGATAACCTATAATTAATTTGTCAGACACAAATTCGGTTGCAAAGTTAATGCCAGACGTCTTTAAATATGGCAACGAAAGTGCCTGTTCCAAGAGTGGCTTATAATTTAAAAATTATAAGACCTCTTTACGTCATTTTATCAAGCTTAAAAATTACAAGATATTACTCTTTGGTGAGCAGACAACCTATAATTAATTTGCCAGACGCAAATTCGGTTGTAAAGTTAATGCCAGACAGCTTTAAATATGGCAACGAAAGTGTATGTTCCAAGAGCGGCTTATAATTTAAAAATTATAAGACCTCTTTACATCATTTTATCAAACTTAAAAATTACAATATATTACTCTTTGGATAGCAGAAAACCAATAATTAATTTGCCAGACACAAATTCGGTTGCAAAGTTAATGCCAGACGGCTTTACATATGGCAACGAAAATGCCTGTTCCAAGAGTGGTTTATAATTTAAATTTTATGACCCCTCTTTACGTCATTTTATCAAGCTTAAAAACTACAATATATTACTCTTTGGATAACAGACAACCTATAATTAATTTGCCAGACAGAAATTCGGTTGCAAAGTTAATGTCAAACGGCTTTAAATATGGCAACGAAAGTGCCTGTTCTAAGAGTGGTTTATAATTAAAAAATTATAAGACCTCTTTACGTCATTTTATCAAGCTTAAAAGTTACAAGATATTACTTTTTTGGATAGCAGACAACCTATAATTAATTTGCCAGACACAAATTCGGTTGCAAAGTTAATGCCAGACGGCTTTAAATATGGCAACGAAAGTGCCTGTTCCACAAGTGGTTTATAATTTAAATTTTATAAGACCTCTTTACGTCATTTTATCTAGCTTAAAAATTACAAGATATTACTCTTTGGATAGAAGACAACCTATAATTAATTTGCCAGACAGAAATTCGGTTGCAAAGTTAATGCCAGATGACTTTAAATATGGCAACGAAAATGCCTGTTCCAAGAGCGGTTTATAATTCAACAAATTATAAGATCTCTTTACGTCATTGAACCGAATTTGCAACCCTGGATTTTTCTGAGTCTTATTGATTAGATTCACTATTTTTCTGCACCTGATTTTTTGCACGACAGTTTTTCAGAGCCTGATTGAGTAAATTTGTGATACTTTGTGCTTGATTGACGAAAGTTGCATTTTTTAAAGTCTTACCGACAAGTCTTTGCATGTGATGAAAATTTGTGAACCCGGAGAAAGGTTAAGGTGTAAGAATTCATATAATTTGTTAACATCAACTCACAGCTTAAGTATTGGACAAATAAATTCCAGTGTGGCCAAAACCGGGGCATCCACCCTAATATTTAATAAAAGAAACTTATATTTTGATAAACAAGAGCTTTTTATAAGTAAACTTTATATTGAAAAAAAATTGCCGAATTTGCCGAATGCAACCGAATTTGTGTCTGGCAAATTAATTATAGATTGTCTGCTATTCAAAGAGTAATATCTTGTAATTTTTAAGCTTGATAAAATGACGTAAAGAGGTCTTACAATTTTTAAATTATAAACCACTATTGGAACAGGCACTTTCGTTGCCATATTTAAAGCCGTCTGGCATTAACTTTGCAACCGAATTTGTGTCTGGCAAATTAATTATAGGTTATCTGTAATCTGTAATATCTTGTAATTTTTAAGCTTGATAAAATGACGTAAAGAGGTTTTACAATTTTTAAATTATAAACCACTATTGGAACAGGCACTTTCGTTGCCATATTTAAAGCCGTCTGGCATTAACTTTGCAACCGAATTTGTGTCTGGCAAATTAATTATAGGTTATCTGCTATCCAAAGAGTAATATCTTGTAATTTTTAAGCTTGATAAAATGACGTAAAGAGGTCTTACAATTTTTAAATTATAAACCACTATTGGAACAGGCACTTTCGTTGCCATATTTAAAGACGTCTGGCATTAACTTTGCAATCGAATTTGTGTCTGACAAATTAATTATAGGTTGTCTGCCCACCAAAGAGTAATATCTTGTAATTTTTAAGCTTAATAAAATAACGGAAGGGGGTCTTATAATTTTTAGATTATAAACTACTCCAGGAACAGGCACTTTTGTTGCCATATTTAAAGCCGTCTGGCATTAACTTTGCAACCGAATTCGTGTCTAGCAAATTAATTATACGTTGTCTGCCTACCAAAGAGTAATATCTTGTAATTGTTAAGCTTGATAAAATGACGTAAGGAGGCCTTATAATTTTTAAATTATAAACCGCTCTTGGAACAGGCACTTTCGTTGCCATATTTAAAGCCGTCTGGCATTAACTTTGCAACCGAATTTGTGTCTGGCAAATTAATTATAGGTTATCTGCTATCCAAAGAGTAATATCTTGTAATTTTTAAGCTTGATAAAATGACGTAAAGAGGTCTTATAAAATTTAAATTATAAGCCACTCTTGGAACAGGCACTTTCGTTGCCATATTTAAAGACGTCTGGCATTAACTTTGCAACCGAATTTGTATCTGGAAAATTAATCATAGGTTGTCTGCTTTCCAAAGAGTAATATCTTGTAACTTTTAAGCTTGATAAAAACATATAAGAAAATGAGCCTTTATAAAATGGCGGATTTTTGAAGTTTTTTTATCTGCATAACCCCTTCTGCCACAGGTAAACGCAACGTCACTCGACTGCCAGACCACTTGCAAACGTAATCTACCGTAAAAGGGGAAAACATATTCAAAAATGGGCCTTGATAAAATGACGTGATTTTGAAGCTTTTTGACCTGCATAACCCCTTCTGTCACAGGTAAACGCAACGTCTCCCGACTGCCAGACCGCTTGCAAACGTATTCTACCATAAAGGGGAAAAACATATTAAAAAATGAGCCTTGATAAAATGACGTGATTTTGAAATTTTTTGACCTGCATATCCCCTTCTGCCAGAGGTAAACGCAACGTCTCCCGACTGCCAGACCACTAGGAAACATTTTCTATCATAAAATGGAAAAACATATTAAAAAATGAGCCTTGATAAAATCAGGTGACGAAAACGTTGCTAGCTCTTAGACTATAATTTTATTTTCCTAAAAAATGCTCCGTATAAATTAATGTTAAAATCAGATCAAAATAGATCAGAAATAATTTAAGTAAAAATTACATTTAGAATGCAACAATTTCTTTTAAATTAGTTATTTATATGCATTATTTAGCATATTGAAACATTTCCTAAACGTAATATTCCCATTTAACATGTTACCGTGAGTTGAGCAGCAGCTTACATTTTACTAAAAATTTCCAATGTCTGCCATTCGATACTACAGATACTTCGATACTGCAATTAAAAAGAAGAAAAAAAAAGATATCTCTAAGTATTAATTAAAATAATAAAACATTGTAAAAATTACCTTAAAGTCAAAAAGGAAATTCTAAGATCAAATGTTTTAATTTTATGGTGATTTTTATCATGTTTTAATATTTTAATTGAGAATTAGCACCAATTATCGGTGTTCTTAGTAACTGTATCTAACAAGGAAGGTCTCCATACGGGCATACTCAGAAAAATCTGAAAAAATTACAGAATGTTCTTCTCATATAGTTATATATGTTTATAAAAAAAATTTCGGCGGAACCTCCTTATAACGTCCGTAAAAAAATAATAAAAATTTCGTTTATTTGGCGATTTATCTCCGGTTGGCGAAAAAACAAAATTTTAAAAAATACGCTTTTACGCTTCGAATATCTTTTAAAGAAAAAACTTTCTATGTTCAATTTATTTAAATAAGTTTATTTTAATTAATTTTAGTTTTGCATTTTTACTTGACTTTAAGTGTAATTTTGTCATATACGTTTATATGTACTTATAACAAAATGAAATAAATATATTTTATCATTTAAAACGCAATTAAATTGATTAAAATTGTTCCAAATTGAAAAATACGCTGTTAAAAATCTGCTGCATTTTGTTGCAACGCACTCCCTTGCTTGTATAGAAAACGGTTACTTGGCCGTGAAATGGAGCTTTCTCATTGGTTGGAATAGAGATATTATATACAAGCGGTGGAGTGCGTTGCAACAAAATGCAGCAGATTTTTAACAGTGTATGACACGGTCAATTCCCCGTGCTATGGAGCATTCTCATTGGTCAGAAGAGAGATATTCTATAAAAGTAGTGGAGTGACGTTGCAGTAAATGCTGCAGATTTTTAACAGTGAAGTCAATTAAAATCAATTTTCAGATTCGTTAAAATCGTCTGCTTTTGGCGAGGAAATGCACTGCTCGCCAGATCCCGCGTCGCTTTCAGCTTTTCACGCCAATTATTCCAAACTATTTTATTTTTTTACATATCTAATAATGTAATTCCGCCGCTAATTTTCACTGATTCTTTATTACCTACATGAGTAGTTTAATCCGTATTTTTTTCAAAAAATTCTGAGTATGCCCCCAATGGAGACCTTCCTTGTAAGTTCATGTTCAACCAGGTGGGAAGGAATAACAATTGGCTTCAGCTCAACAAGCCCCACTCAACATTTATTTAAAAATAAATTAATTAATTAATTAATTAAAAATAAAAATCTTTAACAAATGGTTACCCAATTTGTTCTGAGCGAACGTAAAGTTACCGTATTTAAGTATATATATTTAAAAAAAAATTAAGTAGAAATTTCACACAATTTTTTCTAAAAAGCTGCCCCATCGTCAATATAACAATTAAATAATCATAACTAATTTATAGTTAAAAGAGTAACGATAAGAAATATTAAAATTTAATGTTACTGTATCGAAGAATGAATCTCCATCCAGCAAACTATAGTCGATTTTCTATTATAGAAGGCTGTTTGTGGGCAGAGCTAAAGACGATATGGATTTCTCCAGCCCTGGTTTGTGGGTGGCCTCTTTTGTTGTCATGTCAACACAACTGGATTTTACCAAAATCGATTGCCTTATTGTTGTTCCTAAAGGATCCAACTACATGCTTGTTTAGTAAATTAATCCCAAAGGTGAAGTCAATATTAGTTTATGAACACTTGAGCATTTCAGTCTGTTGACAAGGGAATAAAGAGATTTTCCTGGTCAAACATGAGAAACAGAAGCTACTTACCATAAATGCCCTAAATCTGTGCCCATAAATCTTTTCCATATGGGACGATTTCTGAAAATGTGTACGTTTTATGTCTTTTGTCCTGTTATGTGACTGTGACTGGATCTGCCTTCTTTGGAAGCAGTACAAGGGAAAAATAGAAAAACCCAGTTTCGTCCAAACTATAACTGAAATATATATATATATTCTTTCTTTCTTTCTCTTTTTTTTTTTTTTTTTTTTTTTTTTTTTTTTTTTTTTCACAAGGGTATTTTTAAGTTTTGAGTACTGAAAATTGATTAATTGGTTGATTTGGAGATAGCTCGATCATTTTATTTGGAAAAAATATCTTTCCATCCTCAATAGCTCGAAATTTTCTGATACATTTTCAGACTTATTTTTTAAAATAAAAACACGGAACTTATAATAAATAAAAATTATAATAAATAATAAACTTATAATAAATAAAAATATTAATAAAAACACGGGTGACTTTTGAAGAGATATATAAGATGCCGTGTGATTTCATTTCTTACTCAATTCATTAGAATTTGATTTATAAGCAATTATTTTCTTAGTATGACTCTTTTTTTCGTTCCCACACTGTGAAAAGAACGAACGATTTTACTGAATTATTACTGGTAATCTGGACGCCAGTACAATTTACTGTTTTTTAACGGAAAATTTTCTGTAAAATCCAGAAAAAACTCGAAAAAAAAACGGAATATTTTCCGGAATTTCCGAAAGTTTTTACGTTAAAAAACAGTAAATTGTACTGGCAATTTACTGTTTTTTAAGGTAAAAATTTCCAGAAAAAACTCGAAAAAAAAAAATGGAATATTTTTCGGAATTTACGGGAATTTTTCCGTTAAAAAACAGTAAATTGTACTGGCGTCCAGATTGCCAGTAATAATTTCGTAAAATCGTCCTTTTTTTTTTTTTTTTTTTTTTTTTTTTTTACAGTGCAGATTACACGTTCGGAAAATTCTGTTGTTTTCTGCATTTATCAAGAAATCATAAAGCACGGCACATTGCTGTTTCTAAGTAAGACAGTTTGAAAGTTTGATGAGTTTGAGAACAGAAATGAATTTAAAAATAAATCACATAGTAAGCAGCTTGGATTCTGATACAGGCGGGGGGGGGGGGGGGGGGCATGCTCTGATTTATTCATGACCTGTCTAAGACATTCTTATGAATAAGGGGCATCCAATTTTTAACTTTTGTAAATTGGATGATTGGTTTGGAGTTGACGATATTGTTTTATTTTGAAAATATGCAGACGGGGGGGGGGGGGGAATAAAACCCTGATTTCTTGTTATTTTCTTGGAAAAATGATGTACATACTCAATTAAAATCGACTAACCATAATTGACAGTTGCCGTGGTCAGAAGTCGGATTAAGATGCTTATATCGGATTTGACAACTATTTGGCATTTAACAAATCTGAAGAATTTGGTTGAATTCGGTAGAAAATTATTTCATAAATATCCTTTGCATGTACAGAAAAATAAAAAACGGTGTTCGGTTTTTTGATAGTTGAATAACAATACGGGATGATATCATGCGTTTACGAATGAAAATTATTTTCTGATTATGCCAGAAATTAGACTGTTTGGATTTGAGATTAGCTTCAAGAGAAAATATAGAGTTGAATTTAAATAGAGAATACATACTATAATTATTGTTTTATTAATTTAAGTATTAGTATTAATAATAATGATAATTATTATTATAAATAGTAGTAATTATTATAAGTAATAAAAATGCGGAACAATAAAACGCCGTACTTATTCATTTATTTATTTTTAACTTACATAATTCTCAATTTGTTGGAAATCAAATGAAGTACAATTGTTGAGTTAATGATCTATAGCGGTTCGTCGTATTTAAAACTAACTCTATGTTAAAAAACATTAATTTAGTTAACCCATTAAATTATTATAATTATTATTAATCATTATCAGACATTATTTAAACAAAAAAGTGAGGGAAAAAAGGTTCATTTTTGGATTAAAATGGAAAAATGCGGGGAAAAATGGTTATGAGAAATTTTCTAAAATCTTAGGTAATTCTCAGTTTGATAAAAATCAATTGAAATGAAATTGTTGAGTTGATGATGTATAGCGGTATGTCTTATTTAAAACTATACAATAAAAAAACATTAATTTAGTTAACCCATTAAATTATTTTTTTTATACTATTCCATTTGAATTTTTATTTGATTTCTTTTTAATGTGAAAATACATGATTTCATAGCCACACACTGATAACTTTACTGCTGGTACTATCACTGGTACTGCATTGATGAAGAAACTAGCATGAAAAAACATTAATTTAAGGTTGTATTCGAAAAAATGATTTTCCACCTGTCGGACGTTCCCCTCAGTCCACACAACTTTGAAGAATGTCCGTGGTAGATATAGCTGCCACCACCGATATTACTAGGTGATATCGGTCACCCACTGTGAGATTGGTGTAAATGAAGACTTACGCTAGTAACTGAATTATCAGTTTATTAAGAATATATGTACACACAAAATACGCTATTTACAAATATATACAACTACAACTTAGTGATGGGCGATTCTGGAAATTTTGAGAATCGATTAAAATCGATATCGTATAAAACAACATCGATCATAATAAGAATCGATTTCTCAGTTCTAGAATCGATACTAGAATCGATATTTCGATATTCAGGTTCACACAGAGAAGATCCAAATTACTAATTCCAAAACCTAGACAATCAGCAGGACCGTAATTACCGCCCCCCCCCCCCCCAATCACCATTTAGGGAGGCATAGAATTAAGCTATTGCAGATTTTAGAGTCGTATAATAAGAATTTTAAATTTTAAAATGATTGTCACTTATGGTTGTCACTTACACAAAAACGTTGACAAATTTGAGAGACATAACTCAACTAATAACAACACTGAGTAACTTGGCATTAAACCGAGGATAAAGAGTGCCAAGAGCGTGTAACTAGGATGGGGAACAAGGAGTATAGACAAAAAAAAATGTTTTTTTTTCTAATGCCAACCAAATGTTACACGAGATAGTTTGGAAGAACAAAAAATATGCCCCATTCCCAAGGGGGCAGGTAAACTCCACTCTTGACGGAAGGGCGACCATAGCCCAAATGTATCTTTTGTCGAAGTTTCAAAATGAGGATTTACAATAAAATAGAACGAGAATTGGACATTTTAAAAATTGCATGCATACTTTGAACGGCCCATTTAGTAAAGATTGGCGAGGAAGGAGGGGGGGGGGGGACGAGGGATTAGAACGGACGAACTTGAAAAAAAAAAACATAATTAACTAATCACCCAAATAACTGAGCTCCTAAACAGAAATATAGTGTTAACTTAGTGTTGAATTCATGGGGTGGCCTGCGGGGAACATGCATTCTTTGAAACTATAAAAAGTGCCAAGAGCATGTAACTAGGTAGAGAGGGGTAGTAACAGGAAAAAACGAGGAGATAAAAGCTTTATAACGATATGTTACATGAGATGGTGTGGAAGAAACAAAAAATATGCCCCCCACCCAGGGGGGCAAGGTAAATCCCAAACGGACAGAAGGGCGACCCCGGCCCAAATGTATCTTTTGTTGAGGTTTCAAAATATGGATTTATAACAAAATAGAACGAGGATTAGACTTTTTTAAAATCGCAGTCATAATTTGAACGAACCTGTAAGTCAAGATTGATGAGGAAGGGGGAGGGGCGGTAGGAAGGGCGAACATGAAAAAAAAAAAAAAAAAAAAAAAAATAGTGGCACTCTGAGAGTGGCGATAGAAGTGAAACCTTGAACAATTATGTGTGTATTTTTTGAATCGTTAGGATATATAATTTTGAATCGTCAGGAAATACTTTTAAATGAATAAAAAAAATTTCTATAATATTAAAGAATATATTAATCTCTAAAAAAAAAACCGTGCGATACCATATGTCCAGCTATTGTAGTTAACTCACTGTAACTACTTTCTTACATTTTAAAACGCGATAAATACACCAACCAAAATTAGACCATACTATCGATACCTTAATCCCTATCCAAATAAATCATTTTGTATTAATGCCTGTTGCAATATCTGTAGATTACTTTTTGAATTATTCAAATCGGACATTCCATTCAAAAGATATTACGAATTTAAAGATGACAATCTAAAGAAATAATAGCGCTGCTGAGTACTCGGTGGCCAATAAGCTTAGGGATTACGTGTGCAATCAAACGATTGCGGGTTCGAACCTCAATTTCGATAATATGTATCAATGTTTTTTTTTTTTTTTTTTTTTCGAAGAAGTTTGAAAAATTAAAATTTTAACACGTTATGGGTCCGTAACGTGACCTGAAATGATGGGAGAAAATTTCTTATGCTAGATTTGTAATGTATGAATCATACGCTTTCAATAGACATATTGTATCAAGAAATGAGAAAAGGCCCCTCTGCCCCCCCCTTCCCTGCAAAAAAAAGGTCCTATAGGGGAAAACGGGAAACTGGAATAGCAAAAAGAACGGCGAGAAATGGTTAGCTATATTAGAAATTTTCTCATCACTGTAACTCCTATAGAAGCAAAGTTATAGCCTTTTAAAGATTGACATGAAGTGAAGAAATAAGCAAAATTAGGCGAGTGATCGACAGAGGGGGGAGGGGTCCACAGCTCTGGGGGTGCCATGTAGCTTAAACTTTTAAGTTAAAAATTGTAGAGAATTAAATAAGCGAAATTTTAAGGTGTATATTGGGGGAGGGTGCAAGCCCCCCCATCCCCTCAAAATTTTGTTTGTTTCTTTTGAAGAAACAAAAAAAAAAAAAAAAAAAAAAAAAAAATGCTTTCTAACGAGGCGCAGATAAACCCCAAACGGGCGGAAGGGCGACCCTTTATTTATCTTTTGTCAAGGATTTAAAATGTGGATCTAAAATAAAATAGACCGAGAATTGAACATTTTAAAAACTGTATGCATATTTCGAACGGCCCTGTAAGTTAAAACTGACGCGGAAGGGGGGATTAGAAGAGACGAGCGTGAAAAATAAAACATAATAAACTAATACTTCAAATAACTGGACTTCTAAACAAAAATATAACGATTTAACCTAGTGTCGAATTAATGGTGTGGCCCGCAGGGGATTACCCCCCCCCCCCCCAGAAGTTTTGAGATTTTATGCTTTTTAACCTTTTCCGGCGCAGTGTTACCACTCCGGCAACACCTAATTTTAATTCCAAACTTACAAACGGCACCAGTAATATTTTAGTAAAATTTTACTTTACAATGACAGACTAAATCAGGGAATTCTTAATTTCTAAAAAAGTCTTTTGTAAATTCCGATGTCAGTCAACAATTTCTCATTTTACGAACAGAATTTGTGCGCGCCGGAAAGGGTTAATGCACAAATTGCGATTCCCCCTCTCTTACAGAGCTGTAAAACATGATGCTTTCCTCCGTAGTCGCAGAAAAATACCTGCATTCAACACTGATTAAGCCTAAAAAAAGAAAAAAAAAATCGAAATCGAATCTAAAGATCGAAATCGAATCTGAAGATCGAAATCGAATCTAGAGATCGACATCGAATCTAAAGATCGAAATCGAATCTAAAGATCGATCTTACGGGCAGCATCGATTTTACATTTTTACTTTCTTTTGTAACTTTACAAGAAGAGAGTATTAGATTCGTGAAAAATTTTGACTTCCCGTTTTCGATGGATTTATATATTGAGAAGGTCTTTAACACGATTTCATGGTTTTTAAGAAATATCTGTCTGGATGTGTGTGTGTCTGTCCCTCTGTGAGTCTGTATACGACAAAAATTTCTGACCGTTCTATCTCAAGAACAAATGTACGGAATTCCACAAAACTTTAGATTTAGTTTGACCTTGATATAAACTGAATCTAATTAATTTTTGGTGTATATAGCCTAACAGGTGGCGCTGCTATGCTGCATTTTTTACGATTCGCGCAACAGCTATATCTGAATAACGAATGAACGGATTTTCATCACATTTTAGACCCAGTTAGTCCTTGACATGAATTGATGTTTTTTGAATTTTGATGTATATAGCTTCCCAGATGGCGCTGCTATACTGAATTTTTCACAATTTCCACTCAGCGCCATGTGAAAGGGGGGGGGGCGAAAGGAAGCGGCCGTTCTGAGCACGGAAATTTAGGGGGCGCCAAATTTTTACTACTAACATCACTTCTAGCCTATCACAAGAAAAAGTTAATAGAGGGGGGGGGGGCTAAATTGAAACTTTGAACCGGGCGCAGTTCTCTTTTCGCACCCCCTGTTTCCATTTTAGCTTTATCTCAAGAACTACTGCACGGACTTTCATAAAAATTTAGATTCAATTAGTCCTTGTGTCCTTGATATTATTTGATGCTAATTACATTTTGGTGGAAATCGCTTAAGAGATGGCGCTGCTATACTGCATTATTCATAATTAACGCAATAGCGCTATCTCAAGAACGAATTTTCATCAAAATTGAGATTCAGTAAATCTCTGACACAGATTAGTGTTATTTAGTTCTTTGTTGTAAATTGTCCTACAGGTGACGCTGATATGCTGCATTTTTTATGATTTCGCAATAGCTGTATCTCGCGCTTTCATGGATTTTCATCTAAATTCAGATTCAGCTGGTACCTAATAAGAATTGATCCTGATCAATTTTTGGTGTACATCACTCAGCAAAAAACGCTATTTTGCAGGGGGGGGGGGGGGGAGGGTTCTGAGGTTTCTTTAATTCTTCTATCTTAGAAACTAATACACTGAAATTTTGGAATTGGCACATCCGTCTATTTTATCTTCGACTTTTGGAGGAAAATGAAAATTATATTACCTTCAGAGAAATCGATTAAAAATTTTAAAGTATCGATTAAATCGAGTTGGCCGTAGTATCGATTAAATCGATTTAAAAAATCGAAATCGCCCATCACTACTACAACTCGGATATAGGTGATCCGGTTCAACATTAAATTAGATACCGTAAAGATTGGTTGTGTACTATTCCAATTACTTTCCACCTCACACTCAATACACGTTAAATTCACTTTTTTGGAGCTCAACCTTGAGTCTCCCAACACAAGTATACTGGGCCTGCACTTCTTAGCCCAGAGCACTAAACACCAGGACGTCTGTGTCCTTTGCGCACCAGAAAACACACACTTTACGCTCTTCCACACAGAGCAACCTCTAGGTCCGAAACCTAGGTACCGAATTGATGATCTGAGGCAAACTTGCCCTCTCCAAATCACTGCTTTCCCCCACATAAACCCCTTTGGAGCCTCCTCATTGGACACTCCATTCTTTTCTTGCTTAGTGGCATGCTACTAATCTGCTCACCATCCGCATAATTCACTGACAGGTGGACATGCCTCTCAGCTGTCTCTTTTCTCTAACACCCCACCTGTAAAGGATTAGCTGGCAATTCCCCTTTCCACGAAGAAGGAATGTCACCTTGGAAATTCTGTACACAACCATACAATATGAGATATTCAAATAGAGAAAGAGTAGACATTACATTCTTTAGCACAGGTGCTATCAGATCCTGACACCACCTTCAACAGCTCGAAATTTTCCGATACATTTTCAGACTCATTTTTCAATGTAGAAACATGAAACTTGTTGAGATGATTTTTGAAGTGGTGTAAAAGATGCCGTGTGATATAGTTTTTCGCTCAATTCATTAGAATTTGTTTTATATGCAATTATGTTCCCAGCGTGACCCTTTTTTCGTTCGCAGATCTCCCACTTCGGATAATTTGGTCCGAAACGCCTTTTTTGACAGCATTTTTTTGCGACATTTTCTACAGTTATCAAAAAATCGACAATCACGGCACCTTGTGTAGTTTCTAAATATGAGAATTTGCCAGTTTGGTGCATTTGTGAGCAAAAATGAATTTAAAAATAAATCTGAAAATAAGCAGTTTTGATCGAAATACACCCTTAAGCACACTAAAATTAATAATAATAATAATAATAATAATAATAATAATAATAATAATAATAATAATAATAATGAAAAAAGGACGATTTTACGGAAATTGTGCTGGTAATCGAAACGCCAATATAAATCAGAAAAAATCGAAAAAAAAAAAAAAGGAAAAATTTCTGGAATTTATAGATATTTTCCCGTTAAAATTAGTAAATTGTGCTATCATCCCGATTACCAATACAATTTCATAAAATTGTCCGGTTTTTTTTTTTTTTTTTTTTTTTTCCTTCTTTCTTATAAGCATTTTTTCGAAATACTATTTCATTTGCATTTTTTTCCTCCTTAAACGTAAAATCTGCTATATATAATAAATTCTATGTAAGGCGGACTTTGTGCAAGACAGAAATCTGTTTTACCCGGAAAGATTTTCAAATCTCTGCTATCCTGCGAATCCATGTACATACAGTAAAATTTGTCTAAAGCGGAATATTGTCAACTACGTAAAATTTTCTCGGTCCTGGTAGAGGCTGTAATTATAAATGGATATTCATCTAACGAAATTTTACAGGCATTTTTTTAACTGTAAAATATTTATAAAAAATTTATATAACTTTTGATCAGAGATGCCAAATGAAAATTTATTCCTGGAAATTAATAAATTAAACAGATTTAATAAAAAGTGTGCTTTTAAAATACCATTATAAGTCTATTCTTTTGAACTCTGACAAAAGATTTCTTAAAATAAATAAAATAAAATAAAATAAATAAGACTGCTACTGTTGACTTATAATTTTTAGCGGAAGTCAAAACTGAAGTGCAATACATAAATAAATGTTTTTAATAAAAAAAAAAAAAAATAAAAAAAATCTAATAATATATTTTATCTAAAATCATGTATTTTTAGCACAAAGTTATCATTATGTGTAGGCATATAGTTTTGTATTATTGTAAAATATACTTTAGAAAATCCGTTAAAATTTGAAATTTTGAATAAAGCAAACTTAATAATAAAAATTATACAAATGTATAAATGTTTCTTTTAATAATAGCAATAATTATAGATATTTTTATTTCGTATAGTTAAAAATATAGTTTTCAGAATTCATTCAATTAGTTATTAATGATTTTTGTTTACATCACTTATTTAAACATTAACGCCATCATACTAACTTATTTAATGATATGTATATAATATACTTATTTATATAACGCAATTTTATTGAGTTTAATAACATAACGCTTAGTTATTTTATAAGAATTTTCTTATCGTATTATGAACAATTTCGTACTTAGAAATATGTGAAAAAACATAATTATTTAAAATTAGAAATTACATTCCTTTGATTTTATAATAAAATGTTAACAATGTTCTAACAGAAATGTAGATGGAAGACAATATTTTAAAGGAATAAATAGCTTATATTTCTGAAGGTTTTGTAGAAAAATACGATTCGGGTGTCGTACTAATCCTAACTTAGCAAGAAAATACACATATGTCAAATGTCGAGATCTCAAAAATCAGTTGAAAATTACGCCAAGAAAAAAATAAACAAAACCTCTAATAAAATGTATTACTCTCCAATGAGACATAACATTTAATTTGTAATTTGTTTTTCAGAAAATAAATTAAACAAGCAAATAAAAATGAATAAAAAATTAAATAAAAAAATGAATTCATCGGTCTGATTACAACAATTTACAACAAAAGTAACGTAAATGCATATTTTCCTAATTAGATGGAAGTGTTTCTTTCTACCTTTTAAAATGCCGTTTCTGATGTTGAATTGCACCTATCTCTTAGTCACGCGACGACAGCTCAGTCAACGCCCCCGACCAATGAAATACCACATTTCCCAAGTGAGTTTTGTTCACTTCCACCCAATTGGTGAACAACGAGCTGTCACTTGATTAGCGACACGCCTTCCAATAGCAGTAAAGTTGAACTCTTAACTCCTCCTACGAAAAATCATACGTCACAACTGAGCCTCCGGATTGCAGCGCCATCTAGGTACGACTTTCGTGGGTATCTAATAGGAACGGGAGAAACTCTTGTAGTTTAGAAGAACGATCATAAGAGAGTAGAGAGTGTGTTTGTTGTCAGTGGACGCGATGAAATGCCATTGTTGATATGCAAGCAAATCTTAATATTTGATAGACGCAAGAACTCCAAGCGTTTAATTCAACCATTCCGTGAAAGTAAAACGAAATGCTTTTTATGTAATGAGCAATTATCTTGACTTTGGTGACTTGGAACGGGTTTGGCTTTGCTCTTCGCGGAACTAGCCGCCGTCAGTGGAAACAACGACGCATTCGAAAACTGGACTTCGCGATTGACAAATGGCCAATTTTTGAAGAACAACTACTCAAAGCAAGATAATTTTATTTAAAACTAAAACAAAATTCCGGTTTCATCTAGTCAAATATTTATTAATTATTACAAACGAATCAATTCTTAAACTGACCGGAAAGTAAACGACGATCTTGTAAATGTATTTTGTGATTGATTCAGCAATTTATATATAAAAATGAGAGGAATTGTCTATTTTTGTATTGAAAAAGAAGAAGAGTTGCTACTGGTCAAATAAATTCCTCGCTGAAAGACTTTTTCACAAACTCTATTGTGGTATCAATCAAGATCTTCTTTTCCAAGATCAGCTACACTGATCATCCCAATGTTGATCTCAGAAGAAGCTATGCAGGCTGAGAATGAAAAGTCTCGGTCGCCCCATGCTGCAACAAAACCCCAAACATGTCACAGAGCAACGGACTTTTCCATCGATGCCATCATGGCCAAAGATATACCTCTGGGAAACAAACGGACCAACATCTGCACCCGTTTACCCGGTAAGATCTAAGCACCATCTTTTAATTTGTTTGCAGTATAATGTGAAACTTTTTATCTATCTACAAAACAGTTTTAAGCATTTAGTTGGAGTCTTCTGCTCATTTTCTGACTCATTTTAAAATTCATTTTTGTTCTGAAAACACATCAAGTTGGCTGATTTTCTTATTCAGGAACTATATAATGTACTGCGTTTGTCGATTTTTTAAAAATACATACAGAATATATTGCAAAAAATTCTATCAAAGTGGGTGTTTTGAACCATTTTTTTTTGGAAGGAAAGAGTTGGGAACAAAAAAATATGGTCATACTAAGGAAATAATTATTTATAAATCCAGTTCTAATTAATTGAGCGAAAAATGAAAACCCACCGCCGCTTAAAAATCTCTTCAAAAATCACGTCTGCAAGTTCCATTTATTAACTCATAAAAATAAAACCAAAAATGTGTTGAGCAGGTATATATATATACATATATATCGTAATGCGTCTCGATAATAGGTAATGCACAATAGGATATATAATCTAGATGTTTAGTTTCGAATTTTAACGATTCATCAAAGTAATTAATCTATACTAAAATATTTTTAATGTACGAAATTATAGCTAGATATTTAGAATTTTCTTGAGTTCTAATGATTTCTCATCTTACATCTTTCAATTATTAAGTAATTCATCTAATAGAAAATGTAATTTGTTTTTGTTCGAAACGATACCTGCATTCTTATTAGGACAAATTTCGAGGTTTAACAACTTTTCAAAGTAATTCATCTATATTACAATTTGTAATTTTATAATGATCAATACCATGTTTAGACCTTAAGATCTGACAAATCAGTGGATCAAAATATTGTGTTGTTTCAAAATTACTGTCATATGTTCTTTATTTCGCTGCAATTAATTTAAAAATGTATCAGATGTGGCAGTGGCAAACAATGTTATAAGAAAATAATTTTCGAAATTTTGTATAAGAACTTCGTAAGTAAATCATTTTTTGTATTGACCACTTTTCTAATATAACAACTGTGCGTTTAATAGTTACTTTTAATTTAATTTCTGTTTTTAACTATTTCCTATTCTGTATCTAGTTTTCATTACATAAATTTAGTTTTCATTGTTAAAATAAATATTTTTTTGCAAACTTTTAATGTTTGAAGCTTTACGTTAACTATTTAAAATAGAAACAAGAATTTCTCTGGCTATTTTTTCAGCATTGAAATGCCTAAAGCTTCTACTTCTGAAAAAATTCAGTTCAGTGTCATAATTCGTTTTTATAAACATGCATTAAGTATTAACATTACTAAAGTTTTTTTTTTTCTTTTTTTTTATGGGGAAAAAAAGGAGCAACAAAAATATTTTGTCATTCTTATAATTGTAAATAGGAGTGGAAAAATGTGTTGCGTAACAAAAATTAGATTTCCAATAAATGCAATGTTTTTATTATGTATCTTCGTGATAGAATATTTAAAATGTTAATGCAGGTGGTAATCTTCTCGAAAAGCGTATTAACGTTTAAATATGAAATATTAAAAACTATTTTTAAAATTATTAAACATAAAAGTATTAAAATTGCAAAATAAATAACTAATTAAAGGCCAAAATAAAAAATAATTAGAATCTTATAGCTTCATCATAGATTTTCTAATACCGTGTAGTATTAGCATCGTATTTTTAGCCATAGTATATAATAAATTGTCACATAACGCAGTCTTCTGTTTTTATGCCTTCAATTTTGAATAAATTTGCATGATGATATTTAGAAAAATCTGAGGTGCTTAGAATTTATGACCTCGTGAACTCATTTAAAACACTCCTTTAAAATATTGCAAGCAGAGTCATTTTTATTTAGTACTTTTATTATTTTATATTTATTCAAATTTGTACAAAAAAATTATCGATATTTTTTTAATTTTTGAATTCAATTTTATGTATTTTTAATTCTGCAGCAGTATTTAAGTTTCTTTGCTTAAAAATTTAGAGATTAAAAAAATTTAACGGAAGTGCAATTTTAGAAACTAAATAAATCATACCAATTACATTTTACATTTTCTAATATAAGCAAGTTTTTATTTTACGCACATTGTCTATTTTTCTCCTTTCTCGACAAATAACACAATAAAAAATAAAATCTTTTTACAGTTATTTTTAATAACCTTGTTTTCAAGTAAATTATGTGCAGTGACCATCCTTATGATATTATTTAAGATTTTTTACATCTCGTCCTTAACATGTTGCTTTTTATTATATTTGTAACATTTTAAAATATTTATAAGTCTAAAATGTCATAAAATATTTTTTAATAAGTAGTTATTTAACTAGGTATATATAAAGGATTTTTCACTCTTTAAGATGTCATGATATTATAATAAAAATAACACTGCAAATGTTAAACAATTTAGTGCTGCTCTAATCTTTTTTCCTTTTATTTTGTCTGAATGAATAATTATATAAAAGCAATGATTTCAAAATGCTTTTCAAGTAATTTTTATTAGCGAGATATTTTTCCGTCGCCGTATATAATTAGATATATGATTGCAAATTAAGTTGCTGTAGTTTTTTTACAATCTTTAAAAATTAAATAATTTGCAATTTTCTTTTAAAAGCTATATAAGTTAATTATGTGTTCAAAAAGACAATTAATACTCTATTATATTTAATATGATGCTTTGTTTAATTCGAGTTGTCTTTTGTTTTTAACTTTGATGATTCTTAAGAATTGACATATGTATCGGCACCAACAAAGCTCACTAAGTGATGATTAATATGGCAACATAACAATATTTTAACAGCATAAATCTGAACCCGTGTAATTATATCAAAATTTCTACAACATCAATACAGTTACTTAATTATTAAGGGCAATATGCTTGTTGTCTCACATTAAAAGCTAATTAATCTGCTGTTATTGTCATCTGGCATTTCAAATCTAAATCTTTTCATTGCACAGTGTATAATTAGTATCACTAATTTTCTGTTCGTTAATAGGGTTTACGGAATTGTGTGTTAATCGGTGGTAATAAATAAATAAAATAAAACTTCTTGTTATGTAAATAAAAAGTATTATTATTTAAATTAAATTAAGGTTGATAGTATTTATACGGAGGAAAAATTATTTTTATTTTATTTTTCATTTTTGCCCGGTAGTAGATCATTTTCTCTAATTGATATATTTTTCCTTCTTATTTGTAACCAAATATTTTGTAGTATCATTTTTACCTTTAGGTAGTGGAACCATTATTCGGTGATAGCACATTATTAGTTGTAAAATAATAATAACAAAAATAATAATGTAAAAAAGGGGAAAGAAGAAAAGGTTGAATGGACTAATGCAAATAACTAGCTTATTTTCGCTCAAATATGATTCCATTCATATGAAGTTATCGTTTTTCTTTAGTGTATTAAAAGAAAAGAGCTACAACGTAAAAAATCTAATGTATTAATTAAATGTAACAGACTTTATTTGAAAATTAAAATGTACACTGTAAAAAAAAAAAAAAAAAAAAAAAAAAAAAGTGCGGTTATTAAGATTTTTTTTTAGTAGATTTGTATTCAAAGAACTTTTCATGTAACGGTAACAGCTAAAAATCATATAAACCTTCCTCGGCTGCATGAAATTTTGCTGTTATCGTTATATGAAAAGTTCGTTATATGAAAAGTTCTTAAGAATACAAAAGTACTAAAAAGAAATCTTAGTAATTCTTTTTTTTTCTTTTAACAGTGCATACTTATTCAAAAATTAAAAAGTTCTGGTGCAAAACAAAGTAACTGGCATTTTAAAAATTTTATATGATTTTCATGTAAATTTTACATTGCACCCTGGCAGAAATTTAAAAATGCAAAGTTTTATATAGTTTTCTATGTATGCCATTATTATCAAAGATAAATGTTAGATATGAGTTTTAATAAAGAAGACTCTGTAAAAATTTCATTTGGAAATGTGGTGGTGGAAGGGTTAGTTAGTACAGCTGTTTTGGTGGCGGGAATTGCAAAATTTTTTAAAAGTTTTTCTCTTAAGGACTATTTTGAGTAAAGTCAAAGTTGTTTTCATAAAATTTATTATATCTTTGTAAAAAATAGCATTTCATATATCCGAATTTAAATCAAGACCTAGATCAAGATTCAAATCAAGCTACCGAAATTCAAATCAAGTCTTTGCTTATGATAACTTTTTTTAAGTTCTACTGAAGTTTTTCTCTTTCAGACGAACTTGTTCTGTTTGAAAATTACAGAATTAAAACATAAAACAATAATCAATGAAGAGTATGTACTTATGTGGTATGAAATTTTATGAAAGGGGCCCGTTTCGTCAGAGGTATAGATGAAGGTTTTTTCTTTTTTGTTTGAAGCCCATTTTGTGTATCGAGTAAAAGTTGATTTTGAAAAATATAATTAATTTTTGTGAAAAGTTAAATTTTGTTTAGAAAGATCAATCCCAGTTTACTTAAATTCGAATCAATAATAATAACTTTAAAAAAAAATCTTCCTACTAAAGTTTTCTTTACAGATGAGCTTGTTCTATTTGTAAATTATACATTTTAACAAAATAAAAATAATTAATAAGAAGTATGTCTTATGGAATGGAATTTTATGAAGGGATCTATTTTATGAAAAAGGAATTTTGTGAAAAGGTCTGATATATTAAGTTTTTATTTGAAATGTCGAAACTTGAAAATTGTATTTTGTTAGTTTACCTTATTTTACACACAAGCCTTCAACTGTACGTTTTATAAATTCTAATTTTGTTATAAAATACACTACGGTATAAAATTTTTAATTAACACTTTATGTAGCATTAATAAAAAGGTTCCCTTAAGGGTGTATTCGAAAAACTGCCTTTCCACCTTCAACAGCTCGAAATTTTCTGAAACAATTTCAGACTCATTTTTAAAAGTAGAAAAATCAAACTTACTGAGAATCTTTTTGAACTGGTGTGTAAGGTGCCGTGTGATGTCAATTTACGCTCGATTTATTAGAATTTGATTTATGAACAATTATCTTCTCAGTATGACTCTTTTTTTCGTTCACAGATCTCCCGCTTCGGAAAAATCGGTTCAAAATGCCATTTTTGATAGCTTTTTTTTGCAATATTTTCTGCATTTATCAAAGAATCGCCAATCACGGCACCTTGTGTACTTTCTAAATAAGACAATTTGCCAGTCTGATCCTTATGAGAGCAAAAATGAATTCCAAAATAAATCGGAAAATAAGCAGTTTGAATCGAAATACACCCTTAAAGAAAAACGATTTAAAAATTATTTAATACTAAAATGATGGTATATTTAACTTTTAACGAACTATATTTTGAATTGATACATGTTTAAAAACACAGATAATTTTATGAAATTAATTAAGTAAATTGCTTTCCCAGGCATTTAAACATAAAAGACTTTTATGTTGCTAAGAGATGAGCATTAAAAATATTTAACCAAAAAAAAAAAAAAAAAAAAAAAAATCATTTATTGATAAAACCTCTATATATTAACTTTTAATACTTAATAGAATAATAGAAAAACAGTATGATTATAAAAACTTTAATGTAATTTTTTTTACAAAAAATTATATGCAAATCTGATGAATCAGTTTCAATACTTTCAAAATTTCGTATTATTATTGTATAACTTTCTACCACTTCTTTTTTTTTTATACTTCTCTGAAAATGAAATTTTCATGAATAAATTTTACGAGAAAATTTAAAAAGAATTTAGGGGCATATAAGGCAGTTTGTAGTAAATTTTAACTTTAAAGTATAATTCAACATAATTTCAGAATTTTCAGACAAAAATAAAGTTTACAACAGCAAATTATATAGATAATCCGGGCTGTAACATAAATTCGAAACTGCTCTATTTTTATACATTCCTAAAGTTATTTTTATTCGTAAATTGGTAAAAAATTGTTCTATTTTTATTCAGATATAAGAAAATCGAATACCGTTTGTCAGTAAGGCAAAGTGTTGTTTTAGGTAATAGTGTCAAAGCTGCAATTCTAAGCCGATTCAGCGATCGTTTTCCAAGACCTTTCACTTATAATTCAATATGCATATCATATTCCTGTGGAAAGGAAAAGCATTGTTTGATTCATTGTCACTTAAATAAAATAAATGAATGTTTGGGGAAAAATATGTACTTTTGAGTGAGGAAAGTACAAAAGAGATTGAGACTATCTTTAAATTAAACACAAACTCAAATTTTTAATTCCTATAGTAGAAATAAGTAGAAATTTAGATAGTAGAAATTTACCTGGATTTTTTTTTCTTTTCTTTTTTTTTTTTTTTTTTTTCAAAAAAGTAAGTTTTTAATTTACTTTGTAAAACGATGGCTAATTTAATTTAATGTACTGATATTTAAATTGTATAAATAATACAGTTTTAAATATATTCTCTGGATATCTTCAATTAGAAACTTCGAAAATTTATGAATTTTACAATATTTTTCTATAAAGAAATTTTATACCTACTTTTTGGATTTTCCTCAAAAAACAATTGTTACTTTTAATTTAATGGCATTTAAAATGCACAAAATTTAAAATTCTTAAATTATTTTCATGTAAGTCTATTTCTAAACGATTAAAAACAGTAAATTTCACTAAATCCTTTTTTGAAAATATGTCTTAATATCTTGTGTAGTAATTTTTTATAAGTGAAACCCGTTTTATATTAATTGGTTTTTAATTCTATTTTGCAATTTTCTTAATTGTAAAAGGATATTTCAAACGCGATAAAGGAATGGATAAAGTAAATAAAGGATTAATATTGCATATCTTATTTTTTAAATAAAAATAAAATTATGCGTACATTTTACTAAGTTTGAAGTTAAATTTTCATAGGGAAAAAGAAAATGTAATGTAATATTTAAGAAAGTCAATGACGATCTAAATTCTGAAATACACCAAAAAAGATCCATTCTGATCTGAAAAAGCAAATGTATAATTATTTTTGAGCTACAAAATTTCTTTTAGAAAAATCTAATTTTTAATTTCGTTTCATTCTACTTTTATTATTTTCCTTTTTATTTAAATTTGCTAAATATATATATATATATATATACAAATATATATCACCAACATTAACTTGTGTAGGTTGTAACATACGTCCTCCTGATATTCTTCAGATGTTTTTCGTGGTTCAGTAGCTTCGAGGAATTTTAAATACAAACACTAACACTTTTACTTCAATACCTTTTTAAAAGTGTTCAGTACTACTTTTAGTATTTAATAAAATAAAAATTCCTCATTTTTATAAAACATCTCCAGCATCAACATGTGTGGTCTACGAACTACCTTCTCCCGGGTATATTTAATTCATATTTTTTTATCATTCAGTAGCTTCGTATCCGCTTTAATGCCATTATTAAGGTTCTCCATGTTATAACGAAAAATATCATAACGGTAATGCAGAGAGACCTCAACAATAGGAGGTGTAACCTTAGCCTCCCCTCTCTCAGCTTGCCTCTTCAAACACTGCAAAGAACAATTATTTTTGGGAGTGCGATAGGGGGTACTCCACTGTGCCCCGCCTACTGCTTTAAATCGCTTGACACGGTTAAATAAATCACCTTAGAAAATATGTATCATCGTGTTCACACCGTTTGAGAAGCGTTTTAACGAAATTACTTTTACAAAAGAAACTTTTTTTTTTACTGCCCTATAAGAACATATGGTTTATTTGAATAGTAGAGCAGTATTTGAATTTCAATATTCAATGTACAGATCCCCCCCCCCTTTTTTTTTTAATTTGGAAAATTTTTATGGAGTTGGAGTATTTTTTCTCTTTTCTTCAGAATTTAATATAGCAATACGTTTCAGTCAGGAAAAAAATTTCAATTAGAAATCGGAAGTTACAAAATTAATATTTCTGGCATAGATTGGGATTTCTTTCAATCAACCCTTTCGGGTCTAGTGTACTATTAAAAGTACGTGTCTTTTCACTAAGTATTAATTTGTCCTAACGAATACTTATTCTCTTTCAACATACAGAAATAATAGTATATATGGCTATGCTTTTCTTATTATGACTTAATTTTTGGTTGAAATCTATTGCTACATTGAATTCTGAAGTTAGAAAAAAATGCTTCATTAAGGGTGTATTCGAAAAAATGATTTTCCACCTTCAACAGCTCAAAATTTTCCGATACATTTTCAGGCTCATTTTTAAAAGTAGAAACATGAAACTTGCTGGGGTGATTTTTGAAGTCATGTAGAAGATGCCGTGTGAAGTAATTTTTCACTGAATTAATTAGAATTTGATTTATAAGCAATTATTTTCTCAGCGTGACCTTTTTTTCGTTAGCAGATCTCCCTCTTTGGAAAATTTGGTCCAAAACACCGTTTTTGACAGCATTTTTTGCAACATTTTCTGCATTTATCAAGGAATTGACAATCATGGCACCTTGTATAGTTTCTAAATAAGAGAATTTGAAAGTTTGGTGCATTTGAGAGTAAAAATGAATCTAAAAATAAATCTGAAAAAAAGACAGTTTGGATCGGAATACACCCTTAAGGGTGTATTTTCAAATCATAATAATAGTAATAAAAAGATCTACATGTTGAAGTTCAACCGTTATAGGGTAGTAACAAAGTTATCTTTTGTAAAAGCAATTTCGTTAAAACGCTTCTCAAATGGTGTTAATATGATGATGCATACTTTTGAAGATGATTTATTTAACCAAGCATAACAATTTAAATCAAAAATATTATTCCTGCTGTTAATTCCATTTAAATTTTAATTGTTAATTGAAATAAATCACAATCAATGTCAGTTACATTAACCTGGTTAATTTAATTTAAATTTTTAGTATTAACCATTTCGAGTCCGAGTTCTTTTCCATATTGAGAACAAAATTAATTTAATTTTAATTTGGTAATAATAAATTTCAAAGTTTGCTTAATTCTCTTTGCACCTTTTTTCGATTCCTTTATTTTATACATGTATTATAGTCTTTAAATTTAAAATATAAGTTACTTTTCTGAACCAATCATGTGTCACAAAACACAAAAAGAGTAGAAAGCTGTAACATCTGATAAACCCTATTGTAATAATACGATATTTTCCAAATGTCTTCAAAACCTCTTCCTTAACCAATTATCATATCAATATGAAATGAATAGTACAAAAAATAACTACATTCGTTAGATTTCAGGTAATGAGACTATTTTTAAACTTTAGTAAGTCTATTTAGATAGCTACGATTGATTAAAATAAAATTAATTTTGTTGTCAATATGGAAAAGAATTTGAACTCGAAATAGTTAATACTATAAATTTAAATTAAATTAATCAGAGTAATGTAACTGACATTGATTGTGATTCATTTTAATTAGCAATGAAAATTTAAATGAAATTTAGAACAGGAATAATATCTTTAATTTAAATTGCTACTTGGTTAAATAAATCATCTTCGAAAATATGCATCACCATATTCATACCAATTGTGAAGCGTTTTAACGAAATTGCTTTTTCAAAAGAGAATTTTTTTTCATACGCTATAAGAATATACGGTTGAACTTCAACATTCAACATGTAGATCTTTTTATTACTACTATTATGATTTGAAAATTCATTTAATGAAGCATTTTTTTTTTAAACTTCAGAATTCAATGTAGCAATAGATTTCAACCAAGAATGTATTGCTTATAATTTGTATTGATAAATTTAGAAATTGTAAGTTAGAAGAGTAATATTACTGACATTGATTGGGATTTCTGCCAATTATCACTGCACATTTAAAGGAAATTGAGAAGAATTATGTAACAGACACTGATTGAAAGTTACTTTAAATAACAATAAAAATTTAAATGGAATTAGCAGTATGAATAATATTATCGATTTAAATCGCTACTAGGTTAAATAAATCACTTTCTAAAATGTGTACCACCATATTCATACCGTTTGAGAAGCGTTTTAACGAAATTAATTTTACAAAAAGCAATTTTTTTTTTAACTGTTCTATAGGAACATGTGGCTTTATTTAAATAGCAGAGCAGTATTTAGAGTTATTCATTTTCATTGTTTGCGCTTCAACATTTAACATATAGATTTATTATTATTATTATTTGAAATTTCGTTTAATAAAAGTTTTTTTTCTCTCCAAAATCCAATCAGAAATGCATCAATAAAATTAGAAATTGAAAGTTATAAGCTTAATATTATTGACATTGATTATGATTTCTGTCCATTAATATTACAAATTTAAAGGAAATTGACAAGAATTATGTAACAGACATTGACTGAGATTCACTTTAAATAACAATAAAAAATTAAATGTGATTGGCAGCAAGAATAGTATTATTGATTTAAATCGCTACTTGATTAAATAAATCATCTTCGAAAATATATAGTATCATATTCATACCATCTGAGGAACGTTTTAACAAAATTACTTTTACAAAGGAGACTTTTTTTTCCTGCCCTATAACAGCATATGGTTAAATTCTTAAATTTCTTACCTTTCTTAAATTCTTAAATTTCTATTATTATCATTATGATCCCTCTAGAATTCGATGTAGCAATACATTTCAATCAGAAGTGTATTGCTACAACATGCATTGATAAAATTAAAAATTGAAAGTTATAAGAGTAATATTATTGTCATTCACAAGGATTTCTGTCAAATTAACCCAACAGATTTAAATAAAATTAAACAGAGTAATGTAATTAACATTGACTGAGATTTATTTGAATTAGCAATGAAATTTTAAATGGAATTAACAGCAGAAATAGTATTGATTTAAATCGCTGTGCTTGGTTAAATAAATCATTTCCGAAATTATATGTACCACTATATTCACACCGTTTGAGAAACGCTTTAACAAAATTACTTTTACAAAAGAGACTTTTTTTTACTACCCAAGAACATATGGGTTTATTTGAACAGTAGAACAGTTGGATTAAATTTCGTTATTTGAGGGGTTTTTTTTTAAATTATGATTTAAAATTTCATTTAATGAAGCAATTTTTTTTATCTCCCAATTTTAATATTTCAATACATTTTAATCAGGAAACGATTTCATTTAGAAATTGGAACATACAAGAGAATAACATTACTGGATATTAATTGAATTTTTTTTCCAATTAACACTATAAATTTAAACAAAATTCTAAGAATAACGTAATTGCTTGAGATTTACTTCAATTAACAGTAAAAATGTAAATGGGTTTAAGAATTATATTATGGATTTCAATCGTTACATGTGGTTAAATGTATCATCATCTTAGGAAATATGTACCATTGTGTTTACACAGTTTGGGAGGTTGGTTGGTTGGTTGATTTTTGTCGTCCGATTATCTACGCTAATGAGATATAGGACCAGGGGGAGTGCCCTCCGTGGGGGTCTTTCTAAGGGAACCTAACCCGTATTTACGCAAGGTTCGAAGAAAACCACGCAAAACTCCGAACGGTTAGGCCGACAGCCGCGATTGGGTTCGAACCCAGCACCTGCCGTCTACCAGTTGAGAGGTCCGAACCTCTCGGCCACTGGTGAGGCCACAGTTTGGGAGGCACTTTAACGAAATTACTTTTACAAAAAAAGAAAAAGACCTCTATTTTTATTATTATTCTCTAAGAACATATGACTTATTTGAATAGTTAGAACAGTATTTGGACGAATTCGTTTTCACTACTTGAACTTCAACATTCAATGTAGATATTAAATATATATATATATATATATATATATATATATATATACAGGCCCGTAGCCAGGATTTTTTTTCGGGAGGGGCTCAATTTTGAATTTTTTTCTGACCTTACGAAAGTAATTTGTATTATTTGCAGCAAAAAATTTAAAAATAATTAAAGCTTAGCCTAAAGTGTGCTCCTGCATAGTATACTTGATAACCAATCTTGTTATTTCATAATTTATTTTGATTTCTGTTGCAATTCGAATTTCAAGAGCATTCCCAGTTTCCAAAAATGTTGGGAAACCGAGAGTTTATAGGAAAAATCTTCCACGTAACTTAAACACAAACTAACAGTGAATAAGATGAGCTTAAAGCATCTCATGAGAAAACATAAAATATTGAAATGCAAACAAGTAATATGAGTTAATTTAAAAACACAGGAGAGTCTAGCATTACGAGTGCGAGATCTTTAAACTATTGATTTATAAATGAAATTAATTGCACGCATTATTTTTCCAAAAGATAAATTGCTATGCAATTATAAAAATTGCATTTGTATTTCACATTCTGATTATAATTATAAATGCAATACTCTTGGTACAATAAATTTACTAGTGCAACAGAAACAATGATCGTGATTTCTTCTTAGCCGTGATGCTGATTAACTTAAAATCTACTGTAACGTCCCAATGAATGGAAATCATTGCAAAGCTACTCAGATTCTCATAGGCCATAACATTTCGAGAGAAACATTTAATTATTTTCATTTTCGAAAAAGATCTTTCAGGACGAATGTTGCTACTGGGCTTTCAACAAGACTGTCAGTAAGTGTTTGATAATATTGTAATGCGTCACATTGCAGCAGAAGCGGATTACAGCAGAAGCGGATTAACTACGACCCGGTCCCCTAGGCTCGACTTTCTGAGGGCTCCCTTTCACTCCTTCAAAGAGGTACATACTGGAAACATTAAAACACATGCTTGCTTCATTAACTCATAAATCATTGATGATAAAAACATAAATGATTACGACAAAGAATTTCGCTCATCTTTTGTCTTTTGTATTAAATATTAATATCCGACCAGTGTAAAAGAATATTTACTTGTTCTTTATATTAGGAAAATTTTAGCTCCCGGCCCCCATTTTCTTCTGGGCCCCTAGGCTTCAGCCTACTCAGCCTAATGGGTAATCCGCCTCTGCATTACAGTACTAAAACTTTTAGAATCTCTGTGCTGATGTCAACATAAGCAATTTGTTTGCACCCTAATTCATATTCAGCTTTCGTTTGCTACATTGTCACTTTATCCTGAAAATATTGAGACATTCTATAATTTGCTTGCTTTTTAAAGTGAAGCAAATCCTCGAAGTAGTAAAGGAAAATCTTTTTGAATGTCTTTATTCGAAATGAATCCATTATTTAAATTTTGAATAAGACTTTCTACATGGTGAATAAAGACCGTGATATTGTAAAACTCTTCAGCAGATGTAATTTGAATGTTTGCACATGTTGTCCATCTAAATGTTAGTCTTGGGATCTTTTAGTTTGGAAGATGTCTTCCCGAAATTTTGATGCGCAATAAAATATTTCACAAAAGATTTTTAATGCATTTTACTATACGTTTATGTAAAACAATTAGGACTCCTTAGCATGAGTTACAACCAATATCATGTCACGAGTTTTCTTGAAGAACTCACTGACTTTGTCAGGCAGAAAACTTTTCTCACAAACAGAAAGGTTTGAGAAAATCATTCTTCTCTTTGACTGCCAAAAAAGCTGAAGTAGTTGAAAATTTTTTCCATGTGTTTATCGAAATATTTCCTGCGCTAATGCAAATGTATTTAAGTAGCTCAATAAAAGTTAATGCGATTTTATTCCTCTGATAAATATTGTGTCAAATGCAAAAAAGTCATTTTTTAGGGGTATATGATGCAATTTCTTCTTAGTACTTCGGCAACTGTATCAGAGGATATTTGAATGAATTCATTCTAAATGTCTGAGGGTGAAGTAAACAGCATTTCTATTTATAATAAGGTACCCTGGGGTAATAACGCCAGGCGGGGTAATAACGCCAAGTGCTTATATTTTGCATAATTATGAAATAATCAGGTAAATGACACCCATGTGCTCTGCGCAGAAGGGTTTTGAGTCATATAAATCGCAAAAAACAGCTTCAAGTTAATTTGTTTCATTTTTAGGTCTTGTTGTTTTTACAAACAACTAAAATTACGGCTTGATCTAAAATTTGCGAGATACGTTTTGTGATGTGAAGACTATCTTTTTATCCGGAAATACTTCGGTAATTACATAAATTTGTAGTGCATTTCATGTAATTTTAAAATGTTGTTGAAGATTTTGGATATCTTCTTGAGATAATTTGTAATTTAAAATGTACTGCGCAATAACTATACTGGGGTAATAACGCCAATCCTTGACTTTAGTACCCCGGTTGATTCCCTACAGTGGCCGAGCTACATCCTAAATACTGATTCAAATAAACACAGTTAAAACTGTCCAATGTTTCTCATATTTCTATTTAAGCGGTCCTTTTTAAGCAAAAAAGAAGCTCACGGTCTGATATTCTTTTGCCTCATCCCCTCCTCCCACAGCACACCTTTATTTTTCTTACACTTTCACAAAAATTGAACATTTTCAATAGCTTAGAATGCAATTTGTCAATTTCTAAGTTTGTAGAGTTTGTATTTTTAGAATTGGGCTATCTACATGCAATTATTCCATGTTATTTCATAGTTTTGTTTGCATGGCGTTATTACCCATATAGGTGGGTAATAACGCCAAATAGCATTGGTCAAGAAAAAACGCCATTACATTTTATGAATACATATCTGTTAAATTATTTTATTTTATATAGATAGTCAATGAGTTGCTGTATAAGATCCTATATTTGTTTGAAAAATACAATCTAAAACTAAGCCGTGAAAATTGGTAGAACCTTAACGTGGCGTTATTACCCCAGGGTACTTTACCTCTATATTCCTGGAGTTTTGTGACGTTTCTTTACCAATTCTTTCGTGGAAAAACAAAAAACAAGGTTTACAATAAATCCGTTTTGGAATATATAAAGGGAAATACTATTTTCTGGATCTTTCATCCATTTCTCTTATTTTTGTTTGTTCCTACAATTATTGGAAAATTCTATGGCTGTTTGGAAAGTAAAATCGAATAAAAAGAATTTCTCTTTGTGGCATAATCCAAGTCATCTCTAGCTACATAGCAACATCGAATTGCTTTCCATACTGTAGGCTCATATCGAGTACTTCACGAATCCCCTCCAGAGTCAAGTTGTTCCGAACGCTAACATCAAAACAATTCTCAATTTTAATTTCTAAATATGGCTTGGTGCCAGGAAAAGTTGATACTATTGAAACTGACTTTACATAAGATAATTCAAGGACGCATGGTGCTGTTTTGTAATTTTGCAATTTAAAAAAATAGTATGCGTCTGAAAAATTATTTTTGCCATTTCATACCATATTTTTTAGTTACTTAAAAAATTCCATTAACAATCATTAACATTTTTGCTTCCATCTCATCCAGCCAATTGACAAAATAGTGTATTTTCGTCATTTAGTCCGCTGCTCAAAAAGTTTATTTTACACTCAAATTCCATTTGGTAAAATTTGTTTTTTGAACTCTGAATACATTTTACTTCAATTAGTAAATTGAATTTTTGGAGTGAACTGGGCCAGTGTTTAAATTTTTACTATATCCCTAAACACAACTCAAAATGTCGCTATACTGACTATAAAAATAGAACCCCCTAGTCCGTCAGTACATCCACCTACATCTGTAGATTGTCTTCGCAATGTAATTGGGGGTAAATGTTATCAAATACGCGTGTTGACGGGCTAGAAAGCTCTCTCGATGGCGCTATGAAAAATACATAGGAATATCCATCCCTAAAGTTGATAGTTCTAAAAATATAAAGAAGATTTTCCTGACAAATCAGCTACTTTAAGCACATTTTCATTGTATTCAAGATTCTTATGCAAACAATTAGCAGAAAAGTTCTTCAGTGAAGAGAAAGGGGATGGCATCTTTAGGTTTCTCGATTCCGTATCGTTTTCCTTCGTACCATATTTTTTCAAAAATGCATTCTAATAGTTTCTTTTTAATGAAAAGTTTTTCACAGTTATAACATTACCAAAAGGTACTTTAAAATTATATATTTTTTCCACATGATTTTACATTATAGGCGACAAGTTTTTGGCTCCTTTCTCTGCAAAAAATTGCACATTGACCGCGCTAAATTTCCTTTATATGCGCGAAGATAAAGAAAATTAAGGAAGATCATAGCATGCAAATAAATGTTTAATATTTGTCTCCTAAAGTTTGTCATATGTATCTTATACTTAAATTTTTTTAGTCAAATTAATGACACGGAATTTAACTTTATCGAATTTTACTGCGCATACCGATATTTAAAATTGCTTTTTAAAAATAATTTATATTTCTAATATCCATTATAAAAAATTATGTCTAAATACCCGATATAATGAAGGATTATTGTAAATGTAATTCAATAAATGGATGTTTTTAAGGCTAAAAATGCAATCTAATGTAATGAAAGATGAAAACAAACAAAACTTGCTTTATTACCATAGAGATAATTTTGTAGAGCTTTCAAACTTTCGGGAAGGGCTTCAGCCCCCTTAGCCCCCTCCCTGGCTACGTGCCTGTATATATATATATATATACATATATATATACATATGTTTTGAAATTTTTTTGAAGGAAGAGGATTTTTCCTCCAGAATTTAACAATACATTTCAAACAGAAAAAGATTTTAATTAGAAATTGAGAGCTTTAAAGATGTATTTTGATTCAAATTTTATTTTGCGATTTATTTTTAAATTATTTTTTGCTCTTACATCATGCATCAAACTGGCACATTTATTATTTACAAAATACATAAAGGTGCCGTGATTATCAATATTTTGATAAATGCAGAAAATATTGCAAAAAATGCAATCAAAGTTAGCTTTTTGAACCAATTTTTCTGAAGCGGGAGATCTGGGAACGAAAAAAAGGGTCATACTGAGAAAGTAATTGTTCATAAATCAAATTCTAATGAACTGAGCACAAAATGACATCACATGGCACCTTACACATCTCTTCAAAAATCACCTCAGCAAGTTTCATATTTCTATACTTTAATAAATGAATCTGAGGTTGTATCGGAAAATTTTGAGCTGTTGAAGCTGGAAAAGCATTTTTTTTTTAAATACACCCTTACGTGTAATTTTACTGACATTTATTGATATTTCTTTCAAATAACGCTAAAAATTTTATCGAAATTAACAAAAATAATATACTTGACATACATATTTACTTTAATTAACAATGCAATTTGAAATAGGATTCTCAAGAATATTATTGATTTAAATCGCCTGACGTGATTTAAATTACCCCAGAAACATCTTTAAGTTCAAACACTTTGTATCGAAGGAAATTACTTTATTAAAAAGATATATTTTTTTTCCAGTTTTAAAAGGTCTATTTGAAAAAATATTTTTCCATCTTCAACAGCTCTTACTTTTCTGAGACATTTAAGACTCATTTTTAAAAGTAAAAACATGAAACTTGCTGAGGTAATTTTTGAAGTGATGTATAAAAGCTCGTGTTACTTCATTTTCCTCTCAAGTAATTAGAATTTGATTTATAAACAATTATTTTCTCAATATGACCATTATTTTCGTTCCTCAGATCTCCCGCATCGGAAAATTTGGTTCAAAACTCAAACTTTGGCAGCTTTTTTTGCAATATTTTCTGTCTTTATCACAAAATTGTTAAGTCCGGCACATTATGTAGTTTTTAAGGGTGTATTTCGATTCAAACTGTTTATTTTCAGATTTATTTTGCAATTTATTTTTGCTCTCAAACGCATCAAACTCGCATATTCTCTTATTTAGAAACTTTATAAGGTTCCGTGTCTGTCAAATTTTTGATAAATGCAGAAAATATTACAAAAAAATGCAGTCAAATTTGGCTTTTTGATCCGAATTTCCCGTAGCACGAGATCTGGGTTCGAATTTTTTCGAATACACCCTTAAATAAGAGAATTTGCCAGTTTAATGCGTTTAATCGCAGACATGAATTAAGAAATAAATCAGAAAGTAAGCAGGCTGGATTAGAAAATACCCTTAAGAATGTATGGTTTGTTTGAATAACATAGAACAATATTTGGAAGGACATTTCTCCGTTTTTTGAAATAAAACATTTAATGCACCGATTATTATTATTATTTTATTTTGTCTGTATTATAATTTCATTTGTTCAAGCAATCCCCCCCCCCTTTCCCAAGAATTGAATAAAGCAATACATTTCAACCAGAAGACGATTGATTATTAGAAATTGAAAATCGCAATAATAATACAATTGATATTAATTCCCCCCCCCCCTCACCTCCGCAATAATCCTAAAATTAACAAGAATAGATAACTGACAATGAGTGACATTTATGTCAATTGTCACTAAAAATATAAATAAGACTTGGAAGATTAATGGTCATTGATTTAAATTGCTTGATAAAATTAAATAAATCACTTCAGAAACTCAGAAACTATTATTATTTTCATATAATTTCGATAGCGTTTTAAGGAAATTGCTTTTACAAAAAATATCTTTTTCCCTCTAAGAACTTATGATTTACTTGAATAGCAGAACAGTACTTGAAGAGTTTGATTTCCTTTATTTGAATTTCAACTTTAAAAGTAATGATTTTATTTATTTATTTTTCTGATTAGAATTTCATTTAATGAAGCATTTTTTTTTCTTTTAGGATTTAGAGAAGCAATGCATTTTAAACAGAAAACGATTTCAATTAGAAATTGAAAATATAACAATAGTATTAGTTGTTGAGTTTTTTTTTCTTTTTTAATACCACTTGAGATTTAATTAAATTAATAAGAGTAATAAAACTGACACGGAGCGAGATTACTTTCAATTATACTTAAAAAAAAAAAAAATATGTAATTTTACATATTTAAAGTTCCAGAAAGTTGTATGCTTTTTAAATTTTTATTTATACTTTGTTACAAAAATAATGTAAATCTACAAAATTAGTTTTTCTAAAGCTTCAGAAATCACTATTTTTACTTTACCAATTAATATTTCATATTTAAAGAAACTTGAAATATCTGTTTGATTTCTGGAACCGGAAAAGGGATATATTGACTTGTTAAATATGTGGATTAAATTTTTTTTCTAACATTTTCTTTTATGTAATTACTTTTTATAAGCAAACGAAACAAAACAATAGTATAATTATGTAGCTCTGTGAAATGAATATGAACAAGCAAGTGAATAGCAAGTGGATAAGTATACAGAAAAAAGCTTATATTGTAAACCACTCTTCAGAGGTACATCCATTTAGAAATATAAGCAAATCCAGTCGGTTTCTGTCGAGGATCAAGTTATAAGCTGAAAAAAATTTATTCTTCATACACTCTATCGGCTATAGCTGAATAACCAAATAAAATACTTAAAAGCAATACAAAACATGAAATGCATTAATATGAAATGATAATAATAATTTATACCCGCTTTACCCTGTAAAATAAAATATTTTTCTTACAGTCTTCCTGGTAGCCCATGTTCAGATTTTTTTTTATACTATCACTTGAGGTTAATTTAACCGTTAGTATATACAGTTAACATGAACACACTTAGCGTGAATTACGTTTAACATAGATTGTTTTCACAGTCCCCTATAAAGACGAATACAAAGATTTGATACTCGTAGCATAAATTGCTGTTAACGTGAAAAAAAATTTTTATTCCCCCTGAGTTTCATGTTAACGAAGTTCGATTCTATAATTAGCAATTGCAGTTAAAATATTTATCTAAATATATATTTTGTTTATTATTTTTTGGGGGGGTATTTCAAATGAAATGTGTAAATTTGGAAAGAAAACAAGCTTGTCACAAAGAAAACTTTAACAGAAGGACTTTGAGAATTAGAAAAGATTACGCTTATTGTTTGGATTTGATAATTTCGATTTGGTCTTTTGCTAAAATTTATTCGTTAAGCAAAGATATATGATAAATTTCACAAAACTAACTTTTCCCCACAAAATGAAGCCTTAAGATAAAAAAAGCTTCGATAGAGACAATTATTTTTTTATTCGTATATGTCTTTATTCTTTCAAATTAAATATTTAGTTTCTTTTTGTTTCTGTCTTTACCCTTTCCATTGTGAAAGTCATTTCAAATTCTACAATCTTATTAATCTGAAATATTCAAAACAAAGCAATTAATTTCAGGGGGGGGGGGGAGATTTTAATGCATAGTAACTCAATATTTTTCTTTTGATTATACTCAGAATGTGATGGCAAGTATTAATATTTGATATTACAGCACTCCTACTTTATAGTCTCAAAATCAAAAATGTACTTAAAATAAAAATAAAAAAATGCCTTCAATGTTATTTAACTTATTATAATTTGACTTTTAGGTTTCTAATTTTTTTTCTTTTTTTTTTCTTTTTTTTTTTCTTTTTTCCCCATGCATTAAATACTTTAACTTGAATATTCAATCTCTCTCTCTCTTATTTGTCTTTCATTGTAAAAATCATAATGAAATGCGCAACTCTGAATTAATTGAAAATACCCAAAATATTGAACAAAGGTATTATTTAAAAGAAATTAGATTACATAATGCATTTCTCCAATAACATTTCACACTCATTTTCCTTCAAATTGTTCATTTACTTTTTCTTTTAAACATCTAATTTTTCCTCTTTTCATTTTACTTAATACACTCGTAAATAAGAATCTATTTAAAGCTGAGATCTTTCCAACATCCTTTATTCTTCTTCTTTAATTTAAATAAATGAAGTGTTTTCTGAATCTTTTTCTCATAAAATTAAATTATAAATAGCTTTAAATCAAATGCGGAACACATAAATCAGAACTGGAAAAACTATAACGCGATCTCCTGTTTTCTTAGTTGCCAACAACGCAAAACGGGATTTTTGCCAGCTCCGATTCTGCTTTTAATTTTTAATGAAAAGGAATGGTATTTTCCACTGAGAAAGGAGAAAATTATCAAGTTAAAGTTTTGTTATAAATGCTAAAGAAACATTATGCTTGATGAAGTTGTTAAGATATAAAACTTTTTATTGTATTTTATTTGGTTCATTTTTTTTTTTTTTTTTTTTTTTTTCGCATTATAAGCATTTGAGTTATTTTAAATTGGTTTCTCATCATTTTTAAATTTTTAATTATTGATTTCTTCTTGAGATTTATATTTTACTTTCGTAAACATAAATTCCCCATAAAATGAAGCTTCAAGATAAAAAAAACTTCGACACATTAAAATAAATATAGGGATAATTATTTTTTATTCGTATTTGTCTTTTGTGTTTCATTTTAAATATTTAGTCTCTTTGTTTCTGTATTTTTCCTTTCCACAGTGAAAATCACTTTAAATTGAGCAATCTTATTTATCCGAAATATTCAAAACAAAGCAGTTATTTTCAAAAGAGGGGGGAATCAATGCACAGATTCAATTATATTTTTCTTTTAATTTTATTCAGAATGTGACGAAAAATAATATTTGATATTACAGCACTCCTACTTTGTAGTCTCAAAATCAAAAACGTATTTTCCTTAAATTAAGAAATAAAAATAAAAATATTTTCGATGTTATTTAACTAATTATAATTTGTCTTTTAAGTATTTAATTTTTTTTAATGTATTTATTATTTTAGCTTGAATATCCTAACTCTCTCTCTCTTATTTGTCTTTCATTGTAAAAATCATTTTAAAATGCGCAATTCTTAATTAATCGGAAATACCCCAAATATATATAAAACAAAACTATTATTTAAAAGATATTAGATTACATAATGCATTTCTCCAATAATATTTCCCACTCATTTTCCTTAAAATTATTCGTTGCTCTTTTTATTTTACTAAATACACTCGCGCATAAGAATTTATTTAAAACTGAGATCTTTCGAACATCCTTCAATCCTCTTCTTTAATTTAAATAAATGAAGTGTTTTCTACATCCTTTTCCCATAAAATTAAATTAAAAATAGCTTTAAATCAAATGCGGAACACATAAATCAGAACTGGAAAAATTATAACCCGATCTCCAGTTTTCTTAGTTGCCAACAGGGTAAAACGAGATTTTTGCCAGCTCCGGTTTTACTTTTAATTTTTAATGAAAAGCAATATGTATATTTTCATTGAGAAAGGAGCAGATTATCGAGTTAAAATTTTGTTATAAATGCTGAAGAAACATTATAATTGATGAAGTTGTTAATATATAAAACATTTATTGTATTTCATTTTATTCATTTGAATTTTTTTTTCACATTTAAGCATTATGGTTTTACAATGATTATTTAAAAAAAAATTCGCATCGTTTCTCAATTTTTTTTTTTTTTTTTTTTTTTTTTTGATCTATATTTTAATTTTTGAAGTTGCATAGTTAAATATAAACTCTGGCATTGCCATAAATTCGAAATTTTTTCAAAAGGCTGAGAGATTTTTAAGATTTACAACCTGATTAGAGATTTCTTTCCAAGAAATCTTTCTACAAAAACTGAAATCTGTCTTTCCAGACTCTTCTTGCGGTTGCCTGATTCTCCAAATTGCGGACTTTTCAGCAAGTAATATTTCATATTATAGCACTCCTACTTGGCAAATCAAAAATGTGTTTTCCTTAAAAAAAAAAAAAAAAAAAAAAAAAAAAAAAAAAAAAAAAAAATCTTCGATGTTATTTAACTAAGCAGAACTTGACTTTTATAGGTTTTATTTATTTTTTATATCCTTTTTTTATGTATTTGATACTTTAGCTTAAATATCCAATCTCTCTCTCTATTTGTATTTAATTGTAAAAACCATTTTAAAAAGCGCAACTCTTAATTAATCGGAAACACCCAAAATATATATTAAACAAAGCTATTATTTAAAAGAAATTAGATTATATAACACATTTCTCCAATAACATTTCCCACTCATTTTCCTCCAAATTGTTCATTTATTTTTTCTTTTAAACATTTAATTTCTCCTCTTTTTTATTTTTCTTAATACATTCGCACATGAGAATCTCTTTAAAAATGAGATCTTTCAAACATCCTTCAGTCTTCTTCTTTAATTTAAATAAATAAAGTATTTTCTGCATCCTTTTCTCATAAAATTAAATTAAAAATAGCTTTAAATCAAATGCTGAACACCTAAATCAGAAATGGAAAAATTATAACGCGATCTCCTGTTTTCTAGCTGCCAACAAGGCAAAACGAAATTTTTGCCAGCTCCTGTTTTACTTTTAATTTTTAATGAAAAGGAATGATGTTTCCACTGAGCAGGAGTAGCTTATGAAGTTGAAATTTTCTTGTAAATGCTTAAGAAACATTATGCTTGATGAAGTTGTTATGATATAAAACTTTTTATTGTATTTTAAAGCGTGTATTCCAATTCAATCTGCTTATTTTCGGATTTATTTTTTAAATAATTTTTACTCTCAACCGTATGAAACTCGCAAATTCTCTTATTTAAAAAAGTGCACAATGTGTCTGTTCGTTGAGTTTTTGATAAATGCAGAAAATATTGCAAAAAAAATGCTGTCAAAGATTATGGAATGACGATTTGTAACGAATTTTTCGAAACGGGAGATCTGGGAACGAAAAAAAATGGTCATACTCAGGAAGTAATTGTTTATAAATAAAAATGTAATGAATTAAGTGAAAAATGAAATCACACGGAATATTATATACATCTCTTCACAAATTCCCTCAAGAAGTTTCAGGTTTTTACATTTAAAAATGTGTCTGAAAATGTATCAGAAAATTTCGAGCTATTGAGGATAAAAAAAATATTTTTTTAATACACACCCTTAAGCATTTGAGTTTTACAATGATTATTTTAAAGTGGTTTCTCATATCGTTTCTCAATTTTTAATACAGTCGAGTCTCTCTATAACGAAGCTCCATACATCGAATTTCTCTATATAACGAATTTTTAGTAGGAACGGTCCCCTTTTCACATGATTACATTAAAAACAGTCTCTATATAGCGAAATCTCTATCTCCATATAACGAATTTTTTCATAAATTGGTCTTAATTTATTCAATTTTATAAAGCTTCAAAATCATATGGAATCAATTTTCCATCACTTTTGATTTATCGTCAGTGCTGAGTTTTTTTTTTTTTTTTTTTTTTTTTTTTTTTTTTTTTTAATATCACTTCTCTTCTTGTTCTTTAAATCCAATGAATTCATCCCACTTCCTACACACCTTTCCACATTCTTCTCAAAACAGAGTCAATTGGATTGTTACACATATAAGAGAGGAATCAATGAGAGGCACATCAGAGAGGCCTTCAAATGGAGGAAAATGTTTACTACAATATTTCATTCCTTGCTAAAATTTGAGCTTTTTTTTTTTTTTTTTTTTTTTTTGAGAGCGTAACAATTCTAAAATCAAAACAACAAAAAATTACAGATTTCTTCGTCTGAAATTAATGCAAGTCTTCCTTATTTAATTTTCATTAAGCTTTTAAACAAATGTCTGTTCTTTTTATTAACCGACTTCCGAAAAGGAGAGAAGGTTATCAATTCGACGCGTATGTATTTTTTTTTTTTATGTATGTACACCGATTACTCCGAAACTATCCAACCAATTAACTTGATTTTGGTGTTAAATGAGAGAGCTTGCTCTCGAATTGGTACCACTTCCGTTTCATAGAAATTGGTTCAGTACTTTTTTAGTAATTAGGCAAAAACTAATAAAATTAGTGATTTCTCGCAAATCAGTAGTAATATGGATGTCGAATAAATATACCGATGCCAGAATGGCCGAGCGGTCTAAGGCGCTGGATTTAAGATCTGGTTTTCGAAAGGCAACGTGGGTTCGAACCCCGCTACTGACATACGAGTATACAATAATTTTTCCGTATTATAATTTTTAAATATATATTTAAAAAGTTAAATACTAATTATGCTGTTAGGAATATTTTTGTATTTAACCATTACCACAGAGTATCAGAGATTTTTTATTAACTCAATACTTTATCAGTGAAAGAGTACTCAAAAAGGAGAATAGACTTGCAAAAAGTAACATGAGATTGAATAAGTTCCCTGAAGCGAATGTAGTCCGGACAGCCGAGCGGTCTAAGGCACCAGAATTTACCTCTGGTTTTGAAAGAGAGTGTCGGTTCGAACCTCACTCCTGACATATGTGTATAGTATACATAAAAAAAAATTCCGTATTATATGTTTTTTTAAGTGACTTCATAAAAGGAGAGGATGTTATCAATTCGGCGCGAATGTATTTTTTTTTCTATATATGTTCACCGATTACTCCGAAACTATTCAACCGATTAATTTGTTTTTTGTGTTAAATGAAAGAGGCTACTCTTCCATTGGTACTTCTTCCATTTCATTAAAATTGGTTCAGTACTTTTTTTAGTATTTAAATAAAAACTAATAAAATTAGTGATTTCTCGCAAACTAAAAGTAACATGGACGATGACTAAGCTCGCCGAATGGAGTGCAGTCAGGTGGCTACAGCGATTTTTCCCGTATTATAATTTTTATTAACTAACTTCAAAAAATCGTTAACTTTTAACTAAAAAGAGAAAAATAAACTTTTCTACCAAAAATTGAACCGACTTCAAAAGCTACTGCAAAGGGAAAAATAATTTTTTTACAGAATAGTATTAAGAAATTAAATTAAGAGCGTAGTATTTATCATGCGTATTATTATATTTATGTAGATTAATTTGATTTTTTGAAGTCGGTGCCAGCCAAGCCAAGTTCAAAATTAAAATTAATTACCCAATGCAAATCATAAAAAAATAAAGTTAAATCTTTAACTAAATATTAAATCGTAAAAAAACTCGTAGGTACTTTGATGGGTGTATATTGGAAAATTACATGTAACTTGGCTTGGCTGGCACCGACTTCAAAAAATCAAATTAATCTACATAAATATAATAATACGCATGATAAATACTACGCTCTTAATTTAATTTCTTAATACTATTCTGTAAAAAAATTATTTTTCCCTTTGCAGTAGCTTTTGAAGTCGGTTCAATTTTTGGTAGAAAAGTTTATTTTTTATTTTTATTTTATTTTATTTTTTTATTTTTTTTTTTCCAACTGCTTAAATAATTAAGAAATAAAATGTTAGGTTTACTTTTTAACATTTCAAATTTTTAATTCAAAAGATCAAAAATAATATTTGTTCAAATTTCACACAATAAATACGATTTTTAACATAATTCTCTCTACATCGAATTTCTCTATATAACGAATTTTTTACTAGAGCGGTGGATTTCGTTATATAGAGACTCGATTGTATTTATTTTTCTGTTAAGAGTGTATTTCGATCCAAAGTGCCTTTTTTCCGATTTATTTTTAGATTCATTTTTTCTCTCAAATGCACCAAAAACTCAAATTCTCTTATTTAGAAACTGCACAAGGTGCCGTAATTGTCGATTTTTTTTTATAAATGTAGAAAATGTTGCAAAAAAAAAAAATGCTGTCAAAAACGGCGTTTTGGACAAGATTTTCCGAAGCGGGAGGTCTGCGAACGAAAAAAAGGGCATCCTGAGAAAATAATTGCTTATAAATCAAATTCTAAATAATTCATCGAAAAATTACTTCACACGGCATCTTATACATCTCTTCAAATATCACCCCAGCAAGTTTCATGTTTCTACTTTTAAAAATGAGTCTGAAAATGTATAGGAAAATTTTGAGCTGTTGAAGGTGAAAAATCATTTTTCCGAATACACCCTTAAGATTTATATTTCAATTTCTGAAGTTGCAGTGAAATATAAACTTTGGCCTTGCCATAAATTCGAAATTTTCGCAAAAGGGTCAGAGATCTGGAAGATTTACAACCTAATTAGAGAGACTTTTTAAAGAGATATTTTTTACATAAACTGAAGTCTGTCTGTCTCCTTACCTTTTTTTACGGGTGCCTGTTTTTGCAATTTGCGAACTTTTTATTTATTTATTTATTTTTAAATATTTGTAAAGAATCTAATAATAATTTTGTGAAGCTAAAGTTAACATTGTAATACAATTCATTATAAAATCATACAAATCTTTTCTTTTTCTATTATCTCTACTGTTTTTTTTTTTTTTTTTTTTTTTTTTTCGACATTAGTAATTTTTTTTTTTTTTTTTTTTTTTTTTTTTTGAGGATGAGCAATGTGTTCCAATTTTTTTCAAGCAATCATTTTCCAGCCCCCCCCTCCCCCCCCCCAAAAAAAATTGAACAGAATTGTCTTTAATACACATTGTCGAATTGCTCCCAACACAAATTTTGTAATATCGCTATTCTTCACTAAAATAGATACACTGTAAAGAAAGAAAGAAAAAAAAAAAAGGTCAATTTTACGGACAATTTTTTTTTAAATTTCCGTAAATTCTAGGAAAGTTTTCTGATAAAACGGAACATTTTCTGAAATTTGCGGAAACTTTTCGAAAAAAAAAAAAAAAAAAAAAAAAAAAAAAAAAAACAGAGAATTGTATTGGCGTCCAGATTACTATAGTTGAATCTCCGTATTTTTTATTTATTTATTTATTTATTTATTTATTTATTATTTTTTCCCACAGCGTAACGCACGAAAGATTTCAAAGCAGCAACATATTAGCTCATTTTCCGTCCCCATTTAAAACGCAAATAAATGTAAAATAGCACTTTGGGAGTAGAATTATCTTTAATATATATCGTTTCATCTCTTTCAACACAAGTTTGGTAATATCGCTCAAGTGATCTTGTGTCAGTCCTAAATGCCAATTTGCAAATGCGAATTACTTAAGTGTTAACGTGGCAAAAATCCAAGTTATATTTGCACCTCGTAACCACACAGAAGATAAGTTGCTCACAGTTACAGCTAATTTCAACTTGAGATTACTGCAGCTGAATCATCTTTACGATCACCTGTTTAAAAAAATACATTTGTGATAAATCTCACTAGTGATAAAGGGAAGTAGAAAAGTAGGGAAACAGAAAAGAGGTAAATTTACTGGGTCATCATTGATTTTTTTTTTTTTAAGGCGCGTTATCAGATAGACCATACATATTCATCTCTTCACTGTTAATTCCACAAAATGCATTCATATTAAAAAAAAAAAAAAAAAAAAAAAAAAAAAAAATTCAACAGATTTGTTTTTCTTTATTGCCTATTCAAGGGAAAAGACGACAGCGCTGAAACTTAGGGGAGGGGGGGGGCAGAGAAGCCATGTGCCCTTGGCGCTAAATGAAAATTTTGTTTCTCACGTCTATTTTTCGCACACTATAGTTAAAATCGTTCTATTTGGGACATGCTAAAACAAAATCCTCAAAGAATCAAAGAATGATATGGGAATAAAGACAAATCATTGTTTCTACAGAGAAATTACTCCTGTATAAAGCGGATTTTTTTTCGATTCTGTTTTCAAAATTTTAATGAATCAACATTTGTCACAATAGATTACGAAGTTTATAATTACATATATTATAATTACATACTTTAAATTTTAAATTAAGTCGGGAGGACCCCAGTTTTAAAGGTGAGCGGGGGGGTCGAAAATTTTAGAACATTTGGTCATATCTCAGCAGTTGCTATAAGTAGAAGTGTGAAACTCCAGAAAATGCATCAACTTAAAGAATAATTAAATACGTATTTCAGGGATTTTAGAACCACCCCTTCAAAATAGCCATTTAAGAAATAGTAGCATAGATTTTAGGATAAATAATGTACTAAAACATACTTAAACATGCATTTTATCGATTTTAGAAATCCCCCCCCCCTCCAGAAAACTGAAGCTATAAAGCACCCACTAAAAAAACAGTACCCAATAAATATACAGGCACTTTAGTGTTTTTAGAACCATTTTGTTTATTATATACCACCAACATCAACTTTGAGCTGGATAATATAAGATAATACGAATAAGACAACAATTATGGATATTTGATTAAATATTAAAAGAAAATTTATTATTATTACTATTCCGTCTTTGCAAAATACATTTCGTTTGATTAAAGATTCTGGTAGATAAACCAACCAACGTAGCTGGGGAAGGCTGCAAGTTACTGATAAAATGATTATGCTTTAATGACGGCTTTAATTTAAAAACTAATAATTATTACAATCTAATTACTGAACACTAAACTCCAACTGCTCACATCTTACAGATGTTTTTGCTCATAACAATACGCCTTTTTTTTTTTTCTTTAATGTAATTAAAATTTTTTGAATGGTCAAATTATGCTGAATTTTTCTGTTAATTTTGCAAGAAGAAGTAAATAAAATAAAAATAAAATAAAATAAATTTTAATGTTATTTCAATCAACTTTTGCATATTGCTTTTAGATCACAGTTTATTTCGGAGATTTTTTCCAAGTTTACTATTATTATTATTATTATTTTAAATATTTTATACCACATTTTCCATAATGACGAATGGTAATTTATATTTCACAAATCACAAAAACAAAACATTTTTTTTTTCTTTGGCGGCAAAATATCTCCTGAAAATTAACTTTTCCTCCATTAATATTTAGACAAATTTATGTCCCCTAATTTTAATGATGTTACACCATAATATTAATAATTAATGGATATTAATTTTGTCCCTAAGGAAAAGATAATTACAATAGGCATTAACATTTCCCAGATAAAGAGTATTTTATTTTATAATGTATATAACTATCCACTTGCTTCTATAAAGTTTCACATAAACGTCAATGATATACCTTGAAAAATACATTCATAATTTTTTCACGCTTTATACTACATTGGATATTATCATTTACCTTTTCTTTCATTCATATTTTTAAAAAAATCTTTTAACTAAAATATGAAAAATACATATATATTTATAAAGCTATTCAATTTTCCTATCTTTAACCTTGTAAGATTCCTCTGGCGTCACTTCCTGTCGTTTTTACAGAAATAAAGAGTTATTCCTTTCTGTGTCTCTGATAAACCCTTTGCCTCTGTTTTGAACATGTTCCGCCAAATTCATTCATATTTATGAAGGAATGTCGCTAATCTAGGATTTGCCTACTTTTTTTGTTTTTTATCTGCAGCATCTCTAACTCAACGACCAACTTTTTGATTTTTAAAAGTTGCGTTTTGTTTAAAGAAATATAAAGTTTTTGACGTTCACATTTATATTTGACTTTGCGATTTGCATTTAAACTTTCTGTGAATTGTATGACTATTTTTTCTCTATTTTGTTATGTTTGCATGACAAGATCGTATAATTTAGAATGAGACATAAAAAAAATCAAATAAATAAAAAATGTTTTTTTTTTTTTTTAATTAAAAAGATATTTAAAATCAGACATTTAATAAAACTAAATAAGCATAAACATAAAAAACATCTTTAAATCAAAGACCAATTTTTTGATTGTTAAAAGTTGCGTTTATTTAAAGAAATACAAATTTTTTTATGTTTATGTTTACGTTTGACTTTGCGATTTACATTTAAATTTTCTAAAAATTGTGCGTCCATTTTTGCGAAAAAATGTATTTTGTTATGTTTGCTTGACAAGATCGATTTATATATACATTTTAGAATTAAACTTAAAAAAAAAAAAAAAAAAAAAAAAAATAGAAAAAAATAAAAATTTAATAAAACTAAATAACTATAAACAGAAAACCATCTGTAAATTAACGACCAACTTTTTGATTTTTTAAAAGTTACTTTTCGTTTAAAGAAATTTAAAGTTTTTGACGTTCACATTTATGTTTGACTTTGCGATTCACATTTAAATTTTATGTGAACTGTGTGACCATTTTTGCGAAAAAATTATATTTTGTTATGTTTGTATAACCAGATCGATTTATGTGTAGATTTCAGAATTAGACTTTAAAAATGAAATAACAACCTTGACATTTAATAAAATTAAATATACATAAACATCTTTTTAATTCAACGAATAACTTTTTGATTTAAAAAAATTGCATTCATTTAAAGAAATATAAAGTTTTTGACATTCCCAATTTTATTTGAGTTTCTGACGTGCATTTAAATTTTCTGAGAATTGTGTGAGAATTGTTGCAAAATAAATACATTTTGTAAAGTTTCTATGACAGATCAATTTATATATATATTTAGAATTATATTTGAAAAATAAAATAAAATAAAAACCTAACTGTTTTGTTAAATAAAAAACATTTAAAATTGGATATTTAATGAAACTAAATAAGCATTAAAATAAAAGCCTCCCAAACTCATTACTGTAAAAAAAAAAAAAAAAAAAAAAAAAAAGGAAAAGGACGGTTTTATGAAGATTGTATAATGGAAATCGGCACGCCAGTACAAGTTATGTTTTTAACCGGGCAATTTCCCGTAAATTTTAGAAAAAAAAAAAAAAAAAAAAAAAAAAAAACAGGATTTTTTCCGGATATTTTACCGTTAAAAAACAGTGAATTGCACTGGCGTCCCGATTGCCAATACAATCTCTGTAAAATCATCTTTTTTTTTTTTTTTTTTTTTTTTTTTTTGTCACCGAAAACTTTATTTTAAAAAGAGCTTGTCGATAGAAATATAATGTTTTGATGTTTGAGTTTGCGATTTGCATTTCAATTTTCCTTGAATTGTTTGACTATTTTTATAGAGAAAAAAAAAATACATTTTGTTATTTCTCTGTGACAGAAGATCGATTTATGTACACTTTAGAAAGGGTCTTAAATAAATAAAACACTAACTGTTTTTCAAAATATTTTTGAAATTGATCAATGTTCTCAAGAGATGGAGAAATCATTTTTTTCCATTTGGTGATCACTTTCAAAACTGCAATGCATTTACTATTTTAAAGTATTGGAAAAATCACTTTAAAATAAGGGTACTCTTAAAATGCAAACTTTGTGCGTATATAGCGAACTATTCATGTTAAAATAATGTTGAGTTGAAGGTGCAGGTGAACAAAATCCATTGACATCAGGGTTCGTCAAAGTAGGCCCAGTCCGAAAAAAAATCTACCCGTTTTTTTTCCCATTCGAGAAAAAAATTATTGATTTTTTTTAGTTATTACATAAATTTGTTATAAAAATACAACTGATTAAAAATTTTTATAGATATTTAAATTGGTCTACATTAAATTAAAATAAACCCGTTATGAATTTTCTAAAGGACATATTTGAAAGGGAATCTTTAACAATCACAGCAGTTATAAAAGACATATTTTGTACACAATGGCACAGCTCCAGTAGCTCAGTCAGTCAGGTGTTCTTCTGCTATCAAGCGGCTTCGGATTCAAACCCCGTGACGACTTAAAGCAAGTTGTGTATAAAAAATTAATAAACATTAAATGGTACAATAGTCAAAGGTACTCAAAAAAATATAATTCTCTGAAGCTCACTGAAGATTGTGTGATTCGCTAATTTTGAAAAATAAATTAAACTATTACCATTAAAACAAATTTACAGTCTTGTGTATTTTTAACAATGATAATTTAGATATACTACTACAAGTTTACAGAGTAACTTCTCTCTTAACGTAATATTTTTAACATGTATGAGATAGTATATTTATAAATTTCTTCCATAGGATAAGCATTAGCGAGCAAATCTTTTCACGGGTGACTGAAATAGGCTCTTAAAAAAGCAAAAACTAAAAAAATTTACTTAGTCTACTCCTTTTAAAAGACTTTAAAACTCGCGTGAGTAGATTGAAATAGCTCGTTTGAGAACTATTATAATTTTTTTAAACCTTATCCTAGAATTACTTTGAAAATTCTTACAGTTAAGTCACCGAGAAGTTGTTAAAGTCATCACTGAAAAAAGAACTTCTTTAGAAAAAAAGAGTCTATTATTCTTTGCAACCCATGATATGATAAAATTTTTATATACTTAAGTATTATTTAAGTTTTAAAACTTAAGTATGATTTCTCTAAGTCATTTATTTGGAAGCATATTTTGACATTATGTTCACATTTTATTTACTTTTATTAATTTTTCTTCTTTATTTAATTTCATTAAAGAGTGTTATAATTTTTTCTTTCATTCGTTGTCTTTTTTATTAATTCAAATTAAATTATTAAAGGTAACGTAATAATATTCTTTTAAATTAATTTTAAAATATATTTTATATAGCAGAAATATGTTCTTTAAGTAGCAATGGTATCATATTGACGGTTGTAACACTTGATCAATAATTTTTTTTTCTCTTATTGCAATTATTTTTTTAATCTAATTATCACACAATTTTATTTTTTATTTTTGTTTTATTTATTTTATTTTATTTTATTTTATTTTCATTTTTTTTAATCGTTGATTAGGGAAGAAAAGTTCTTTCAAGCTCGAATTGTTTAAAAAGTATGTGTCAATTTCTGTTTTTCAAACATGAATTTCTTTTAAATCTTCTTATGTCACATGTAGCTTGAATACGGATGATAAATTCAGACTATTATATAAGGATGTCTACTATCTTTTTTATTATCATTATGAAGCAAAACTTGAATATGATAATTAGATTAATCATAGAATTATTGTTGATTAATAGATTGAATATGATTCATGTTTGAGTTTTAAATATAAATTTAAAATAAAATATACTTTAAAATATTGTATCCGAACGTCTAACATAATATTTATAAACAATGAATGCACTTTATTTTAAATTAAATCAACAGAACAAATAAAGTAAACACAATTCCTATTTCTGCAATATACAAAAATTATGGAAAAATCAACTTTCATATAAGAGCTAAGTCGTCAAATATATTTCTGAAAGAGTAATTTCTTCATAAGCATTTGCATTTTAAATTATATTATTAATCATTAAATTATATTATTAATCATTAAATTATATTATTATTTAAATTATATTATTAATCATTAAAATTATATCAATATGAAAAAAAAAAAAAAAAAAAAAAACAATGAATAAATGAATAGGGTCTTAAATATTAGAAAAATTAAGGAATTCTTCCTTTCTTTATTTTTATTGTAAAGTTGGTTTGAATATTTTAAACTAAAATGTAAAGTAAAATTTCTAAATATATTATTTAAAATACTCCTATAAACGATGAAATATATTAACGAATTAATGCTAATTTATTTATTACATTAAATCATGAAATCTTGAATATTTTTATATTAAAAAGACTCGGTACTAAAAAAGAATATTATTTAACTATAACCTTTATTGTATTTTTAGATTCATGTTTAAGTAATGCATGGTCATAATAAAGCATGAAAAGTGTTAAATTCTCAATATAGCAATTAACTGATAATAATAATTACTAAATAATTATTAAAAAATAATTTTCTTAAAAAAAATTAACAATTTAATTCTTTTCTTCTTTTTCATTTTTTATGTTTGGAAAATTTTTATATTTTTATTCTTTTATTATGAGCACTTTTTTCTAAAAACCTAATATCGGATTATTCATTAGTCCATTAGATCAGCAGAAAAAGCAACTACTGAATGTATATGGAAAAAACGTAGGAAATACCATGTTTTCAAGTTAATATTTATTTATTTAAGTTACAAACATATAAAAATCAAATACTAAAGTATCACACACAAGGTCTAAAAATGTTTTTAAAATTTTTTCAAAATTTTTTCTGTAATTACTGTAGCATTTCGATTAAAATGAAAATATAAAAGATTACGAACTGAGAAAAAGGAGTTTAAACAAAGGCATTTAAAAGGATGTTGAATGAGAAGAATTAGGGAAATTAAGTATATCGTCTTTATCATTTATCGAATCGTTTTCCGAAATTTAAACAAAATGTTCTAAGACTAAATCACATTTTAAAATAAAAATCTAAAATTCAACATTTATGTCTTTTCTTTAAAATCAAAATGACAGGTACAGAGTCTAGAGTACCCTTATTCCTTAAGAGGGGGGGGAGGGGGGGGAGAGTCGAAAATATTGAAAAATTATGATAGAGAGAAATGTCTTTGGAACGAAGCAAAAAGAGTAACCTCATAGATTCTGTGGATATTGTACAACAAACGTTCTTTCTGTTTGCTCCTTTTACTATAAATAAAAAGCATTAAAGGAGAAACAGAACATTACATTAAATATATTTAAATGCAAAAAAGAAAAAAAACTTCCTAGAATTTCTATTAAGGATGCATGAGATTTGTTTAATACGTTAGGATGTTCTAAATTATATTTAGCATTAGCCCCCCCCCCCCCAAAAAAAAGAAAAAAACATCACATTTAGGAAACATTAATGCTATTTGAGAAGAATGGCAAGAACTGTTCTATATTATTAATTAATTAATAATAAAATTACACATTATTTTTTAAGTTAAAGGCTTATAAGGGTAGTTGCCAACACTTCAAAATTAACGAAGATAATTTTTTGTATTTTCTTTTTTCTTTCGTTTCATTTCTTTTTCCTTTCGCTTTTTTTTTTTCACAAATGGTCATCTGTCCGTGTAAACAGGTGCCTATTAAAACATTAATCCAATGGTTGGTATTATCTGGCATAAGGGTGGAATTTTATCGACCAACACCAGCAAAAATTCCACTTCAATGTATGTCCAACAACTTGTAATCCAAAAGCGGAAAAGCCATTTTCTTTCATAGTGTATTTAAACGTCTACAATACAACCACGTTACAGTAAAATTCAATAATCAGTAAATATTGGGTAAAAAAACTACTAGTAATAGTTAGCAAGTAATTTTACTTCCTGGAGTTCTTCTTTTTTAATTTTGAATACTTTTAGATTATATTATATAACGATATTCTGCAATATTCAATGAACACCACCTTAAATAAAATAAAATAAAATAAAATAAAAAGATGGGGGGGGGAGGGGGCAGCTTTTGGAAAAAAAATCCACTAACTCCTGTTGCATATATGCATATTTTATAAACAAATGTACAGTAAAACCTCGTTACAACAATATTTTAGGGACCAAATGAATATATTGTTGTAGAGAGGTACATTGCTATATTGAGGGCCTACATATTTTGGGCATTTAATATGTTTTTTATGTATATTATACTTAAAAAATTATATTTAGAAGACATTAATTAGCAGAATGTTAATAATAGAGGTTAAACACTGCAAAAAATAAATAAATAAAGTAAAATAAAAATAAGTAAATAAATAAATAAAATAAATTTAGAAAATAAGCAAAGAAATATTTACAGATTTTTTTTATTAAAAGAACTTTTTACAGTAAAACCAAAATATCATTTTAAAAGGAGAAAATAACGTTGAAATTTAAAAAGAAAAATCATTGTACAGGGGTTTATTGCTCTAGAGAATATCGCAATATTGAGAGGAGATTAACATTAGTTATTATATAGTATATAGCAAATTCATCGGGACCACAAAATATTATTATAGTAGAGGGAGTTATTGTTGTATCGGATATCGTTGTAGCGAGAGTTTACTGTATACGAAAATATATATATATATCTGTATTATCGAAGCATGAATCATACCATTGCCAACTCTTCAAAACCAACCAAGATATTTTATCCATTTTCTTTTCTTTCCTTTTACAAATTGCCACGTGCCCATGTAAACAGGTGATTACTAAAACGCCAATCCAATAGTTTGCAGATTTCTCGCATAATGGGATATTTTATTGACCAACATCAGTAAAAAATATCACTTCGGTGTATCACCAGCTGCTTTCTAGGCGAAAATTCGAATGGAAATTTCACCCCAGCGTCGTTAAACGGTCGACACCTACGTTAGTGCGAATTTTTATCTTGTTTGTACATCTTTCACTTAGTTATGCCTAGTCCTGCTTATTATTGCTGGAATCATGCGAGATTACTGTGTTGCGTCAATACGTTTGGAAATTTTGTGAGTAAAATGGGGGTGGCTGTATTTGTTTCTTCTCGAATAATCAGAATGGGATTAAATGCATATAAAAATGAGGCAGATGCTTATCACCCATTTGGACATAAGGCTGTGATACCTTTGAGAGACTTTAGCTGTGCCTTATTGAGGATTGAATTAAGACTGAAATCAGGCTTGTCTGGTGCTTACGTAATATTAAATTTATGAGAAGATACATATGCATGTGTATTCTGGAAGGGATAAAAATATTACTGCACAATTCTAGCATTTCACTGATAAACTTCTAATAGATGAAAATATTAACTTGCCACGTTCTTACTTAAAAAAAAAAAAAAAAAAAAAAAAAAAAAAAAAAAAAAAAATTGAAAAAAAATCTGTAATTTTTACAGAAAAAAAAATGTTATTTCTCACAGAAAAAAAACTGTTTAAAAAAAAAGCATTTTTTTCTGTAAAAAAGTTCGAATTTATAAATTTTACAGAAAAAAAACTGTTTTAAGGAAAACTTGAGATATTTTCTGTAAATCAAACTGTTTTTAACTGATGCCAAAATTGTCAGTTTTTTTCTGTCAGCTTAAAACTTTTTTTTTTATTATTATTTAACAGTGAACCGGCCTTTAATATTATCATAATCGATTCACTTACATCCAACGCACTTGCTTACAAAAAAAAAAAAAAAAAAAAAAAAAAGAAGAAGAAGAAAAAGATCTATATATTTTTCAGAATGGTTTAACATAATTATTAAATAAAATTTATTATTGTAATCAGATAATCTCTTATAATGTATTTGATTTAATGCAACAAGAATTAAGCGAAAAAGTATCAATTAAACTAAAAGTTACCAGCCACTGACTGTTAATAAATAAAACATTTCGTTTTCAGATATAATTTGTTCTAAAATATCTTTTCATAATTTTAAAGCTAACTTAAAGTTTTATTTAAATTATTTGCAAATGCATTTTGAACTTTCTCGCAATATCAGATATTTGCATTTGCAACTTTTTTATTTATAGACGTGATTATGTTAGAAAAATAAATTGAACAAATAACTTTCAGGATTTTCTTAAATAAAATAATATGCTAACATAAAATAGAATAAAAATGGATATAAAATACATAATATGATATTATTTTAACACAATCTAACTGATTGGTAAAGTTATCACACGAATTGAATATTTCCAGCTGAACGAAAAATTGCCCAGGCCGGCAACCGAACCCGGATACTTGACTTACAAGGCCAATGCTTTACCTGTTAAGCTAACCGGGCGATAACCGGCTGGGATTTTTCGCTCAGATAACCTTATTGGCCATTTATTTATATTATCACCATATACTTTGCGGAAATTACAATTTCCGTAAAATCGCCCGTATTTTTTACAGTGTTGTAGCAATCTGAATCTCAAATTATGTATTTAATTATGCCAAAACTTAAATAATAACACTTTTTTTCTTTTTCCCTTTTATTTCTCAGGTGCAGAGCCCCTTTCCAGTCCGGGGCTGCCGGAACAGCGGTCGTTCATTCCAGCATCCTCCCCTCTAAAACTGCCTCACGACTCAGGGGTCGTCTCTCCACCTCTATCAAGTGTGTCTTCGGACTTGGAAGAAACGCTGAGTCCGTCTCCCAGGCCGGGCTCATCCCGACCAGGCTCCGCGACCGGAGAGGATCGGGAGCGGGATTCACCGCACTCTTCCGGTGCCCCCTCGGCATCCCGGTCCTCGCACAACCCGTTCGCAGCCGCCCTGAAACCCCGCTGCAACAGCGAGCAGTTGCAAAGGGTGGAATGCTCTCTGGAGAACAAGGACTTGTGGGACAAGTTTCACGACTTGGGTACTGAGATGATCATTACCAAGACGGGGAGGTAAAAGACACATTTCGTTTCTTCTCGAGAATGTTTACGTTTGTTGCCTGTTTTTCTTTATTAAAATTCTACATTCGCGACGGGTCTTGACTGACGAATACTTGTTTTGTGGGTTAGCAAATAAATAAATTTGGAAAACAGTGATTAGATTTTCCCCCCCTTCCTATTAACACGTGGAGTGCCATGGTGACGGACACTCACTGTAAAAAAACTGGACGATTTTACGGAAATTCTACTGGTAATTCGGGACGCCAGTACAATTTGCTGTTTTTTAATGGAAAAATTTCCGTAAATTTAGAAAATATGTATATTAATAAACGGAAAATAATTTCCTTGAATTTAAGGACAATTTTCCGTTAAAAAACCGTAAATTGTACAGGCATTCCCATTATCAGTACAATTTCCTTAAAATCGTCCGGGTTTCTCTCTCTCTCTCTTTTTTTTTTTTTTTTTTAACAATGATTGAAAAAAAATGTCGTTTTAAGTATTTATAAAGAAAGTATAATCTTGTAGTAAATAAGTTAAGTAAATTTTAAATATGTTTTGAATAATTATTTAAAATAGTATAATTTTTAAAAAGCTTTATATCATATTTTGGACTGTCAGTCACCAGTGAATGACGCGGCCTAAACAGAAAGTTCAGTATCAGTCACCAGTGATTTACGCAGTACTTTACGTGTTAAGGAGGTTTTTCATTGGTTTTTCAGGCCAATTAAACATGAGGGAAATCTTTTGTTTAAAAATTTTAAAAATATGAGATGTCGGTTTTGCTGGTATGTCTCAAAGCATGTTATTATTAAAACATACATTATTATTATTATCATTAATCTAATATGAAAGAATCCTTAAAATGTTTCAAAATGTTGATGTGTCTGTTCGAAGACATTACTCAAAATTGGAACATTTTTTTTTTCTCCTTTGGATTGTTTCAAAGGGAAAAAAATAATTTCAAACTCAATTTTGTGAAGAATATATTCATTTAGAAACTCACAAAGATTGCCATACATGCAATGAAATATGCATATTTGAGATAGCATAAAAGAAATCAAGGGAAAAACAAACATTCTTGAAAAACTGAAGCTGTCACTTATTTCCTCATTTTGATAATAATCCTCTCAGTGCCCAAGTCATGGTTAAATAAAGTAAAGTCTGCCGATTCATTTAATATTACAAGTAGTTATGTAATTTTTTTTTAAAACTCAAAAATAGGCTCTAAAAATTTTTTTTTAAATTTATATTTGTAATATTAAATAAGCTAAATAGCCTTACTTACTTTATTTAACTGCTTACTTGGGAGCTCTGAAGATAAATATCAAAATGGGGAGATAAAAGACAAATTCCATTTCTCAAGAATGTTTCCTTTTGCCTTTATTTCTAAATTCTGCTATCGTAGCGGTTATGGTTATATATGTTTTGCGGCTGTACATAAATGTGAAGTGAATATATTTACAAGAAATAATAATACAAGAAATAATAATGGATTATGTTTAGAGAATGAAAATAAAATTATTGTTGAAATGCATAAGAAATGTTTGATTTTTGAAATGAAAAATCTCAATGGTAAAACGACGAGTTATAAACGAATTTCTTACTTCAAGTTGAAATAATCAAAAAATAGTAATAATAATAATAGTAATAGTCAGAGCCCGATCAAGCTGAAGTTGGGCCCAGGTCCTGTTAAAAAATTGGGCCCCCTTACCTACCCATTTTCGGTGACACTTTCGCAAAAAAGAAGGTTTATTTGATGAGTTGACAAAGTTGTTTGGGTAAAAAGTGCCTAGGATAAAATCTTCTAAAAAATTTATTGAGAAATTATTCAGAATTTTTAAATTTTACACTTCATATTTTATAAAACAATATTATTTGAAAAGTATTTGATTAGAGGGAAAAAATCAGCCACATAATTTGTGGGCCCCTGAAATTGGTGGGCCCAGGGCCAAGGCCCCGGAGGCCCGTGCATTAATCAGGCCCTGGTAATAGTAATACGAGAGTTTTGAATCATATAAACAAAACAAAATTTACAAGAGAACCATATCACCATTTTGAACCTTTTTACAAAGAATTTTTTCACTTTGAAAAGTTCTAAAAAACAAATGACGTTAGTCTTGAGCGATTCGGAACTTGAATGAGTTTTCCATTTATTTCTTATAAATAATTTATTGACTCAGGAAATTTCAAAAGTAAACTATGGCGGTATTTTCCGAAAAATTTCTTGCCTTTACGGGAAAAAAAAAAAAAAAAAAAAAAACATTTTTAGATTATAGTTTTTGAATAAAAATGCCAATTTTATGCGTTATATGCGCGAACAATAATAGTTTTAAAAATATGACAGAAAGTAGAGATTTCCAGATGAGGATTTGAGAACAGTCCTAATTGAAATTGGAGATGGGATTTGGGAACAGTCTTAATTTCTCTAACAATGAAACTCAACTTTTCCATACCTTAGGAAAAAATAAGAAATTCTATGTTTAAAATTTTAATATTTAACATTGTAAACGTCAGGATTCTGAATTTTACAAGTATTTCTATACTGTTTTTTGAAAAAAGTATGATAATTAATTATTCTTTTAAAATAATATATATTAAGATACTTTATTTCATCCCTTAAAAGGTAAGGCATGCAAAATAATTAGCCCGCAACAATTATAATGTATTTATTTTCAAAGAATTATTTTTCAAATAAAATAAAAAATCGGTGCAATGAAATCGATGAAAAAATGCACAATATTGCTTCCGAACCGTTCCAACATTGTTAAAACCTTTAATGAAAATAGTGATGAAGAAATAATTATTCAATTGTGTGTTAAAATACATATGAAATTTGAAAGAACAATGCAAGAATTATTGATATCCTAATTTATTATTACAAAATTGCATTGGAGAGGGGGGAGGGTATCGCATTTCAATTTTGTTCACTGTACCATTTAAAAAAATATTATTCCGGTTTAGTTTCTGACTAATTCTAACAAACATTTTTTTGCGCTGGAATTTTTTTAACACATATACCGTAAATACACACATAAATAAATATATAAAATTTTTTCAAAAAAAAAAAAAAAAAAAAAAAAAAAAATAAATAAATAAATAAATAAATAAATAAATAAATAAATAAAAGTATTTTTTTTTTTTTTTTTTTTGGTTTTATCGTATAACCATAAAATCAACAATTATAAACCGTCTAATAAGCAGTAATATAATTTTAAACAGTAATATATGGTATATCACTGCTTATTTACAGTTTATTAATATTAATTTTATGGTCTCACACTCGCAGTTCGAATGCAAGCTTTATATATTAAAACCAACAATTTTTTCAGTGTATATATTTTTTTTAATAATAATTCCAATTCTAGAATACGTTTTATATTTTATTTTAAAAGCAAACATTCCTTGAAGCAAAATTACAAAGTATAAACAAGAAACTATTGATTCAGTAAACATTTTTCCTGTTAAGCTGAATTTTAGAACTATTTTCTCTGAGATATTCTTCCGCATAACGTAAAATCAGATATTTCACTCACAAAATTTCAGCATATACAATTCTCCAGCGCGCCTCAGTTCCACATTGAGAATACTGTGGAAACATTTTCGAAAAATTTCTTTCTAGTTTCGCTCCAAATCGACCTATCCTAAGATGAATTTATTTCCTTTCGAACGCAGGGGCCTGTAGATTGTGAAAAGGCTCCACAGCACCGCAGAACAGCAAATCGGCAGCGCGGAAGGATCTATGCAATGGGCTTGTTGAACTGAAAGAGAATGAGAAAAAGACAACAAAATTTATGAGAGTTTAGTTGTCACAGTGCTGAACAAATCGTGTTTTTGGGTGTGAAACAAAACAACAAAAATAAAAGGAAGTTTTGTCGTTGCAAAGAATGGGTGAAAGTGTTTTTATAGGAATTTTAGATGTGTGAAGATCATTGGCTTTGGCCTTCGTGAAGGCAGACAATGAAAAAACACAAAAAAAAAAGTTCGCTGTGCTTTTTATTGCTCGTGAAAATGTTAAGGTGAATTTCATTTGTAATTTGATTTGTTAACAAAAAATTGTCGAATAAAATTTATCTTATAAATTCGCTCCACTAATTGAAATTTTCTGTCCTTTTCTTTTGCTTTCCTATCTTCAAGCAGGTAAAAATTCTTGGAATATCTTAAAAATTAATTATGCAGTTTATTGATATATTGTATACAGATTTTCATACATTTTGTAAGATAATGTTTCTATTTCAGCTTGTTTGTATGCCATACAATTCTGTAAATCCGGCACTTTTTTATGTAACAAAAATCAACAATCACTATAATCATTGCAATTCGCCTTTTTTTTTCTATTTGAATTACTACTTTCAGGGATATGTTTAGGAAAATTTTAGGTCCCTTAAAAGGCCCTTCACAAAACATTTTATTCAAAACAGGACACTTCACAAAATTTTTTTTTTTCGTAAGTAACAGAATTAGTTCACATTCTAATTCAATATTTCACAAATTTAATCATTTAAAAATAAAATTTGGCCTGTAAATAAACAGTTAAACTTGCCAAAGAGCATATTACTTAGCTTTAATATTAAGAAAGAGTAGAACATAAATACATCGATAGTTTGAAATCCACATATATGACTAAAATTTTCACAAATATAAGAAAAACTTCAAAATTTCACAAAAACAGGACCGTGTGAGAAAAGTCTAGACAGACCCCTGACTGAAGTTTCATCGCTGTTATAACTTATGATTTCTTGTCTTTAATGGTATTTGTATAGTTTGATAACATATGGAATAAGATCTCCTGGTCCACCTTAAACTGATTTACGCCCCACCCAGAGGTCTAACTAAAAGTTATAATATAAACTTAAAAGCTAAATACTCTACCAAAATATTACTCATCTTGCTCCTGTCTTCAAAGAAATAACGCGTGGTTTTTTTTTCGCCAAAATATTATAATCAATAAAAATAATAGTATCAGAACAAATGCAAAGAGGTTTAAAAATGTATACATATTTTTAAGAATAGTATCAGCAATTTACTTTCGATTAATATCCCTTCAAGTCTGAGCTAGATTTGAAATATTTAAAAATTCATTATTTTGTATTTAAAAAAAAAAAAAAAAAAAAAAAAAAAAAAAAAAAAAAAAAGGGGGGGGGGCAAATTTTATTACACCAAAGGATTTTCATCATTCCTATCCTATATAGAGGCTAAATTATTATTACTATAAATGTTAAAAATTCTATGACAATCTGACCACGCAATAAAAAAAAATCTTTGCTGCACAAACAACTTTATTGAATGGCTGAAAAATACATTTCGATTGATCTTAAGTGTCGTTTCAAGATAGCTATAGAAATTATTATGTTTGAAATTTGCATATGAAGCAATTCTGATAGTAAAACAAACTGTAATCCACTCTTATAAATTAACTGTGAAATATGTTTATAAGTTGTTGCCTTCAGAAAAATATTTTATACTATATTGCAGTTTTAATTAGAATCATTGCTTAATTTTCTTGCTTTCTCCCTCTCGCCTCTCTGATTTTTAAACTTTATTGTAATATTAAAATTTTATTGCTTGAGCATTATTGTAGGAACATGGGGGGGGGGGATACTGTGCTTTCTTCTTTAACGTCAAATGAAAATTAAATTGATGTCTTGTAAATCAAACAATTTTTCTTAAAAAGTTTTCCAAAATAACAATTTTTATTTGAGAATTACTTTTTCAGCTTAGTTATCTTCAACACCATGCAATAAAATTATGGCTGTAGCAATTACGTTTTAGAGAATATAATTTTAAGCTCACCATTTCTTTAGTACAGTTAAATTATTTGGATGCATAGGATTTTTTTTTTTTTTTTTTAGATTCATAATAAAATGAAGTTAAATAAATGGAATTCTAATTTTATGATTATCTCGTTCTGAGTTTATCTCTTATATCAAGACATATGCATTATAACAAAGAAAAGTATTTTCATTTTATGGATATGATTATGAATTATATTTTCTAACATGTTCCTTATTAACATCCTTAGTAGCAAAGTGATAAATATTGTTTATTTTGATTATATCTCTACCAATATTGACTAAATCATTGTTACATATGACCAAGGTAAAATGAAGCCAAAAAAATTTTCAGCTAATGGCAATCTTTTATTTCAGTCTCCTTCCTAAATTTTTCACAAGAAATTAAATCAATTTCGATACATTTGAATATACATATGAGCATATTGATGCACATTTGGATAAACATATCTTTTCTCCTTAAATTAATTCTTCTCTCAAATTACAAATTACTGATTAAATCATTACAAGATGGAAAACAAATTTCAGATATCAGCTTTAATAAAACTGCATATCAAATATGGGGACCTCTTGGAGCACGGTCCAGCAGGTCCATTCTTTGATCAGGTTCTTTATTATGGCTAATGTTAGAAATATTGTGATGAAGACACGAATGCTCGGAATGTTTGCTCATTTACATTTTGAAAGCATTGAACCAATACTGAGAAGAAATATTTCAATATTTCTGATTCAAGACCAATGTTTTTATAATAGTGTGATTTTACTGCAAATATTTTCAGTGCAAAGCCAACGTTTAAGGGTGTATTCCAAAAAATATTTTTCCACATTCAAAATTTTGAAATTTTCAGACTAATTTCTTAAAATAAAAATATGAAAATTGCTGAGGTGATTTTGAAAGCGATGCATAAGAGACCATGTGATTTCATTTTTCGCTCAGTTCATTGGAATTTGATTTATAAACAATTATTTTCTCAGAATAACCATTTTTTTCGTTCCCAGATTCGCAATAAATGTAATACTTGACCACAGTACTACCAATATTGGTTGTATTGAGCTGTATTTTTCCCTTACTTGGGATAGATAGATCTCTTTTCGTTTTATCCAAACAAAATCTAATAACACATTTGCATAGATGTCTTTTCCCCTACCCTGTATTTCTATTTTCCCTGATGCGCTACACTGAGAAAAGGTTTTCTCCGAGGAAGTATGCTGTCAGCAAACATTCTGTGAATTGGTGTCTTCTTTAGTCTTTCTTTCGTAAAGTGGTCACAGATGGGCATCTCTGGAATCCGTGTATATTGGGAAGGAATATTTCAATATTTCATTGACAATATTTCTGATTTAAGATCAAAGGTTCAGTATTGACGTGATTTCAAGTGCAAAGCTAATGTTTAATCTACATTAGAATATCACTAAGAATATTCGCAATTAATGTAATACTTGACCAAATACTACCAATATTAGTTGTATTGAGTTGTACAATTTCTGGGTATAGTAGTATTCCTAAAATGGTCTAAAATGGAAAAGTAGTGTTCTTAAAGTAATTAAGCTAAAATGGTTCAAAAACAAAGCAGATTATAATAATCAAAATTTCTTAGGAATAATGTATACATTATCTCTAAAATGTTTTGATTGTTTTAATGTTATTAAGGATCTGACGTTTTTTAAAACCATTTTGGGCTACAAAGTGAACTTTCCAATTTAGAATACTGCTGAAACCAAAGTCTTACAATCCAATTTAAGTCTTTTGTTTTTTACAGTGTACTTTTTTCCTTACTGGGGATAGATCTCTTTTCTCCAAACAAAATCTAATAACATATTTGCATATATGTCTTTCCCCCTCCCCTGTATTTCCATTTCCCTACTGATAAACAACACTGAGAAACGAATTTCTCCGAGAAAGTATACTGTCAGCAAACATTCTGTGAATCGGTTGTCTTCCTTGGTCTTCCTTTCGCAAAGTGGTCACGGATGGACATCTCTGGAATCCGTGCATCAGCTCTTTTAGAATTTCTCAGAGAAACCTTGAAGTTATAGGATGTCAACTTCTTACTCTCTTCCTCACGTCCCAGTATAGCGTGTTCTATAAATCACCATACTCTAAATCACGAGTTTATTAGATTTTTTTTTTTGTATATTCGTACGAGGAAATCACGCGTCAGGGAAATATTTTGAGACAAAGGTTCAGTTTGGGAGCAAATGTGATGCCTTTTATTTTTTCATGTTTTTCTCTCTATTCTTTATTTTTTATGGCAATTTCTGAAAGGAAATGAAAAACACTTCCTGCGAAAAAGTTTTAGCTCGTTTTTATTTTATGTAATGGTTACGAAAGTAACATCCTTTATTTATGTCAAAAATTTGTTTATGTGGTTACTTCAGGTTTTGGTTTGTTGTAAGTGAAACTACAAACACATCTAAGTTTAAAAAAAAAATAATAATAATAAGGATTTTTTATAAAAAAAAAATCATCAAGAAAATTTTTGCTCGTTTTTATTTTATGCATGGTTACGAGAATATATATTGCTTATTTCTCTCAGGAGTATTTGTTCATGTTAATTACAGCTTCATGTGGTTGCTTTAAGTTTTGGTTTGTTGTAAGCAAAGCTACAAACAGGTAACTAAAAAAATATAAATAAATAAATAAATAAATAACTATTTAAAAGTATTTCATCAAGAAATTTTTTGCTTGATCTTATTTTGTACATGATTGCGAGAATAATATTTCTTTTTTCTCTCCGTGATACATTTGTTTATGTCAATTACGGTTTTATGTGGTTGCTTCATATTTTGGTTTGTTATAAGCAAAGCTACAAATAGCTAAGTTCATGAAAGTAATCGAGTTAAAATTTATAAATTTCATCAGTTTCTACTTTAATAAAATGTTTATAAAGAACTGAATTTCTAATATAGTTTGTAATAAGTTTAGATCAATATTTTCTTCTTATGATAGGCTGTAGGAGTATTCCAAGTAGCACAAATGGTCTTAAAACTTTAATGAAATAAAGAGTCATTCAAAAAATTTCATACAGCATAATATAGTCTATTGTTAATCAACTTAGTCTATTTTACATGGAACTTGATAAGTGTTTTTCTTTGCTTTAAGTTTATTAGACTATGTTCCATTTATTATAATATAATGTGAGAATTTATTTTAGCATATTTATATCTATAGTCTGAAATTAAACGTTAATTAGTCATAAAAAAATAAGAATAAACAGAATATTTGTTATTTTAAGTTCCAATTAAAAAAACATAAAATTTGAAATATTTTCCTTTTTTTTTTTTTTTTTTTTTTTTTTTTTTTAATTTGTAAATCACTAAAAATACATGTGGAATCACGCTCTACAGAAAATATCTTCTCTCTGTTTAATTTCAGTGTAATAATACAATTAATTTAAACTTAAATAGCGACTTTATTTACATCTCTGTATAAATTCATAAAATCCATTCCTTTCTTTTCATAAAACTCTCTCCAAAGATGAGAATAACACCTCATGACTAGCTGAAATCTCATTTGTATCTTATCCCAAATCACACGAGCATCTTAATTAAATACCTCCAGCCCCAGCTCTTTAAATCCCATACGCAAACAGAAATTTGAGGAATCTATCCTTATGTTCCCTGTGAGATCGACTTTGGAGGTTACAGTTTGTTAAGGAGATCTCCTCTATAACTAACTGAAGAGGAAAAAAAGAAAAAGCATATAGCAACAAACTGTTAATCTGCAAGTTAACTGTGGCCTTGCAAAATTCCGCTGGAGCTGTCATTACTGGAAAATGCGAGGAAACCCATTTCAACCTAAAACTAACTACAGCCGGCCTGTTAATTCCTACCCCTTTCGCTGAAATCTCCGCACACTTAACAGTGGCCTAATGACCATACTTATTCCAACCCATATATGACTCCAAGTAATTGAATGAGTCTGAAGATGTCCAGGTTAATGAATTTTCGTGCGAAACTGGCGTTGCGGCGGTCTGGAGCATTAAGTTGCACGGACTATACTCGCCCCCCCCCCTCCCCTCTCCTCCTCCGCATTAAGACCTGCCGGACTGCTTGATTAATTGTGGCTGTCTGGCACTGGCCGGCCAAATTCCGGAGGATTAGTAGAACTGGGATTGGTCAAATGCGTTTGCCTGGACACGGAATTTCTCGCTATGTCCATCTCAGAAATGAGTTCTGCACAGTTACGCTTCGAAATTAAAGTGGCAATTACTGATTTGGGAAATTTATTAGGTGGTATATAACTGAAAGATTTTGGTGGCGAAAGATTATCGCAGTTGCGGATAAATATTTGGATTATGTACAATGTATGTTTTATTTTCATATAATTATGCATCATTTTAAACTAAATAAAAGAAATAAAGTTAAAAATAAAGATATTTACAAATATGCTATCAAAATTTACATTGCAATGATATGCAATGATAGAGGTATACTAAAATGGAGACAACATTTGTTTTGTTTTAAAGAAGCAGAGAAAAGATTAATATAATTGATTATACATATACAATCTTTCTTTTTTACACTCACTGTCATAAATATACAGGGTGTCCCAAAAGGTCATGTCCAAACGGAACACATGGTTGTGTCAGGTCATGAGGAAACAGAATTACATAGGAAAGGGGGGTCGGAAACGCGATCTAAACAGTGAAATTGCATCGTAACCGTCACGCAAAGAAAAGATAACAAACGGTGTAAAATATCTTTATTTTACAACAAAACAGTACCAAATAAAAAAGAAAAATGCTACAACTCATAGTAAGTGCTCATCCAAGTGCTCATCAACTGGTTCATCCTTTCTCTGCAACGTCCGCGCTTCGAATGATCCGACTGCCCGCGCTTTCGTCTGACATCGCTTATCGCCCTCTAGCGGATTACAATCGCGTTTCCGACCCCCCTTTCCTATGTAATTCTGTTTCCTAATGACCTGACACAACCATGTGTGCCGTTTGGACATGACCTTTTGGGACACCCTGTATATATAAACCAGAATACATAAAATTTTATAGCTAATATAGAGTATATCTTTAGTAACCTCATTTGGATATAACTGCATGTTTATCTACATTTAAACGAAAATAGAATTTTCGACACTAACGGACAAAATTTTCGTAAAATGTAATTAATTATAAGTGCAGAGTCTAGAAGCAATATCATTTCGAAGCTACACTGTCAGAAAAATTCGTAGAGTCTAGAAGCAATATCATTTCGAAGCTACACTGTCAGAAAAATTCGTCAATATACACTAAGTTATCGTTATTTTTTCACAAATAACTTCTGTTTTCCCAGAAAACGTATTTGATCTGTGAATTCATTCCGAACGTAGAAAAATGAGGAAGAGATTCTGTTTATATCTAGCACGCATGCGTATTGGGTCTGTTAGTAAGAAATTCGAATTTATTTTTAAAATGAAAAACAAAAATATTCTATAGATTAAAATGTCTAATTTAGTTTAAAAAGACAAAAATGTTTTCGAATTTAAAAATAAATAACAATTACTTCCTTCATTCATTCAAAAACTCTCACAATTTGTTATTCAAAGTTGGATAAGTTGAATAAAGTTGAATTTCCTAAGTTATTTATATAATAAATATTCACATTTAAAATATACTTTAAGTGAACACATTTAAAAGATATTTTAATTAAAAAATAAAATGAAGGAAAAAAAAGATATTATTCAAAAAAAAATCTTATCGAATAAAAATAGAACATCCATATTTTCCTAGCAATCTACGTAAATATATTTAAAATTAACATTTTTATACTATATTAACATAAACGTATAAAAACCCCAGCCACAGTTTAATTAAAGATGGAATCTTTCCAAAATTAATTTCAAAATTAAAAACTTTCTTATAAAATAGACCAAACCACACTCATATTAAATGAATGTTTCGACTTCAAAGCTGTTAAAGCAGCAGCTCACCTTCTATCCATTTTTTCGGATGAACCTTAACCGGAATGCAAATATTAACTTCTTCTTCTTCTTCTTCTTCTTCTTTTTTTTTTCTTTTTGAAGGGGCGGGGGGAATTGTAACAATATATTTTTAGTAATATATTAAGAACCGGAACAATATATTTGTCTCAATTTCATGAACTAGAATATAGTTCATATTTGCTCAGATATCATTTCAAGGCATTTCCAAGCATCACGAAAATCAAGAAAAATCTGAAAGTCAGGAAATTTCGAAATAGTCACGGAAATTTCCAAATTTTATATGGAAAAATCAAGGAATTTGCAAATATTTTCTCAAAAAATATGTAAAAGTCTTGGAGAAAAAATGAAAAATGTCATTAATTGTCATCAAATTCATTAAATAGTCTCGGGAAAACATCGCAAAATTAATCAAACAATCGACGGGGGGGGGGGGGGGGAATAATCGAGAAATGTAAAGAATTATCGCAGAAAAAAATCGCTCATTTTAACAAAGAATTGTGAAAATAAGCAGCGATCTTTGTTATGTGTAAGTTTGGACAGGGAATTTTTTGAGATTTAGTCTGGGTATTAGCCAGTATCGTTTTGTTGGGAACCTTGATTTTGAACCCTGCCTGTAGCAGCTGCCATAATGACATCCAAGATAGGTATTTTTTCACGAAAACAACTGCAGATTTCTTTCTATTAATAAACAAATCCAAAATAGTATAATATAATCAAAAGGAAAATCCCCAAAAAATAAAAAGCTTTCCAAATATTTTTGTAGACTAAATCCATCATAAAATTTCCTTTACTAAAAAGCATTTAAATTTTTCTGTTTCAAAATACAAACAAACAAACGATTGAAGCGCCAGATAACGATACCAATCTTAAATATACGGAAAATTTCAATACATTCAATGTAAAGTGCTTATGATATATTTTTACTATCTGTGAACAAATCACATATGGGAAATTAGATAAGGAAAATCAGGGACGATATGTAGGAATATTTTGTATACGCTGATATAGTAAATAACGTGTTGATAAGATCGTTCAGATAGTGATCACCTGTACTTAATCTTCTCTTTTTTGTTTCGCTTTTCTTCATATTCCGTTACGCATGTGAAACTGTCCCCATTCTTAAAATTCAGAATTTATTATAACTGCAACTGTCTCTTAATGGGCTAACGGTTCATTTAAAGTGATAAAATCATATGATCATTTGTATAATCCATTTAAAATATTGTGATTATCTAGATAAAAAATTAGCATTTAATTTTTATATTTTGATCGATTGAGCAGGATAACTTGTCTAACAGAGAACTGACCTGAAAGTCGGAGTAAACAGTCAATTAAAAAAATACCACGATATATATTTGTATGTTTGCACTTAAAAAAACAAAACTAAACTAGTTGATAACTAAAATATGCAGATAAGTTATCAATTATATTTATAATAAACGTTATCAGTTGAAATGTTTAAATACTATACATATTTCTGAATTTTGTAAAATTTCTGTATTGGAGGTGTTATTTATTTAATATGAAATAATAATTTAATAAAAGAAATAAATACATGATAGTACATATTAGCTCTTTCTAAACTGTTGCCGCGCGTATCAATTTATTATTATCCTCCTACATTGTTATGCCATATTATTCATAATTTGCCATTCTGGTAATTGCTATGAATTTCTCTTAATAGTTTAGTTATAAGAAAAAAAATAACAAAAAGTATTTCATGACATTTAAAACTAAAATTGCCATAAATCATATAAATCTTTAGTTTATCCAAATTAGCTTTTTTTTTTTTTCTATCAATTAAATTATTCAAAAATGAACGAAAATGATTGATAATTGTTTCGTTGCTTACATTTCAAATTAAAGTAGTTTGATCTCCGTAAAAGAAATTTAAATATGTGAAAAAATACATTAGTTTTTCACTATATAGTATATCTAAAAAATAATTTTTAGATTGTTGTGTATTTTACATGAAAACTGATTATTATCATAGTTTCTTTTCTGTTACCATATACCTAAATAAGTTATTGTAATGTTATTCAGGATGTCATAGTGATTATTTTTATGTTCTATTCTCACTATTATTTTAAAAAATTAATTTTGTAGTATATTGCACATTTTGTTTCAAAATACATGTGAAAATTTTTCACTTTGGAAAAGTGGTGTGAGATATAATAAAAAAATAGCTACCTATTGCAGTCCTTCTGGATTGCGTGTGAAAAGTCATCGCTATAACATAGACAAATATTACGCTATCTTAAGTCTTAAAAATAAATAAGATGAAAAAAACTAATAATAAAATCACGAATTAATGCAACAAATGGTAATAATTGCAACAAACGCACCAAAATTTATATAGTCAAATCCGTTAAGACATCATTTCAAACCAAATTTATCATTTTTGACAGCTGTGAAAGAAATTCACATAATATCTGTCATTTGACGGCTTCCAACCACCGAAGCGATACCTTCTTCCTGTTGCTCTTTCTACACACATAGAAGTTGCAAAATTGCAACTCGTTTGTCCTCCCTAACTCCAGATAAGCTGTGAAGGGAAAAAAAGATGGTGTGTTAAAAAAGCTCTGTTCAGAAAAGAAAAATAAATAAAAACCGGAAAAAAATAGAGGTTTGGTCCTTTAGCAAATAAGAAGATTGAACCGTGAAAACTGTCACTCTCTTGTCTTGTGAAGTCACTCAACGTATTATCAACATACGATGAGTTTCTCTGGTTGCTACCGTGGTTGCTGACGTCAGTTATCAGCTGTCAGTTTCTCCAATTAGTGGCAGCTCTTTTCTAAAAAGCATAGATAGGAACGGAAGGGGTAATTACACTGGGATGTGTTTGTTTGCATTTTTGGGGGGATTATTTCGTTAACCCGACGTGATTGCTTGTTATTTTTATGGACCTTTTTCATGCGTAGAGGTGGGTCTTACATCAGGACATAAATTTGATTTCTATTGTTTATTTATTTATTTTAATTGTGGATAGATATTGTTTCAATATCCGTCTAGTTATGATGATATATTAAAAATTTACCCCTGTTGTATATCGTTCAGAGGATGTTACAATACTGCGAAAAATTAATGCTCTTTTAAGAGGCAACTTTATGACATAAGTTTTTATTTACTTTTGTTCGGAAATGCATGAAACAAGCAGGTGATGCTGTTCAGAAACTATTTAATCGCATTCATTTTCCAAACTCAATAGATTTTTCAGAAAATAATGTCAAAGTGATTAACTTGCAATTCAAAAAAGCGAATTTTCTATCTTTATTTTATTTTATTTTATTTTATTTATATATTTATAATTTTTTTTTATTTTTATTTATTTATTTATTTGTTTATTTATTTATTTATTTTTTTTTTTTTGGGGGGGGGGGTCCGTTTTAGCAGCTAAACAGAATGAATGGTAAAAAAATACATGAATTTTGATCCATTTTATCGATTAGTTTAAACATTTGAATTGTTTGAGACATCGCAGGCACAAGTATTCGGGCTATTTAGAGCTATAAAGGCAGCGTACCAAAAAATGTCCAAACTTCACACTGTAAAAAAAAAAAAAAAAAAAAAAAAAAAAAAAAAAAAAAAAATAATAATAATAATAATAAAATAAAAATAAAAAAAAATAAAAGTCAATTTTACTGAAATTGTACTGGTAAAGGGGACGCCAGTACAATTCATTGCTTTTTAATGGAGAAATTTTCCGTGAATTCCAGAAAATTTTCTGGTTTTTTTGGAAATTTTTCCGGAATTAAAAAAAATTCCGTTAAAAAGCAGTGAATTGTACTGGCGTCCTGATTGCTAGTTTAATTTCCCTAAAATCGTCCTTTACTAATTATTATTATTATTATTCTAACGGTGCACACATTAATATTTTCCAAGAAAACTTGAGTGGCTCGTTTATTTGTTATCAAATTTCAAAGATTGACAGCGCAGTAGTTTACGAGACCCTGTATATTACACTATTCCAGTTCCCTCAGAACGAAATTTAGTACAGGAAAAATTTTATTTACAGTGTAATTTTAGGCTATTCCCATTAAAATTCTCATTCCATGAAAAATAAGTGAAAAGTAAACCTTTATTATGCAAACTTGTTGTAAAATTAATTAAAAATATGGAGTAAGTTGATAGAGATAGGGAATGGACATTGAATTTAAGAAATCAAAAGATTTATTATAACCAAAATTTATAATTAATATTGTTTTATTATACTTTGCTTTTGTGAGTTTATCAATATTTATATATATAATATATATATATGATGTGGGAAAGTATTAAGTTACTGTAAAGTTGTGTCTAGGATGTTCAAAATGATGGCCCAGGAGATTTTTTGATGAAAATCTTGGTTAATTTAATGTTTCAATGTTCTAGATTAAATATACACATATATGTAGACTGGAATTCAGTTATATACATATTGATGGAGGTGCAACATAAGAAAACGAACTACAACAGGCCGTCTGCCTATCCAAGCTTGCTTAAGGGTGTATTCGAAAAATGCTTTTCCACCTTCAACAGCTCGAAATTTTCCGATACAATTTCAGACACATTTTTAAAAGTAGAAACATGAAATTTTGCTGAGGGGATTTTTGAAGAGACGTACAAGGTGCCGTGTGATGTCATTTTACGTTCCATTCATTAGAATTGGATTTATAAACAATTATCTTCTCAGTATGACACTTTTTTTCGCTCCCAAATCTCCTGCTTCGGAAAAATCGGTTCAAAATGCCGTTTTTGATTCTTTTTTTTTTCAATATTTCCTGCATTTATCAAAAAACGACAATCACGGCACCTTGTGTACTTTCTAAATAAGATAATCTGAGAGTTTGATGCATTTGAGAGCAAAAGTGGATTCAAAAATAAATCGGAAAATAAGCAGTTTGAATCGAAATACACCCTTAAATCCGAAATAGCTTGCCGTTATTCCGTTTGCCACAGGTCCATCTGACCTGGGTCTCACTCCAAAATATGCGGACAGCCACAGAACCGTCTGTTCTTCGCTGGTTTCCGCTAGCCTCTGTTTCAATTCTCCTAAAAAAATACTTAGTTCATCAAAATTTCCGTTGTTCACGAGTCTAAGCTGATCATCCAGAGCCTCATCATAGAATGTGCTCATTCAGCAGTGCAGAGTTCAACTCTTGTTCCTGAGTGCCTTTGTCGATGGATCCCATATTATATATATATACATGTTGCTTGCCTATATTCTTGTCTATAATCCTCACAGGTTGGCAATTACTTATAAAATAAATATCTAAATAAACTAAAATGATTTTTTTAAATTTTTATTTGCTTGTTAATTTATTTTTTAAATGATGTAAATGTCTTTTAATTCAGCTACGTGATCTTTTATAAATAATAAAATATACTTTCCCATATTTCTTTAATTAAAAATTTCATAAAACATTTTTCTTGACAAAGAAATCAAGACATTTTAATTTAACTCAAGCTCCAAACTGAAAACGTGCTTAGGGGCTATAAAACTCGACCGTTTCGTGTACTGTCTAAATGTCAAATCCGTAAATCATATTATAATTCTCTTGATTCCGTTACACGTTTCAAATGGATCAATAAATATAATCAAAAAGCACTTCAAAACGTGGTTTCCTTGCCTTCAACGAAAGGTGGTTAAACGGGTAAATTGTCTCAGAATTCGCCCCGGGCAAGATTGTAATAATATATACCCTCTTTTCACCAGCTGTTCATTGCTTCATTAGTTGGCATTAGTGTCATATATATCAAATATCATTTTCAACTTTTGGCTTTGTTTTTTTGTCCATTATTATTTTTTTTTTTTTTTCTTCCCTGTAGGAGGTGTATAACAGATGAGTTAATTGTTGAAGTAAGTGATATGTGCGATTAAGTTGCACGTGATGAGGTATTTTCGAAAGCAGATGTTAGAGTTAGGAATTTTAATAATTTAGTAATCAAAATTGTCAATAAAAAATAATGATTGTTACTATTCATTTTCAGTTATTTAATCATATTTTTTAAAAAAGACTATGCATATGAGAAAAGTGCCTCTTACTTAGTTTGATTATAAGCATTAAAATAATCACTTAAAAATAAGACTGACGATTTTACGGAAATTGTACGAGCAATCGGGACGCCGGTACAGTTTACTGTTTTTTAACGGAAAACTTTCCAGAAATTCCAGATTTTTTTCCAATTTTTTTTTTTTGAGGGGGGGGGGGGGGTCTGGAATTTACTGAATTTTTTCCTTCAAAAAATAGTAAATTCTATTGGCGTCCAAATTACCCAGCTATTAGAAAATTATTAAATAAGTAATTTTAGTAGAATAAAAAAAAAAAAATATATGTCAAGTAATTTAAAAATAAATTAAGACTGCTAGTCACTCAGCTTCCGAAATCCTCTCGATAATGCTAAATCTGCGGTGTTTGATGCATTCAAATATTTATACATACATCTGCGGAAAATTATTTTTTTTATTCTTTTTTCTGTATGCACTTCGCAAAAGATGTCGCTTTTTTCCTTACTACTCAAATTATATTTACACTGTAAAAAATATGAACGATTTTGCGTAAATTGTACTGGTAATCGAAACGCCAGTAATTTATTGTTTTTTAACGCAAATTTTTGGTAAATTACCAGAAATTTTTCCGTTTTTTTCAGGGGTTTTTTATAATTTACAGAAATGTTTTGTTAAAAGACAGTAAATTGTACTTGCGTCCAGATTACCAGTACAATTTCCGTAAAATCGTCCGTGGTTTTTTTTTTTATTATTATTTATTTTTTCTTTTTTAAGTATAAATTCTAGGAATTTTTTGAGAACTAAGAAAAAAGGAGTTAAAATATCAATTTCTGGTGAAAATATTTTAAATATACGGATGCGCAAACGCCCGTAGATTAAATAAGAGCACTTAATTTATAAGGTATGCACGACTTGTATTAAAATTATTTAAAAATCGCATTAATTCACCGACTGAATTGGTTTTATTGAAATTTTGCATATTACTATAAAAAATTACAGTTGTCAAAAACTTAAATGCAAATTTTGAGTTATTTGTCTAATTTCTAAATCAGATTGTTTTGGTTAAATTTTCTTTTTCTATTGTATATTTTGCATCATAATGCTTATAAATGTATTCAAAATTTATGACAGAAAAATCCACAATACATTTTTTCCCGTTTTCTTTTGTCAAATTAAAAAATATATGAACCATTTTCAATGTTAAATGAGGAAATATTCTTTAAAATCTCCAAGTTTTAAAAATAATTTTAAAAATATATATAGAAATTTGTAAGTGAGCCTTGCTTACAATTTAATGAAATTAATTATAGGCTACTCCTATTCCATTGTCATTTCATAAAATTGCTCGTTATTTTATTTAAATATTATCATGCAAAGAATTCTTGGCAGAATAATTTTATTTTACTGTTGTTTTTGAGCTCTTAAAATGGCCGTCACAATGAGGTCGCAGTTACTTCAATGTTAATGCCACTAGTCATTATCTAACATCAATTTAGTTATTTGCATTGAAACATTGTAATAAAAAACACAAGTATTTTCTAAAGGGTTGAATAAATATAAATTATGTGTCTGCGGAGGTTTCAATCTGATTTACTAACGATTAACTAAAAACAATACCAACCTAGACAACAGAGCTTGAAATTATCTAGAAGTGGATCCAAATAATTCCATTTAAAATTAAACAAGAACTGCTTTGCATTTCATTTGAATGTTAAATCCCAAATAACTCACATGAAATCAAATATGCAAATGGAATATTAAAGTAAAACAGAATATTGCGGTTAAAACAAAGTTCTATATCCAAAAATAACTCTCTTTTAAACCCCCAAAAATAATTAGAGAGATATTATGTTAAATAAATAAAAAGCATTCTTTATTTTATTGAATATCTCTCTAATTCTTTTATTATTATTGACCTAAAAGAGAATTATTTTTGCATTTGTAAATATTTCCGTTCAAAAATTAAGCATTATAACTCATTATTTTATTTATAAATAAAATAGTTTAGAATTATAATATTTATAAATATTATAATATAAATTATTTTTGTCCGAATACATTACTTTTCTTGTTGTACAAGCGACAAGCATAACAATGAAGTCAGGGCTACTTCAATGTTAATGCCACTGGCCGTTATCTAACATCAATTTAATTATTTGCGTTGAAACATTGTAACAGAAAACCTATACTTATTTCCAAACGAGTTATTACTGAAGTAAATATAAATAAGGAGTCTGGGAGGTTACAATCTGGCTTACTAATGATTAACGAAACAATACCAACTGAGACAACAATGCCTGAAGTTATCTGGAGTCGGATGCAAATAATTCCACTTAAAATTACGCACGAACTGCTTGGGACATCTTTTGCATTTTATTTAAGGGTTAGATCCCGAATAATTCACATTAAATTGAATCGGGCCCTTACAGCTTCCGGAATTTCTAGACCAGAAAATTCTTTGATACCAGTATTTTCTTATAGAAAGTAGCTCCTTAGGTAAGGCGAAATCACATGTGTTTCAATTATATTTATTTTTTTATTTTAAAAAAATAATAATATTTCGGGCAAAATAAAGTTCTGTGTGCAAAAATAATATTCTTTTGCTTTCCCTCAAACTAATTAGAGAGTTTTTCTGTAAAAAAAGGGTCATTATTTATTTTATAAAATATCTTTCTAATTATTTTTTTCGGACTCAAAAGACAATTATTTTTGACTTTATAGAACTTTGCTTTACCCTAACTATCTTATTTTACTTAATATTTCCTTTGTACGTTTGATTTGATGCGAGTTACTTGAGTTTTAAACTTTGAATTAAATGCACAAAAGATATCACAAAAGCAGTTCGAGTTTAATTTTGAAGAATGTAAAACCATCCTCATGAAGATTAAATGATGTAATTCAGGTCATAACAGGGAATTAGGACCTCGTGATTAATAATATTGTAATTATTATTTTAAGTTATTTAGACTGATCCAATTGCAGAACATTAAACCAAAGGGACGCTCAGGTTGGGAAACAGGGAGCAGTTGTATTCATCTTTATGGCGGCAAATCACTCAGCGGCCGAATTCCCCTCCGTCATATTAAGTTTATGGGCATTTAAAGTTGTCAAAATATTTCTAAAATCTATGATGAATTTTATATGAAGTGGTAAAATTTTACTTACAGCTCGTCAGTTTGTAAAACATAAAATATTAGACTGGGCATAAATTTTAGAAGTATTTTGACAACTAAGAAAAAAAAGTGACATCCTTTAAGAAAAGAACACTGGAAAAAAAAATAAAAATAAAAAATAATGATTTTCTGAGGAGATATTTTGAATATAAGAAATAATAATAATATTGCATTAAACGCCCGTACACTTAATATTACTGTAATGAATTCGACCGCTGAGTGACCAGCAGCGCTTAAGCTACTGGACTGACCTTTTAAAAAGTGCAAGGATTCAGAAAGGACACATATTTGTAATTTGTATCAACTTAAGCAATCTTTGCCAACGCCTCTGGTCCCAAAACCAAATTAGTGACAAATCAAATTACAACTATGAAAAATACGATAAATGTAATTAAACATAGTTGAGTTTAAAAACTATTTTTATTTATCGAATAAACTGTATACCATTAATCATAAAAAAGCAACAACTACGTATGAAAGTCTCCTTTGCATATAATAAAGAACTAAGCGGAAATAATGAGAATTGCGGAAGTTTCACAGGCAGAGAAAGATATTTACAAAGTTCTTATTAAGATATCACTCTAAGGTGATATCAGATAAGTACAGTTTTGTCAAGTGTGAGTGTGTATTTGCTGTCTAACGTGTTGTTTTAGAATACGCATTCTCATCTTATTTTCTACAGCAGATGTTTTTAGCCCTGCTGTGCTGTCACTTACATGTCATACGAAAACTAACTAGTAGCAGCATATAATTACTCGGTAGCCTATCGCATCAGCTGAAACAGAACACCGGGAATCGCAAACACGGAGTTGTAATAACAGGAATTAAACCCGATCATCAAAGTGTGTTCCTGTAAAACAAAGAAATTCTCCTAATCAGCATCAGTGGGATAGAAATGGTTATTGGCGCATGTCAGCTTTCAATTGTTTTGAAGGACAGTCATTGTCGTAACAAATTTGTGTGTTTAAGGTAATGTCTTTGTTAAAGTTGATAGGGAGGAAACGAGACGCCCAAGAGATGTTATTAGTGGTACCAGTAATTTTTTTTTTTTTTTTTTTTTTTTACTGAGATGTAACGTGAGAACAGAAAGGAAGATACAATGTGTCTTTGTACCTGTTAAAATTTTCTTAATTCTTAATATGCGATTACGTTTTATTTATCAATGTAAATAATTGTAATGAACGTTTTTTCGTGATAGTTGTTTTTTAATGTTGATAGCGTGGAAACGAGGTGTTATTAATGTTATCGGTTTATTTTACGGAAGCATAATATCAGAACAGAAAAGGAGAGATAAACACACAAAGTAGTTGTTAGTAATCGTTTCGTTAGTACTCGCTGTACGTTTTATATATATGTAATAAATAAATAAAAAAAAAAAAAAAAAAAAAAAAAAAAAAAAAATACGGTGGTTGCAAGAGCTATCAGGACGATAGCACAATCCTCATTTTTAACAGAAAATTTCCGTAAATTCTAGAAAATGTTCCGTTTCCCAATTTTACTGAAATTGTACAGTCAAACCCACTTAAAGGGGGAGGGGGGAGAAAATACTGGGTAATCTTTGTTGTTAAAGTTGATAAGGTGGAAAAAAAGATTTTTTTAAAAGAATGTTATTAGTGCTATTCGTATATTTTTTTTATTTTATTAACAATTAATGTGAAAACAGAAAAGAGAGATTAAAAGATACATTGAAGTCCTTGTATTTTTTATGAATGTTTAATTGCTAATTTGTGATTTTATTTTACGTTTAGAGCAGAAAATTATTTTTGGTTTACTTCCAGTGCTTTCCTTACTTAAGTTTTGAGCTTTGTTTCTAATTTGTTTGCTATAAAGATCGATCAGCTGTTTTATATGAAGTTATTCTGCTTTGCCTCAAATAGAGGAATCAAAGTTTGCCATGTCTATTCAATAAAAAGCTGTAAAAACTTTAGCAAAATTTCAGAATTTTCTTTCGTTTGCTTTTCTTACAAGAAGTCATAAGTGAATAGTCCTATTATTTTCGTTTTTGTAAAAAAAATAATTTTTTTTTTTAAATATATATATATATATATATTAGACAGAAAACATTGGAAAAATCTGGGGGAGACCTACATCCAGCAGTGGATTGAAAACGGTTGATGATGATGATATATATATATATATATATATATATATATCTGTATATCCTTATAAAGCGATGCAGGCCTTTTACCCATCATCCAAACCTTTTTTAATCGGAAATCGAACTGTCTAATCTGCTATTAAATATAACACAAACTAATAAGCATGCGTGAAACGCACAGGCAATATTTCTGGAAGTGAAATTGACAAGTTATGTAATTAAGTATGTAATTAATTCACAGTATTTAATTCGATGAATATGATTGATTATGCTTTGATTTTTTGAAAAAAGATAGTGATTTAAAAACTGCCATTTTTCTCTAAAAATGCAATCATTTTCAGCAATCCATAAAATATTCACACCTGCAAATACGGCACAGAAATATGTTTAAAGTTAGAACATAAAGTATTGCCTTCTAAGTATTGAAAACATTTATTACTCTTTTTTTTCTCCCTCCTCCCCGCCCCTCAAAAAACTCTCTGAGTCTATCCTTAATTTGCATTATTGCACGATTTGAAAGATAATATCTGATGTTTTTTGATAGCAGAGTAAAGAGCTTAGATTATCAGTCTTAACTTTGAAAAACAACAGAACATTTAAAAAAATGCACAATGCTTTTTTTTTTTAAAAATGCTCTAGTAAAAAACATGTAACGAGATTTTAATTGTATCTAATTATATTTTGCTTGTCAAATGTTTATAAGGCCGATATCTCGCTTAAATTAGATATAGACAATTATTGTCAACATTGTTTTCATTAATGTCTTTGTATGTTATCCTTTTTGTTTGATTGCATTTGACAGCGATGCTATCAGTATTTTCAGAGTTCATTACCGAGTGGTAATATGAGGAAAAGAAAAACATAATGGTTTTTTAAAGCATGATTTTATATTTATGTGTGTGCTTTTTTTTAATTATTATTTCGAAGTGGTTCAGAATGTATAGAGATCGACCGAGAATTCAGCTGCGTTTTCGAGCTAAAATCTGAATTATGTCGAAAGTTCGTTTTCGGTGAAAATGCTACGGAAAATTCGGCCGGACCAAAACTTGAATGAAACTATCTGTATTAAAAAATCTTGTTTCTTCCTTTGCGATTTTTCAACAGTATTCATTCATTTGAGCTGTATCGGCTCAATTAAATGTTTTTTTTTTTTTTTTTTTTTTTTTTTTTTTGTTGTTGTTGTTGTTAAACATATTACTTGTTACAACAAACAAAACAGATTGCTGAAAAATATTTAAGTTCAATAGGAAATCTAATCTACATTTTTTATAATTATTATTATTATCATAAAAAAACTTTTAAAGATAAAGGATTGAAAATTTATGAATGCAATAATATCATACTTATGCATAAAATGAATTAAAATCTAAGAATATACTAAGTAATAAAAAATTAATTTGATAAGCATGTGAAACATTTTACAGATTTTATTTTTTTATTTTATTAATAATTATAAATATTATACTTGAAGATAATTAAAGGAGTTCATTATGTTAAGCTTATATTTTTATATTTAAATTAAAATCCATTTGAAATGAATAAATTAAAATGAACCCGAGATTCCATATGCGCAGTGGTATATAGTAATCATGAAAATAAAATCAGCAAACAACAACAACAATAAAGTTATTTATTTAATTAAGTTTTCTTAATTAAATTAAATATTTTACATCAATCTGTATAGTTTATTGTGGCAAATGATGCGATACTTAACAATCCAAAAAATTCCATTCAATTTGCATTGTTAGTTTTTGAAAAAGTATAGAAACTGAATCAGTTTCTTAGCATTTTTTACCATTTGAAGAGGTACTGTCTCCTTAATGCTAGTATTTAAATCTAAACTTCTTACATATAACAACCATCTTCACTAAATATCTTTCAATTATTCACACATTACTATTTCATATACTGTAATTTAGTTAACAGCAATCATTATCCTGAAAATTTTTGACAATAAAAAAAAAGGAAGAAACTGGGTCTTTTGAATCTGAATTAAAAATTTTAAATTTATCTAAAAGGGTGTTTATGTATCTACCAACACATTGTTATCTCTAAACAGTTTTAGCATCTTGAAATTGTTATGTATGGACAGGTATCGATTTCAAAATTTGGAGGCCCTGGGCGCAGATGCTTACGCCCCCCCCCCCCTTTTTGCCCGATACTTACATGGGATTGGTTAAAAAAATGATTAAAGGTAGTTACTAAAGTAACCATTATTGATTTTAAACTATCCATTAAAAATTTAAATATGATAATAACTTTCTTTTAAATAATCATCCACAATTATGAAATTTAAATGAGTAGATGTTTTATAATAAATTGTGTGGTGCTAATTATCTTTTCGTATGCAAGTCTATATGTCTGAAATGATAAAGAATGCAACAATAAATAATAAATTTTTGACAACACCAAGCTACAATTATTTAAAACATTAGGGGGCTTTAAAACCTACAAGCTACACTCACCAACACTGAAATAATATGACGATAATAGGAAAAGTATTAAACAAAAATTAAAAATACTATCTGTTTTTAAGTGATAAACATAAAAGAAAATATTCACTATCATAAATTAATAAATCGATGTTTCAGACAAAATATACTGTATGAATATTATAGAACGTAAAATGAAAAGTAAAATTTCATTGGATATTAAAATTACATCAAATTTTTAGGCAGTAATTGTAAAAAATTCAGGAGAATTCGGGGCCCGTGCCCAGAATGCCCTGCTATAAATCTATTACTGTGTACGGATCTTCCGAGAGCATGGAAATGATTATTTCAAATACTTCATAGGCGCACAAAAACTGCGCAATTCTGACCCCGAATCGAAACATTTGTCATATTTTTAGGCTAAAAATAATAACTACAGAGAATAAAGTAAAGAATGAAGTGAAATAAAGAAACAAATTCATCAATCCTCTGAAGCACATTTCATTCCTTTTCCTGGTGGCGGTATAGCATTTCAATTGGGAAAAGTCCGTAGGCCGGATGTCTAACTCGATATGGTAGATGGATATCGGCTAATAAGACACTGTCACCGTCTATCATTACGAACCTTATTATCTCAGAAGTCTATCATAATGAGAAGCTTATTATTTTTATCCCTCTCGTTTGCGGACATCATATGGAAAGACAATGCTTTTCGGTTGTTGTTTTGGAAGTGGTGCTACTAGGAATTGGTATTTTCGCCTTTTTGGCGAAAAATTAAAGGACTAAATATTTGTTTTCATTTTATTTATTTATTTTTTATTTTGTTTTGTTTTCAGTTTATTAAAATTAAACAATCCTACCACGGCTTCACAGTTTACGAAGTTTAAATAACCACTCCCACTTCTTTTTTTTCTATTATTGAAAACTTCAGATTTTTTACAATTGATGTATTTTTAGATATTGCTATTTTTAACCTGCAAAACCAAAAATTAATTTTATATGAAAAATAACAAAATGAGTGCGATTGGATAGTTTCCGAACAACAACACTTGCAAGTTTCATGCATTACCAAACAAAAATAAATTAAAACTTATGGCTTAAATTTGTCCTTTTTCATTTAAAAGTGTTCTTAAATCAAAAAGGGCAACTTTATGACATAAATTTTAATTTACTTTTGAAAATACTTGAAACTGGCAGGTATTGTTCAAAAATTATCGAATCGCGCTCATTTTCTTGTTTTTTTTTTCTTTTTTTCTTTTTCTTTTTCTTTTTCTTTTTTTTTTTTTTTTTTTTTTTTTTCGCGAACACAATAGAATTTTTTGATAATAGTGTCAAAATGATCGTTTTGAACGAATTTTTGTGTAAGAGAAAAAAAAAAAAAAAAAACACTGGAATAGGGGTGAAAACTTCTGTGTCATGTAATCGAAATAGTTTATAACTTGAAACTTAATTTATTGATTAAAAAAAAAAAAAAAAAAAAAATGGAAAACTAATTTAGATTCCAAATAGCTTTGATGTTCAGACTTCAGATCAGCCTTAAGAACACCCTTAAGAAATGGATTTGTACATGTGTCAAAATGTTTTGCGCTTGTTAAGCAAAGCAGATGAGAACAAATAGCCTTAAACAATTTGGTTAACATATGAGCTTCATGATCATTTCTTTTACTTTTTCTTTTATGCAGATTAGTGAATTTGAAATACTTTTGCATTTATATTTCTTACACATTATTTCAGTCTTCTACAGTTCCCAGTCTGGCCCAACGATCGTCCCTCATGACTCAACTAGATCTGCAATGGTCCGTATCGGTCCCTTTGTGAGATCGACGCTGGCGGACCGTGGCCGGATCCTGTGAAAAATTAGTCAGAGAAAGAGTCCCTAAGCGTGTAAATTCAATCCATTTGAATTAGCTCCCGTTCCGGAATCTGGAATAATTAAATAAAGTTTACCCATTTGTCGTTTCAGATCTGCATGGTGGCGAAAATAGAGATAATGTAAGACCGATAACGAGGTATGAATAAACCCATATGAAAATATGTGCTGAAATTTAAACTGATGGGCAAAATGAACATCCATTGAATGTTCATTAATTTATCGGTCCATTATGCTGCACCGATGCACAAGCAAATTAGCGATCGAAAAAATAAAACTTCTTGCCAATAAATAAATAAATAAATAAAATAATAATAATTATATTTTTTTAGTGTTAAATTCAAAAGCAGTAAACTCTCTATAAGACGGACGAAGGACATCTGTCTAACTCGGAAAGATTTTAAAGTCCCCGCAAGTCCATTGACATAGAGTAAAATTTGTCTAAGGCGGAATATTGCCTAATTATGGAAAATTTTCTCAATCCCGATCTATTCCGCTTTAGATAGAGTTTGCCGTGCGTGATCATGCGTTGTCGAATACATTAAAGTTTAACATTTTATGACATTGTATCATTTGCTATGTCCATGATAAAATCTCAATTACGTTATTATCTATTCTAAAATCACTAAACAAAAGTAAATTTGGAAAGAAAACGTATAATTAATCAACTATATTAAACTTACCGAAATGTATGCAAAAACGATTAAAATCTCTAACCCACAGAGCTTTGTTTAAAGAAATAATTAAAATTATCATAACATCTGAGAAAAACCCTGAAAACTTTGATAATTATCTAACTCAGAATACAAATAAAAGAGAATTCTCCACTGAAGGCTATGCATGGGTTAACTGTGGGTTATTATTTGTTTGAAGCTAGTAAAATAGCTTTAGTAATCTACTTAGGATTGGCATAGAGTAAACACAAATGAAATAGTTTTTTTTTTCCTTGCCTTAATTTTCTTTTTTGCTCTCTGTAAATTAAGGCTGTTCTTAAGGGTGCATTCGAAAAAACGCCTTTCCACCTTCAACTGCTCGAAATTTTTCGATACAATTTCAGGCATATTTTTAAAAGTAGAAACTTGAAACTTGCTGAGGGGATTCTTGAAGGGATGTATGAGGTGCCGTGTGATGTCTTTTTACGCTCAATTCATTAGAATTTGAGTTATAAACAATTACCTTATCAGTATGACCCTTTTTTTCGTTCTCAGATCTACCGCTTGGGAAAAATCGGTTCGAAATGCCGTTTTTGATTGCTTTTATTGCAATATTTTCTGCATTTATCAAAGAATCGACAATCACGGCACCTTGTGTAATTTCCAAATGAGAGATTTTAAAAGTTTGGTGTATTTGAGAGCAAAAATGAATTCAAAAATAAATCAGAAAATACGCAGTTTGAATCGAAATACACCCTTAAATCAATAAGGGCAACTTTATGACAAAAGTTTTAATTTATTTTTGTCCAGAACTACATGAAACTAGCAGATATTGTTGTTCGGAAAATATCTTATCGCATTCATTTTCCCCTTTTTTTCTGGAAAACACAATAGATTTTTCAGAAAATAGTGTCAAAGTAGTTGTTTTAAATCGAATTTCCGCGCGGAAGAAGAATAACCACTCAAATTGGGCTGTAAAACGAATTTATCACGTGAGCGAATTCGCTTATAACTCGATAAATATTTTATTAGTCAAAAAAAAAAAAAAAAAAAAAATGGAAATTCAGTTCGATTCTAAGTTGCTTTAATAGTCAGGCTTTCCAATTTTATATCCTTAAGTTAAAAAATAAATTTATAAATATGTGATAACGTTTTGCACTTGTTGAGCAGAGTGATTGAGAACAGCCTTAATGATAAACAAGTCTTTTGTATTTTCAGCCAATAGTTATAGTTAGAGATCGACCGAAAATTCGTTTTCGGCCCAAAATCTTTGTTTCGCAGAAAATGAATTTTCGAAAATGCGGCTAAAAATTCGTCCTCTGAAACTGTCATTATTCAAAAATTTCTTTTGATCCGTATCGGCTCTCAAAGTAGACTTATTTATTGCTACGAATTTCGTTGTTTATAATTGTTAATCATTACTGACTCAAGAATTGAATGCAAATTATAAAGTACACAATGCATACATAACTAAACTTTTTCACGTGCTCATTAAAAACAGCGGACTTAACAAATATTAGAAAACTTTCAGTTTGAAATAAAAGAAGTGTTTCGAATACTCTTTGAAAAATTTCTAGTATAACTGATGATCATTTACAAAAATTAACATAAGAGATAAATCGAAATGTGTATGCATGGAACTAAAATATTTTTTTTTTATTAAATATAATTCGTATTGTTAGAAAATCTTTTTGTGTCGTTGATGAATTAATTACATTTTATTGTATACATTTTATTGTATAAGAAAATAAAAAGTTTTGGGTTTAAAGCTTAGGGAGCCAACTTGGACCACAGGTATAATTAATTAATTGTTATGTATATTTAAGAAATACGCATACTTAATTAATAATTATGCAGATTTAATAAGCACGCATAATTAATAATAAATTATTTTTTTGGACGTTTTTCTTCTCAGCCGAAAATAGGAAGATCACTGAAATTCGGTTTCGCTTTCGGCCTTAAAAATCTGCTTCTATCGATAATTAGTTATTGATGCTGAAATTTCTGTAATAGCAAAAAATGCTTATTTATTTTTATTTATTTATTTATATATATTTTTTTTAAGGATTTTTTTTAACCGAAAATGGGAAGATCACCGAAATTCTGTTTCGGTTTCAATCTTAAAAACCTGTTTCGGTAGATCCTTAGTTAGAATGCTGAAATATCTGTACAACAACAAAAAGAAGAATAAATGTACATTTGAATGTATGAAAAAAGCAATTGAAGCTTATTTAACTTTTTTTTTTTTGAACGGTTGTGTTTCTATTTTTGCTTTAAACCAAAAATAGGAAGATCACTGAAATTCGTTTTTGGTCAAAAAAACCTATTTAGATTGATTCTTTGTTATAATGCTGAAATATATGCACAAATAACAAAAAGAAAAATAAATGCACATTTGGACATATGAAAAATAGTAAATGATGCTGATTTTTAAAAAAGAGAGAGCGAATACTATATTTTTTACCGACATACATTCATATTTCTCTTTCATAAACTCAAAAACCATCAATCAAAATCTAAAACCTTCCCCTTCACTTTAACTATGTAAATGTTTGTGTATAGTGCACGCGATCAGAATAATCTAAATTTAGTTTCCCTTTTACCCCAGCTCTTGTCGACCAAGTCATGCGGGGTGTCAAAATTAGCCTCACAATATCTTCCCCCCCCCCTTACTGTACTCTAACAGCATCCTCCTCCATTTTCAATTTAGATATATATTTATATACATACACACACGCGTATCCGTATCCCCTTGTAATCCGGAATTACACAATAAGTGGGGGGAGGAGGTCCCCAGTGTCCCATAATGGCCGGGGTTCGACCCTCTTTAATATTAGAATTGATACATTGTGGGACAACTGAGGTACAGCAAGGTTAAATGATGTGAGACATTCCTAATTCCCCTTTCTGTAAATGGGACATTTGTTAAATCACATCGGATTACATGGAGTACCGTGTAATTGAGAAACGACTTCGGAAAACAAGAACTTCTGTTCGAATTGTACAGATACTGAGTACAGTGAATACACATTGTACTTCTTTTTTTTATTTTTCGAAAATTTTCTTTGTTAAATATTACGAGATTAAGCAAAGTTAAATCGTTTGGTGATGAAATTTGCCCATTAACTGACATTACAGTAAAACCCCGATAATTCGGATTGATTTTGACCAGACGCAATCCGTATTATCGAAAATCCGGATTATCCGGAGAATTTGAAAAAAATGAAATAAAATAAAACATTCTTACAGAGAATCATCTTTGTGTTAAACTCATTGAATATTTATAGACAATAAAAAAAGTTTTTTTTTTTTTTTTTTTTTTTTTTTTTTTTTTTTAATTTAGAATACGACGAGGGAACAAGTTGATTTTATGGAAATTAGCCAATCGCTTCTCAAATTTGAAAAAAAAAAAATGAGCAAGCCGATCCGGATTATACGGATATCCGGATTAACGGAGTTCTACTGTATTAGTAATAAGCGACAAAAATTGTTGAAAGTTCATATATATACATTATTATCTGCATCTCGCTAAAATTAAAAAAATAATAATCATAAATAAAAATAAACTAAATTTTCTTTTTTTAATATTTCTAATAAAATTGCAAAATAATTTTATAAGTATGTATTTTGAATTATAAATTTTAATAAAGATAAAAATATCTTTAAATGAAGACGAAATCCCTACGCTGAATTAGATTATAATACAAGGGAAATGTAAATAAAATGATGACGGAGAAATAGTGTAAATTTACAGATAATCTCTTTTTTTTTTTTCTGTGTTTTTACAGAAATTTTTAACAGCGTAGAGTTTTTGCACGCTTTTGCACCTCGGGTTGAAAAAGCTGAACAATAATAATTATACTTATAATTGAAATATTATTGGCAACGTTTTCTAGTTGAAGTTGTAAAGTAAAGTGTATTGTTAATTTTAAAAGAATGCCTGATAAACGAAAACCAGATTATTTGATTTTTAAAAAATAGTTGTTTGTTAATAAAAAATGTAGCAAAAATCACATTTAAAATTATATTGTGATACAATAATAAATGCAAATTATATAAATCAAATGTGTATTATATTTGGTTAGAAATTGTGGCTTCAGAGAACAGATAGGTATAGTTTTTTACCAATTTTCTGTATATATTTCTGTGTTTAAAGTAACACAGTTACAATGTAAAAAGAAAAAAAAAGAAAGAAAGAAAATGACTTATAAGATTTTTGGGTAGAGCAGTGTTCTAAATTGGAAAATTTACTTTTTAGTCTGAAATGGCTTAAAAAAAGGAAGATTTATTAATAACATTCAATCAATCAAAACATCTGAGATAATATATGTCGACCTCAGAAGCCAAGGGGTACAAGTGACAAAATGTCGATTTGGAGTAAATTGAGTTTAAAGATAATTGATGTTAAATTGGAACATCAATAACAATTGACTAAATTGAAATAGGAAACATCTGCTTGTTGCATTCTAATCTTTGAACTATCATTTCAATAACTTTTTTAAAAAAATAGAGTACAATTTTCTTTAAATGTATAATTAATCAATATTGTTTGTTTTTCGAAAAAAGTGGTTTATGTCTATAACTCAGCAAATAATAAGAAAATGACCTATATTTCTTTACCTGAAATAAAAAAAGCATATTTCCAGATACCCTGTGCACTTAAATTTTTCAATTTTGTCACTTATACCCCTTGGCTTCTGGGGTCCTCATATGTACATTATATCTAAGACCATTTTGGATTAACTACTTTGGGGATACTACTGTACCCAAAAATCTTACAGCTCAGTTTAGGCCTTTTAATTTTACTGTGAAAAAAAAAAAATACAATTAATAAATGGGAATTAATTAATACTTAGACAGCATTTTTCGATGACTGAGGGAAATTGAAAGCAAACACTCTCAAATTGAGTTCAAAGATTTTTAAAAACATAAGATTTGGAGCAGAAATTTTGTAGACTCTTCCTAAGTTTAACTAGGTATACTCCTTTTAAATTATTCATATAAGATCATATCAGTTGTCTTATAGCCACTGTAGCAATTTACTCACTTTTGTGATTGCCATGTTTACAGATGTAAAACAGCGATAAGGTTAATACAAAAGAGATTATCCATTATTATTCCTAATCCATAGCGCCAGAGGTGAATTGACGAATAATTCGATGAACTGTAAAAAATCTCTTAAGAATCTAATTTCCATATTTTCTCTACCTATTTTATCCGATGTTACAGAAATATTTTCTTATTTTCCTGATTTGATGAGAAGTAGTTTTGAGAATTTGTGTTAGAAACTGAATTAAGAAATAGCAATTATATATACGAAAGAGGAAAAATAAAATTTATGTTTTATTCAGTGAATGCGAACGCGTTACTTTAATAGGATATTCTGTTAGATAAAAAAAAAAAAGTCTGATAAAATGTGTTACAACAAAATTGATCGCCAAATAATGGGATTATCTATTGTCATAGCTTTCATCATGTTATCCTCGTTTTATTTAAGTCTCTTTTAACAAGGGAATAACATGGATATTAAATAATAAAAACTATTCTTGTATGAAAATCATACAAATTGAATAATGTCAATTATACATAAAGACAGTATAAATGCTGCTTTCAATGAATTTTTTTACGGTAATGAGTTACTTTGATTTTATTTTTAGAAGTATATATATATATATATATGTATGTATGTGTGTGTGTGTGTGTGTGTAATTATCAAATTGACAGGGAAAAAAACTGTCAGTTTTCGAAAGCCGTTTAATATACAGAAAGTATTATAATTTTTTACAGTAATCAGTTTTTCTTCTCACTTTTTTAAAAATATAGATTTTTTCTGTAAAAATTATGAATAATAATTATAATAATAAATCCATTAATTAAATTCAGATTTACTGTTTCTTAGGGAGTAATTCATCGTTTAAATTACCATACAATAAAATAGTTTATTTTTCTATTTTTAGAATTATATTTACAAAATCTTTAGCGATAATAAACTGATAAAGTAAAGAATTCATTGTAGCACGCATTGTAATTGTTATATTTAGAGTGAAGTATTTGTTGCCTCCGCAATCCTTATCAATCGATACCGATCAGAAAACAAAAACAACAAGATTTCAAATTTTGTTCTCAGTCGATAACGTCAAAGGGATATTTTAAGCAGACAAAAAAGTTTGAGTTAGGACTTTCAAAACTAACGAGTACAATGGAATCGTTTTTCACATTTCCAAAACTGCGTATTAAATCATTGCCAGAATGAGAATATATTTTAAATGCATTCTGTTACATTGTTATATAAGCTTGATGAAGGCTGATACCGCGAAAATGCTTATCTAATCACTGAAGTATCTAACAGGAAAATGCTATCCAAATACTTCCGCCACGTCCAAAACTGATATTTTAATCTTTAACAAACTCTATCAAAATCTATCTCGAAAGCATAATAATGAATTCCAGTAGAGGTTTTGAGTGGACCATATTTTGTGTTTTCGCTGAGGGCCTTCCAATGTCATTGGGGCCGTTCTTGACGACAGGGCGACATATCGTGACCATACTACCAAGCGGCGTTGCGTGCAGGCGTTGATGAAATATGTTTGCTGAGAGAAACCGTTGATGCCCCCCCCCCTCCTCTGAAACAGTCCGTAGTTTTTTTTAAATATGTTTTTATTCCAAGCCTTATTATTCTGGACGTGTAAAGCGTTCGCTTGTTCTTTTGTGTTTTCAGCAGAGATCTTTAGTGGATTTTTCTTTTTTTCATTATTATTATTTCTTCGTCAGGTTTGTAATTAAATACGTAAGGAGGACAGAGTTTTGTTGTATGGCGTTCGTGATCATCTAGGTAATCATACATCTGCTTGCAAAGGGTAGAGTGATAATTCGAGCCTCTACGCGAGGTCACCGAGGTTAGGCAACTCGGTCGAAAAACCGTATATCAGCCACAAGTTGGTTACTGATTAATTATTTCTCCTTCAGCATCCATAAATGTCGGATGTGGTCAAAAGTTGTGACTTTCACTTATATATTCCATTATCCGTGAACCACCGATGCATGAAGTTATGAAATATAATGCCATTAAACGGTTGGAGGATTAATATTTTTTCCACGCTAGTGTATTTATAAAATTTTGTTGGTAAAAATTATATTGCTTGTTTCTGCATTTTATGTATAATGCTTTCAACTCCCAAATATAAAAACCACACGCTCTGTAATTTTGCAGCCTATTAAAAATATAAAATATTGTTTTATATATGAACAATTATGTATTCCGTCACCAAATTTTAGATTAATACAAACATACGTTATTGACAAAAACAAATGACTAGGACATTTCTCTACTTTCAAAAATTTGCAAGCTTTCAAACTGACCACTCTGTTTTTCCTTTTTTGTTTGTATTAGAACCATTATGTCAAACGAAATGAATGTCTATATCTTATGCGGTAAACGGAAAAAAAGTGACCGGAAAAAAAGTTATCGGAAAAAAAGTGACCTAAACTACAAAAGCGAAAAAAAGTGACACGGAAAAAAAGTGACATGGAAAAAAAGTGACACGGAAAAAAAGTGACACGGAAAAAAAGTGACAAGGATTGGTTTTGGGGATTTATTATTGATTTTGGGGATTCATTGGTTAAGTATGAAAGGGGGATCGGGGGGGGGGCTCATAAATTAGGTAAATGGGTTTTTCATGCTGAATTAACTATTTTGGTTCAATTTTTGGATATACGTTCATACTGAAAAGACGCTTGCCTGATTAGTTTTGGGAAGGACGATTACCCCCCCCCCCATCCGTCCTCAATTAGATGAATGGGTTTTTATGCAGAATTATCCAACTTGTGTCAAATTTGCATATAAGTTCTTTTCGATAAGGCTTATATATAGTATAAAGTGCCTGAAGAGTTTTAGGAGTTTAATGGTTAAGTATAGAAGGGAAACGGGGGATAACCTTTCTTAAATTAATGGCTTTTTACGGATAATTATCCGATTTGCTTCGAATTTTGGACATGGGTTAGTTATGAAAAGACGTATTTCTGATTATTTATGGGGTTCTTTTGCTAATTAAAAAGGGGGTGAGTGATTACTACCCCCGGCCTTAAATTAGATTTAAAAAAATTATGCACACTTATCTGATTTATTTCAAATTTTGGATGTAGGATCTTTCTCATAAAGTAAATTCCTGAATAGTTTTAAGGGTTTAATGGCTATGTATAGAGGGAGAACGGGGGATAAACCCCCTTAAGGGTGTATTCAAAAAAACGCTTTTCCACCTTCAACAGCTCGAAATTTTCCGATACAATTTCAGGCACATTTTCAAAAGTAGAAACATGAAACTTGCTGAGGATATTTTTGAAGAGATGTACAAGGTGCCATGTGCTATATTTTTACGCTCAATTCATTAGAATTTGATTTATAAACAATTATCTTCTCAGTATGACCCTTTTTTTCGTTCACAGATCTCCCGCCAGGGGGAAATCTGTTCAAAATGCCGTTTTTGATTGCTTTTTTCGCAATATTTTCTGCATTTATCAAAGAATTGACAATTACGGCATCTTGTGTACTTTCTAAATAAGACAATTTGCCAGTTTGATGCATATGAGAGTAAAAATGAAGTTAAAAATAAATCGGAAAATAGGCAGTTTGAATCGAAATACACCCTTAAATTAAATAAATGGCTTTTTGCGCAGAATTATCCGATTTCCTTTAAATTTTCGATGCATATTCATTACAAGAAGGCGTATCTCTGATTAATTATGGGGTTCTTTTGCGAATTAAATGAGGGAAAGCGGGCGATTAATCCCCCACTCTTTAAATAAGATTTTTTTTTTCACAATTATCCAACGTATTTCAACTTTTGGATATAGGTTTTACCTGATAAAGTGAATCCCTGAATAGTTTTAAGGGTTTAATGGCTAAGTATAGAGGGATGAACGGGGGGTGGGGGGGGGGATAACCCACAAATAATCAGAAGTTCGCCTTATCATAATGAACGCACATTCAAAGTTTGAATCAAATAAGATAATTCTGCGTAAAAAGCCATTTATTAATTTAAGGGGGGTTATCCTCCGTTCCCCCACTGTATATGTCGGGCGTTCCTCTCAGCCCGCACAACTTTGAAGAAAGTCCGTGGTAGTTATAGCTGACACCACCGATATTACTAGGTGATATCGGTCACCCACTGTGAGGATTGTGTAAATGAACACTGACGCTGACAATTAACTGAATTAACAGTTTATTTAGAATATATGTACACACTAAATACGCTATTTACCATTATATACAATTACAACTCGGATATAGGTGATCCGGTTCAACATTAAATTAAATACAGTAAAGGTTGGCTGTGTACTATTCGAATTACACCTTCCACCTCACACTCAATGCACGTTAGATTAACTTTATCGGAGATCACTTTCGAATCTCCCAACACATGGATACTCGGCCTGCACTTCTCGGCCCAGAGCACTAAACACCAGGACGTCTGTGTCCCTTGCTCTCCAGATACGCACTGCCTCCGCTCTACAACGCAGAGCACACCCTATCAGGACCTCTGTCCTACATTACTCTCTAGGTATGAACCCAGATACGAACTGAACTAATCTGAGATAAGACTTGCTCTTCTCAAATCACGGTGTTTCCCCAATGTCAACCCCCTTTGGGGCTTATCCATTGGACACATTCCACATTCCTTTCTTGATTAGTGACATGTTGCTTGTCAGCTCATCATCCACATACCTCACTGACGGATGAACACGCCTCTCCGCAATCTCCTCTTTCTCACTCACCACCTGTAGAGGATTACCTGTCAATTCTCCCTTCAACAAAGAAAGAATGTCACCTTGAAAATTCTAGTACACAGCCGGTATAATATAAAAGAGATTAAGATAGAGAAATAACGGAAATTCCAATCTTTAGCAGAGGTGGTCTCAGAACATGACAGTATACTTAGCCATTAAACCCTTAAAATTATTCTGGGACTAGCTTTATGAGAAAAAACATATATCCAAAATATGAAATATATCGGATAAGTGAACATAAAAAACAATTTATATAATTTAAGGGGATCGGAAAATCACCCGCCTCAATTTTTAATTAGAAAAATAACCCCATATGTAATCAGGGATACGCTTTATCATAATGAATCTATAATCCAAAATTTGTAGCAAATCCTATAATTCTGCGTAAAAAGTAATTTAATTTAAGGTAGGTTATATTCTATTCCCCTTCAATATTTAGATATCAAATCCTTAAAACTATTCAGGGATCCACCTTATCAGTAAGAACCTATATTTAAAATTTGAAATACATGGGGTAATTCTACATAAAAACCTATTTATCTAGTTTAAGGGGGGGATAATTGCTCGCCCCCCACCCTTTATAATAAGCAGAAGAACCCCATAACTAATTAGAGATACGTCTTATCATAATGAATCTATGTCCAAAATTCTAAGCAAATCGGATAATTATGCGTAAAAAGTTATTAATTTAATTTAAGAAAGGTTATCCCCCCGTTCTCCCTCTATATATAACCATTAAAACTCTTCATGCATTATATACTATATATAAGCCTTATCGAAAAGAACCTATATTCACAGGGCCCGACTTAGACAGTGGGGGGCCCTGGGGCAAACATTATTAGAGTGGCCCCCTTCTATCTTAAAAATGTTTGTGAATTATACTCAAGTGACTAAAATTAAAATTCAAACCTATTGTATGTATGCATAAATTTTGTACCAAGTACTGATTTCAGTATTTATATTTCACATCTTTATACATAATAACAGATGATAAATAATTTTAACTATTAATTTTCTTATGATGTAACTATTACTTTAAGGGAACGTGGGGCAGGGAAGCAAAGGAGGTAGGAGAAAAAAGACCCCTTAAAATTGAAAAAAAAAAAGAATTTTTGTAATATTTTGCTAATTTGTATCATTTGGCCCTCTTTTAACAATAAACTTTTCTCTCCTTGGGGGCCCCCTCAAACCGGGGGCCCGGGGCAATTGCCCCGCATTCCCCTGCCTTAGTCAGGCCCTGTATATTCAAATTTGACACACGTTGGATAATTCTGCATAAAAACCCATTCATCTAACTGAGGACGGATGGGGGGGGGGGGTAATCGTCCCTTCCCAAAACTAATCAGGCAAGCGTCTTTTCAGTATGAACGTATATCCAAAAATTGAACCAAAACAGTTAATTCAGCATGAAAAACCCATTTACCTAAATTATGAGCCCCCCCCCCCATCCCCCTTTCATACTTAACCAATGAATCCCCAAAATCAATAGTAATTCCCCAAAATCAATCCTTGTCACTTTTTTTCCGTGTCCCTTTTTTTCCGTGTCACTTTTTTTCCTTGTCACTTTTTTCCGTGTCACTTTTTTTCCGCTTTTGTAATTTAGGTCACTTTTTTCCGATAACTTTTTTTCCGGTCACTTTTTTTCCTAGATTCATCTTATGCACTATTTTCACAGAATTACCTCAATGCAAAGATCTTTGGTCAGTTATCCCCATGTATGGCAGGCGCCTTCCATGGCTAGAGAAAATCTTAAAATAAAACATTATCTCTGTTTCTTTCACCACCCAATGGATAACTCAAAGATAAGTGACCATTATTTTTCCCTTTTTCCCACGCGCAACAAAAGTTCCTGGTCCTCGATGTCATCAAATCTTTTCTGGACCAGGTTCAGTTTCTTGACCAGTTGGAGGTCCTGGGCTGATACGACATCTTTTGTATGGTATGGAATTCGACATGGACGTTAACAATGATAAAAGGCATCATCACTTCAATATTCATTTCCTTTCATAACAATTCTGCATTTCCGGCTTTTTCTGTAAACCATAAATTAAAGAGACAAACAGTAAACATAAATTAAAGAGATAGACAAAAATCGTGAGAACTTTTATTTTTCACAGAATTGAGAGAATAACATTGTTTGCAATTAAAATAAATGGTATTTTATGTATTAATATTTATTTAATATTTGAAAAAATATTAAAATTCTAAAAATAGAGCATTTTTTAAGAATACTTTTTTGCGAGTTTTTAATTTGTTTAAAAAATGCAAATTTAAAATAAAAGCTAAAAAAAAATTGGAAAAGTATATAAGCCTCAAATATACCCCATTCCTAAACAAATAAGTTCCTAAACAAATAAATTCCTAAATAACACAAGACAAATAAATTATGTGAAGGCTTTAGTTCAGGCATTTTTACATATTATTTATTTATTTATTTATTTATTAATTTTCATACCAATGCATTTCATAACTGAAACAAAATAATTTATCGCAGGTTAATAAAAGTCAACGGTTGATGTTTCGTCTCAAATGCAAGTATAATATTCAATACTTGTTTAATACTACTTTATTTTTAGCATTCTTGAACACGTGATAGACATAAAAATTGTACATAAAGCCATAATTAGAATTTTCTATCATTTCAACAAAAACTGCTCTCATAATATTTTATCATTCTTTAAAGTTATATATGCCCGCCAAACATATCATTTGTTAGAAGCATCTGCAAACGGATATGACTCGAAATATGAATTACATCAGTTAAAAGTTTCAGCATACAATACCAATACTGTGTCAACAATAACAATCATAGTTGTCATCACTTTAAAAAATTCGTATTTCACAAAAGAAAAGAAAACAGATTTTTTTTTTTCAATGATAACTTCCAGGGGAATCAATTAACTTTAAAATTATCGACAGAGAAAACTAGAATAAGAAATAAAAAAATTTCACAGGAAATAGTCGATGAAAATTTTGGGAATCGCAATCATGATATGTGGTGAAAACTAGCAAAAAAGAGGGAGAAAATAAATCACTGTCGCTTTAGAGAGAAAGGTAATACGAAATTCAATGATTCATATTTTTTTTTGTACGGCAGCGCCGGAAATCTTAATGAAGTCTTACACCTCTCTATTCATGAAATCGGCTGATTTATAGGGAGGGCCCATGACACCCAATGCCAATTAAAAAGAGATTAGAAAAGAAGTCGAATTTTTCCTCTCTGGTTTAGTATTAAATGTACCAGCAAAAAATCATCAGGACTTTGTTGTATTCAGATAGCTTATTATGTGATGTATCGAAGAGAGAATATCTAGACTTTGTAAAACGAGGAAATGTAAATTACCGTATTAAGACAAGTGACTACAAAGATGAGTTTTTAGTAAGTAAAAAATATTTAGTTTAAAATAAATTATAGGGGAATTTAATTTTTTTTTCTCTGTGTGTGTGAACTGGCATTTAACACCTCTTTAAGCATAACATATCCTGTAGGATAGGTACATATATTTAGAAATTTTTTTCGCATATATAAATAATGTTAAAAGAAATAAAGAAAGAAAAAAAATGTTGTGAATGGAGCCTAACAGATATCAGAATTAAAAAGTATAGCAGTTTGTTTCTTATAGCATTCATTTTAGTGAGCTTCGCGTTATATAAAAATGGCTTGCAGCAAAAGAGGATGAAATGTACAAAAATGAAAAAATAAATAATTTTACACTGAGTTAAGATACAATTTATAGACTACATTAATGATAGAAAATTATTAAATATAGTTTTATTTTATGTTTTGTAATGTTTTTGCAATGCAAATATGTAAATAAATAAATAAATAAAAGCCAAGCAAGTTTTTACACAAATATGCTCATTGAGTCTCATATATCATCAAATTTTATGCCCCCCCCCCAAAAAAAAAAAAAGAAATCGTTTTTTAATGTTTTTTTTAGTTATCAGTTTGTCAATATAAACTAACATGTAACACTAGAATGCAATTTTCCAATTAAGACATTTTGTTATCACTTTTAAATAAACATGCTGAAAATGGTTAATTAGTCCTTTTATCACACACACTTTCTAACGTGGATTAATAATAATAATAATAATAATAATAATAATAATAATAATAATAATATGTTTGTGTTAACTTATGCACTGTACAGCTGATATTAACGTAAATTTTATTAAATAGTATATCTTTAAAATTACCATTTAATTGATATAGTGATGAGAATAACAAAAGATAAATATTTCCATTTCAAAAAACTCTATTATAATCAGAAAAATTAAAAAGGTCGGGAGGAATTTCTGTTTTGAGAACATATCTGTAAAAAAACATATATTTTTTATTTTCGTCTTTCTTTCTATCCCACTTACTCACCCTAAATCTGTGGTATCAACAAGAAGCATTATCTTTTTTTTTTTTTTTTTTCCTTTCGTATTTATGTTTTATTTTTTTTTCCTAAGACATAAAAACGCTTCACTGTGTTCGGGACACTCTGATTTCGACTGCGATAAAGTACTTGTCGAATTTCGAGACATACTAATATTCGAGATGGTATATACACCAAAGCGTCTCCCAAATCTACAGTGCGTGCGTCCAGGCACTAGGTCATAAAAATACCTGCAGAAAACTGACAGCATATGTGAGAGAAAGAGAGAGTGAAATTAAAAAAAAAGCAAAAATTCCATCCAATGTCCCCGAAAGCTCGTAACTCTGAAACCTGTCAATGAGTCGCTCTTCGAGATGATTGCGTCACTCAGCAATAACCGTGACTCGTGCCGATCCGTCTTATATGATCACGTGACGTTTTGAAGCATTCCCTCCATATAGATATAACTTCTCATATAAGCGAATTCCTCCCTTCCCCCCATTTTGTAGTAAAAGCATAAACGCTTTTTGAGCAGAATAATAAATTTTTGGTCACTTTCCTCTCCTGCCCTCCACATCTTGTTTTTTTTTTTTTTTTTTTTTTTTTTTTATCCGCTACTGAAATCCTCTTCAGCAATTTATACTTTATGAGTTGAGTTGTTTCGCCTCTTTTTTTTATTTCCCGATATGCTTTTGAAGATATTAACTCCTTGGAGTTTTTTTTGTTTGTTTTCTGTTTCTAACGGAACGCTTTTATGAGTAGTGTTTCATGGTGAACATTGAGCTGTTGATGATATGGTTTTAAGCTTTTACCTGGGAAAAACAAAAATATCTTAAAATGTGTTTTATAAAAGTGCTTTTTTTTTTTTTTTTTTTTTTTTTTGTAACTTATTACTTTGTTTTTGAGATTTAAAATCCGGAAAAAAAGAGCAGAACGATTGGGAAAATAATCATCTTGGTTTTTGCATATTAAATAATTTTTCAATATGTTTCTGAAAAAAAAAAAAAAAGAAAAGAAAAGAAAAGAAAAGAAAATATGTATTTTTAATGACTTACTCAACTACTCTGTTCAACAAGTGCTAAATGTTTTGATACATTTAAAAATTCATTTTTTAACGGAAAGATATCAAATTGATAGGCATGACTCTATGGAAGCGATTTGAAATGTAATTGTTTTTTCCATTTTTTTTTCTTTTTTTTCTTTTTTTTTTTTTTTTTTTTTTTTTTTTTTGATAAATAAATTACTTATTGAATTATAAGTCATGTGGTCTTGATCACGTGACTTTTCGTTCTTTGTTGAATTGCTAATCTATCGCGCAGAAATTCGGTTCAAAATGTACATTTTGACATTATTTTCTGAAAAATTTTCTTACATTTCCCAAAAGAAAAAAAAAAAAGGAAAACTGTTTGATTAGATAGTTTCTGAGCAACAACACTTGCTAATTTCATGCATCTTCGAAAATAAATAAATAAATAAATAAATAAAATAAAAATAATAAAATAATAAAATTTAGATTATAAAGTTGTCTTTTTGGATTTGAGAATAACCTTTTGTAATTATTTAATTATTGTCATATCAAATAACTTACTTACTGGAAAATTGCATTCACATAAATTTTTATGATCTTTTGGAATAATTTATTAAAAATCACACGCAAGCATGATAACCATTGTACTAGTATTATTTTTTTTCACTTTTCTTATAAAGATTTTTCCAAGAATGCGGATCGATGATTCATTGTTTCTAAATTTACTTATTTCTCATCGTTAATTTTTCACTAGTCCTTGAAAACACACTAAAAATAAGTTGCCAATATACCCATTTTGTGGTCTACCAACAAAGTGGAGTCTCCATTATCTGTGTCTTGAATACAAAACAAGATACCAACAACAGCCAGTTCAGGTGCGTGCACACACAGACACAACTAATTTTTGCGGTTAGGAGCCGGCGTGTTTTATGTATAATGACTTTTCCTTGTCAACGTCAATCCAAATCTAGGATAGGGACCGTCCCCTTTAAGTAGAGTTAAGATAGTTATTATCCTGAATCAATGTAATACCTCCGCTTTCCAGTGGCGTATTCAGGGGGTGGGCTGCCGTAGCTGCAGCCCCCTCCGAAGTTTATAGAAAACAAAGTTTAATAACGAAATTATCAAAGTGTAATGAAATCTGCTAAGGTGGAAATTAAAAGGGACCAGAAAACTATTCTGTTTTAAAGAAAGTGTTATTTTGCAGAGATCACAAAATAACCATTTGAGCCAAGTTTCGGATATACACAAGACATCTTTATATGCCATAAATATTATACTAGTTAAGACGAAATCTTACTTAAAACGAAAATTTTTCCTGTCTAATGCGATTCCCCTTACCAGGCTCGATTTATAATACATGCGTTACCATCTATGATAGAAACCTGTTTTTAAAGCGGTAATGTTAAAGTTTCTTGTGTCACCCTCAAAGAAATTTATACTATATCTATTTTTATCGTTACTAGAAATCAGTAGCCCCAATTTTTAAAAAATATTGGGTTGTCTCAAAATTATTAGGTGGGCTCAAAAATATTTTTGTAAAATGCTGCGAGGTGTTGGTTTTTCTTTAAAGTGTTCATAGATAGTGAAAAATGAGAATTTTAAGTATCATGTTTCAGTAAAGTTGCAATTTTGTTAAATTATATTCTCAGGCACTTTTACCTATTAAGGGTGTATTCGAAAAGACGCTTTTCCACCTTTAACAGCTCGAAATTTTCCAATACAATTTCAGACACCTTTTTAACAGTAGAATCATGAAACTTGTTGAGGATATTTTTGAAAAGATGTACAAGGTGCCGTGTGATTTATTTTTACGCTCAATTCATTAGAATTTGATTTATAAACAATTATCTTCTCAGTATGACCCTTTTTTTCGTTCACAGATCTCTCGCCAGGGGAAAATCTGTTCAAAATGCCGTTTTTGACTGCTTTTTTTTGCAATATTTTCTGCATTTATCAAAGAATTGACAATTACGGCACCTTGTGTACTTTCCAAATAAGAGATATTGAAAGTTTCGTGTATTTGAGAGCAATAATGAAGTCAAAAATAAATCGGAAAATAAGCAGTTTGAATCGAAATACACCCTTAATACACTTATATTTATTGAAATGTCACAATATTATTAACATGATTACAAATTGAATTAGAAGAAAGTTAAACATGAAAGCAAAACATTTCCGTCATTTGGGTTTTATAGGTGTTACTCGGAGAATTAAAACGCGTGGTCATTGGTAAAACAAATTTTTATCTTAAGGAGAAAAATGAATAGTAAAATAATAATGAAGTAAATAACTAGAACAGTGAAAATCGGGTACGCTGTGATTAAAAATTTATCGGGTGGGCTCGAACTCCACGAGCCCATATAAGTTGGAGCCACGGCTTGAAATTTATGCTATAAATGCGCCACTGTCGCTTTCTATTTTCAATACACCGCAGAAGGGAGGAGAAGAAAAGATTTTCTCGAATTCAGTTGAAGTTGAGTAAAATGCGAGTATGCTCGCAGCCTTCAGACTCCCACAAGAGTATAGCGAAAAACAACGAAGATGCTTGCCGTCTCGCAAGAGTGGTTTCCTGGGATAATTCATCAAAGAAAGTGTCCATTTGAATATCAAATGCCGCCGCTGTCTTATTAGGGTTGAAGGTATTCCTTGTTTTTAGCACCTAGCCACACAACTGATGAACAACATCAGCTCTTGAAGGAGGCAGCCAGATTGATGTAGCGGTCAAGGTGATGACAGGTTTTTCAACCCGGAACTTTTGTTTTTCTCATTTTTTCGCTAATGCATGTGATTTGTCTCACTTTGGGAGGTAATATGATATTTTGGGGGGAAAAGAAGTCGTTACTTCAAAAAATGAGACGGTGCAATTTTACGCCATTGATATGACGTGAGCTGAGGAATTTCTAAAGAAAGGGCAGAAATTTTGGTTAAACCGACCTTGAAATTTATGGCTAACTGATTCTGCAGAATGTAGGATGGTAAATTGCTACAGTTTAGATGGATTAAAAAATTCGAAACATTAAAAGTCCTTTAACGTAATAAAATCATGAAAATGAAAAGTTTATATATGTAAAACTAGTGTTAGATGTTTTATTACAATCGCAAAGGAAAAGGATTTCAAAAGAAGTTCATTAAAATTCAAAAGATCTTTTAGTTGCTTTAAAATGTTTAATTATACGAGATTGTTCAATTATATAATTTCAGAATTACAATACTTGCCAATTTCAGGCGTTTCCGAACAAAAATGTATGAAAAAAATGGTCCCTTTAAATTTGAGAGCAGCACAAAATTTTTAGAAAATTTCGCAATTACATTAATAGACAGTACCAATAAATTAAATTCCTTTCACAACAACCTTAGATTCTAGGAGGGCTTTAAAAGAAATCGCTGCTATATGTAGTGGTCTGAACAATTTATGTGAAAAATTGTGAGGGGCATTTAAGCTAAATCTAAAAATCGTGACTATCAATACCCTGTCTCGCATAAAAATCTTTTTGGATTTCACCACACTACGTTTAATTAAATTGTATACGTGTCGTAATATTTTCTCGGAGCTATCAATCATGCTTAACTTGTTATCACTATCCACTACACATAAGAAATTCATTTACTGAAAATATTGCACTTTAAAACTGACAGATTCAGCTCATAGTCAGTATTTTTCGAGACCGGCAATGTGCCATCGAGACAGACAGCCGGCATTTGGTCCACTTCAGACCAATGGCACCTATTGGGTTGATAGCCAAAATGGTCCTTATCCGAAAGTGGGATTTTCATGGTCTCCCGACGTGGGAGGCGCGCCCCCTTTGATAACGGTAGTTCTTAGTGGGACTGTCCCCGATAAGTCTTTAAAAAGCTGTCACGTGGTAGTCCCCATGTCCAAATCCTCCTGTGGATACTTTTCCACTTTCAACTGAAGTGGTTTTGCATGAGGCCAGCATGAAGTGTATGAAGAGGCATCCTCTTTTGTTTGGAGGGGAGGGGGGGGGGAGGTAGATTTTCGTAAGCATATTCACAATATTTATATGAGGCATGCGCAGAGGGGGGGGATGCATCATTTTTCTCGCCACTGATGAGTGTATTTTATGTCAGGGCGAGTGAATTTTTTGATTGTCTTTGAAAACTGCAGTCTATAGAAACAAGCCAAAAAAATTTTTTTTAACAAATTAGCTATATTTTGTAACATTCCAAATTTGCACGATGTAAATAGTACTAGCAAATTTTATCCTAAACTAATTTTTCAATTTGTATTACACATTTTAATTTTTATAGAAAAAAGTACAGAAGTGTTGCAATTCACTAGTAGTAATTAACTATTTTTGCAGGGTCGCGTACTGCATTTTGCCTTAACAACTTTCAATTGCAATGTTGTATTTTCCTAATTGGTAAAATTTTTTGAAAATCCCCCATCCTTGGGCATGTGCATGTGTGAGCTGTTAACTTCAGCACTTTTTTAAGAGAATCCTGCATTCTATATATCGATTTTCTACTTTTTTTTTTTTTTTTTTTGCTTAAATTATATTTTATTACCCCTAGTACATTCTGATGAAGTTTCTTAAAGATCTGAGAAATATAAATACAGTTTAAAACATTATTATTATATTGCTGTCCCTTAAAATGCCACAATCCACTTCACTTAAAAGTGATTTTTTTTTTTTTTTTTTTTTTTTTCAGTTTGTGTTTTTTCGGCGAATAGGCATGTTCAAAGTCATAAAATTGTTATGTATATTTTCCAGTTGACTCGATTTTTTATTATTTTATTTATTTATTTATTTATTTATTTATTGTTCTTTATGATCTATTTAATAATGCCAAATATCAGATTACAGTTTTTTTTTACTTACCCATCATACGTAGTATAGGGTAAGTCTTGCAATCGTTTTGAAAATCGAAAATTTTTTTTTGACGGATTTACACGTTTTAGATAGCGGAGATTCCGAAAAACATATTTTTAGAAAACAATTTTTGCCGTCCGTCTGTCTGTCTGTCTGTCCGTCTGTCTGTCTGTCAGTCTGTCTGTCTGTAAACGCTCTATCTCTCGAACAAATTGAGATAGAGATTTGAAATTTTGTATGTAGTTAGTATGTAAGAATGGGACGAACCCTATTTAATATCAGCAACCTCGATTATCCGGAACTTTTTTTTCGGACTCTCGAAAAATTCGTTCTGATGAAAGGTATATAAAATTTTTCGAATTTTTTTGTTCTAAGGAATTGACGTAAAAGGCAATAAAATAACACACATTTTCCATATAGAACGAAGTTGATCGGATTATTAGTTGTCGAGATATTTGTAACCTTGTTTTTCACATTCTTCGATTTTTCATGACCCTGTATTTCATTCAAATTTCAATTCAGAAGTATATTTTAATTGGAAATGAGACGCTTAATCCGACGCAGTTAATTGTTAGTTAATAGAATTATTATTTTTGGAGTTATAAGGATGTTTCTTTTACGCAGTTTGGTACAACTTGAGTAGTTTGGCGTTTTATATAATTTGTCGAAATTGGTACATCAGCAGTTCTTTAATAGAGCATTACTATGTATATTAACAATATTTAAATTTTGTTTATGAATTGCAATGCATTGTATAAATAGTTTCACATGTTTTATTTTCATATACATATCCATGATGGGTAAGTATTACGGTGGCCCCCAACGACTAGTTTACGCATAAAAATGTAAAATAAATTTTGTTTCTACAATAATTTTACACATATTAGTACTTTGTAAATTTTTTCCCTCCCAAACTAATTATCTTAGGATAAATCCGGTGTTTAAAACTATACAGAACATTTCTGCGAATAGTTTAAAATAAAAATTAGCTCAAAATGTTCAAAATTATACGAGAAAATACTTTTTAAAGACTAATTAAATTATTCAAAATACTACTACTACTACTTCTAATAATAATAATAATAATATATATTTTTTTAATTTTGCCAGGAGAATCTAAAAATTTCTTCGTAGAAACATTTTTATTCATTGAATTCGTTAATATTCTACCAAAATTGTATCTTAAAATATATATATATTTTTTTAAAGTTCAAAGGGTACCGAATTTTTTTAAGTAGAATATTTCTATATTTCCAGTTTGTATTGTTCCCTTAATACCAATTTCCCCCTCATTTTGCACTTACTATACTATATATACACTACAAAGCTATGTTATAAAATACTCCTCCCTTCTCCCGATGTGTATCTTTTATCCAGAGGGTTATCAGAATAATGCGGGCGTCTACAGTTTAGAAAGCTAATAAAGCACTTTAAATGGATGTGGTCGGTGGCGCTCTCTCGGCCATTTGCTGTTTCTGCCTGATAGTGAATAAGTACCGCGGAGAAAAACCTTTCTGCCAGTCTCGAAATATCTCGAGTGTAATTTAGGCTCGGGTTATGAGTTAATTTTTAGCGCATGAGATATTAAAAATAATAATGATGTTCGATAAACTTACTTTTTTTTTGTTTAGTTGTTGTAGATATTGGAAAGTATTAAACAATACACTGCTTTTTGTTAACGTTGTAGAATGTTTAAGTTGCAATCAGAGACGAGTTTTTCTCTAAAAAAGTTAAGCTTGGTTGAAAAAAAAATAATAAAGCTAAAAAAGGTTTTATATATATTCCATAAATATTTCTTCTTTATCAAAAAATGGCATTTTATTCATTTTAAGAACCTATAATCTTGAGCCTGGTTAAGATTAGGTCTAGATCGATTACTTTTCATTTTATCATAATGTAATTTGCAGTTTATCATAATAATAATAAAATGTACTGCTTTCGTCTTCTTTATTTTGCTTATTTTTACATTATAATTATGTGATTCATATGTGATTAGAGATGTCCGTGATAATAAATATATAATTAATTTTAAACTGAATAATAAAAAAAAAGTAATAATTCTCGCATTAATCAATGTTTTGTATTATCTCTTATTTCTAACTTTAATTGAAACTCTATTAGCCATTCTTTAGAAATAACTATTTTTTTCTGGTTTATATTTTTATCACTATTTAGGGGAAGAGAGGGGGGGGGAGCATAGATTTTACATTTCCTGTTCAATCACCTGTACATTATACAAAAATCTCGATGATAAGAAACATATTTGAGAATTATGCAATACATCAATCCCCTAAATGTATTCAGCATTTTGTTATCCTACATTTGGACCACACAAATGTCTATTTTCTCTGGGTGCTTTTCCATTATAAGGCTAAAGTATAAGTTCAGAAACCGCAGACATCTTATCCAGTTCTCTAATTGACACGGAGTCTTCACACGTCCCTGTAGTCTTCCAGCTATTTCGATCTCGGAGTGCTACGAGATAGCGTAATGCAGACGGCCCCTGTTACAGAATTTCTCTGTCTCGGATATTTATCTTTGTTTCAAGAAATTTCTGATCAATTCTCCTCGGATTTATCGACAGATGAGGATTTATTTTTTCTAATGGATATAGGATATAGCAGAGTTTCCCCCAGGTTTAAAAAGGGGCAGGGCGCTACTGTTCTGAAAAGGGCACTTTTTACATTTTCAGGGCACTTTTTTGATTTTTAAGGGTACTTTTAAGAGTTGAATCTAGAATCTAGAGGTTAAAAAATCGTGCAAAAACAGGAACTTGATCAAAAAATCTCGAAAAAATAAAAAAAATTCGTCAAAAAATGAAAAAATGAAAAAAAAAATCTCGAAAAAACGACAAATTTCGTGAAAAGATCGCAAAAAATTGCTATTTTTGTGAAAAGACCACAAAAAATGGCAAATTTCTTCAAAAGATATCGTTCAACTATTGTTGAAAGGCTGTGTTTTTTCAAATGCGGGGCAAGAAGGGCGCTTTTTTTTTGAATGAGTGACAAGAGGGGCGCTATTTTTTGGATGAGGGGCAAGAGGGGCGCTATTTTTTAAACTAAAGGGCAGGAGGGGCGGAGCGCCCCCCTGAACCCCTCTGTGGGAAACTCTGGATATAGACTAAGTGTAATTTACTCATGAACACAGGTTCTGATTACCGAATAGGCACGAGAAGCATGTGCTTCAATTAGAAAATTTTGAAGGGAATCTGAAATTCAGAAAAAGGGGTCCAAATTTTATGCTGAATTTATTAAGAAAAATGTTGAATTTTTAGATATATGTTTATTTTACATATGGAATTTAAATATTAATGAATTTAGTTTGCTTACACTAAAGATTAATAATTTAACCTCCTGCCAAAATTGAGAGAAGTATTTCAAAATATTGATATAGGCCTTGGATGAACATTATGTCATTCAAAATTCATTCAGACGGCCCCTGTTACAGCAGTTCACTGTCTCGAATATTTATCATTGTTTCAAGAAATTTCTGATCAATTCTCTTTGGATTCATCGACAGATGGGGATTTATTTTTCCAGATGGGTATAGACTAAGTGTAATTTACTCATGAACATTATGTCATTCAAAATTCATTTAGACGGCTTCTATTACAGAAGTTTATTTTGTCTCGAATATTTATCTTCCTAAGCCACAAATTTAAAAGAAATAAAGATTTGATTTAAAAAAAATTACAATTAATTAAAATAAATTATTTAATTAAAAATTTGTTAAGAAATGTTCTTACTGTAAGATTTCTTGATTTTTTTAAACAAAATTTTTGTAAAATAATAAGACTTAAAGAGACTTGAAATTTTATTGGATAATTTATCATAATTTAAAATATATTAAATATTTTATGTTAATAATTAATTTCAGTGTAATAAATAATTCAAGAAGCGAAAAAAAAAATCTTAGCAATTTCCAATTTTATTAGAAATTCATTTACAGTAAATTTATTTTTAAATTGTTAATGTATATATTCTTTTAATTTTTGACGAACTTAATAAATGAACTATAAAAACAAATATAAAGAGTAATTAAAATGATAATTCGAAGACATACAACGCAGTTTAATGTCATTTAGATCAACTTTTAGATGGTCTTTTTTTACAGAGTTTCTTTAATAATAAAATCAGAAATAATTTTAACTGTATTTCACCATCCTCTCAAAATTCTAAAAAAAATGAAAAAGATGCAAGAATTCATCTCGATTACGCCAATCTTTTACTTTTTTAATTGCATCTATATAACTCATTCAAATTTAACTCAATGAAACATTATACACATACACATTATATAACCTCTATAAGACTTCTAATACTATCTTATTTAGTGACTTTTATGTACTCCCCCCCCCCCCCAAAAAAAAAAAAAAAAAAAAAAATCTTAGTGTTATTTAGACACACATACGTTTTGATAATTTTTAACTATATAAAATACTTAATTTTTTTTTTTAATTGTTGCAAAAACCTTTTGATGGTGGAACGATTTTAGAAATCTTGTCTGCTCTGTACATTTAGTTTATCAATACTTGCAAAAAATATCGATGAAAAATGTCATTACAATAAACTCTGTCAAAGAAATCTAAGGAATTAATCAGGACCGGGAAATTTTTTCATAGTTGACACTATTCCGTCTTAGACAAATTTTACTCTATGTCTATGGATTCTCACGGACTTAAAAAAAAATTTCCGAGTTAGACAGATTTCCGCCTTACAGAGAGTTTACTGTGTATGCTTAAAAAATCAGTTACATTTGAATGAAGCAGATCATTTCAAATTTAGTAGCAGAGAAAAACTGGAAGACCTCCAGCGGTGTTTAATGTCACTTCCATCAACTTTTAGATCATCTTCGCATACATAGTATCACAAACCGTAACATCAGAAATAATCTTAACAGTACCACATCCTGCTCTTAAAAAATCCCATAAAACGAAAAAGATGCACCTCTGAACCTTGAAAACGCATCCTTTTTACTCTTTTTAATAGATCCATAACTCATTCAAATTTAGCTCAAAGAGACTACACAGGCTCTCTCAACCAACAACTTAGCGACTTCTAGCCCTGTCTTATTTAGTGGCTTTTAATCGATACAAAAACCCGAAAAAAGTCAACGCTTAGAGTCATCTAGACGCGCGTAAGTGTTTACACGGGCCTTGTTATCAGCAACTCTGGCGACGGCGATGTTTGGGCAACTTACGTCGTCTCTGCCGTTGCCAAAGCGTCAGCAGTGTTGTTAAGTGATAACGATTATTGGTGTGTTCCCCCTTCCCACTTAAAGTAGATATCTAGTTCCGATGCTTTCTTATTTTCTTTATTTTGTTTCACCCGACTCGCTATTATTTCGACATTTTGTTTGTTTAACGGTGATTTTCCAGGCGCCTATGGATTTTATTTGATTGACAAGTTTTTTATATTCCTGTCATGTTTTCTGGCTACTTTTCATTTCCGCTGTAAATCTTCCGTTCGATTTCTTATCGCTAATATCACTGATGGTTTCGTTTTTTTTCACTTTTTTGAAATTTGTTTATTTATTTGCTTACTTTGTTGGATGTTTTGTGTAATTAGAACGGAAGCTTCGAGATTAAGCAAAATGATATTTTCGGAGACAAAATTATGTAAAGAAATTACAAAACAGATAAGTGTTTTTGTCGTAGATTTATTTCTAGAAGTTCTGGAATTAAAATAAGAAGCATTTACGATGCACAAAAAATTAAAATAGCACAACTTTCCAACGCAAACCGTGAATGGTCAGAGAAAATTTCCGTTTTAATTTGGTTTCCGCCTTAGAAGGAACACAACTCCCTTTCATGAATTATTTATCTTGAATACGCAAAAACCAAAAACCACAGTTTTTTTCTTTTCCCTTTTAAGGTAGAATTCTGAAATATTATACATTTGACTGATTTTATTACACTAAGTTTCAAATATTGAACTCAGATTTATTTATTTTGTATTGATAGTTATCTTTAATATTATAATACATCCATTAGGAAAAAATATTCTAATAATTTTTAAAATATTCTAATTTACATACATTTTATCATAATCTAGTTTTTTTTCCCACACAGTTATAAATATTTATGAGGATTTCTTTAATTCTCTTCTTTATCAAAAATTTATAAAATTTTGTCCCCTAATTTAGATATTTTGATTTCTCCCTCCCTCATTCTTAATCAAATTAATTAATAGTAGTCTTTTTTCCCCCTCCTCTCCCATTCAATAAAAAAACAGTTACCATATCCATGTATGGGTTTAATGAATAAATAAATAATAATAATAAATTAACTATTTTCAAAACGAATTTATTTGTATTAATCGTTTCCTACTGAAAATTGAAATTTAACTAATCTTCTTATTTGACTATAAGTACTATATTAGCTAATTATTAAAAATTACCCGGTGAAAACAGGAAATAAAACTGTAGTTGAGAAAATGAATACAAATTGATTCGTAAATTTAAGTAAAAAGTATTGGTAAATTCGTTTATTTTTTAAGGAAAGGAGATTAAGAAATGTTTATGAAGTAAAAATAACGCATACCAAAGATTCTTTATTATTATCAATACTTATGAAAATTGTTGAACAAGTTTTAAATTTAAATATCGATTCAGGGGAAAACATGTCTCTATCTTCCATTTTAATTGGTCCATCCGCCTGTAAAACTGTTTTCCTTACAACAGCACTACGCTGAAGGGCAAACCATAATAGAAATAGATTATAACAGCAAAAGATATATTTTTCACACTGTAAAACTGTTTTTCTCGCAACAGCACTATGCTGAAGGATAAACCAAAATGAAAATTGTTATATAAGCAATATTTATATTTTTCAATCTGTAAAACTGTTTTCCTCTCAACAACACTATGTTGAAGGATAAATCATAATGGAAATAGATTATAATAGCTAAAGTTATATATTCTTCATGCTGTAAAACTGTTTTCCACACAGCAACACAATGCAGAAAGATAAAACATAATAGAAATTAGATTATAATAGCAAAAGTTTTATTTTTCACAGTGTAAAACTATTTTCCTGACAACAGCACTATGCTAAAAGACAAACCATAATGAAAATAGATTATAAAACCAAAGTTATATTTTTCACACTATAAAACTATTTTTCTCGCAGCAGCACTATGCTGAAGGACAAACTATAATGAAAATAGATTATAATAGCAAAAGTTATATTTTTCACACTGTAAAACTGTTTTCCTTACAACACTATGCTGAAAGACAAATCATAATGGAAATAGATTATAATAGAAAAAGTTATATTTTTCATAATTATTGGACGAGATGGGGATACATTCTAATAAACTTCATAAGTTTCGTAAAGCTAACTGATTTGATTATCAGATTATTTAATTTATTTTCATTTTTCAAGGAACACAATATTATTTTTTTCATAGTACATGAATAAATTAGAAATTAACTTTAAAAGAGTATTATTTCTGTCAAAAATTTGCTTGGTACTAACTAAAAACATGTTAAAAAAATATTAATCTTAACATTATATTAATATGTCATTATGTATGTAATAATACAATATATTAATTTCTGCATTACATTAATATATATAAAAAAATGTTCCGAATTATGTAAATAGGCGGAAAGTAAAATTGTTTAGATTGAAAACTGTAATTATAAAAATTTGACTGTATATTCAGTTAAAATTATGCAAGCCAAATATCTCCATTTCGGAATTTTAATACAAATCTGGAGTCAGTTTTAGATTTTGCACGGAAGAAAAACACACTACAGTAAACTCCCGCTACAACGATATCCGATACAACAATAACTCCCTGTACTACAATAATATTTCCTGGTCCCGTTGAACTTGCATATAAACTAATGTTGAACTCCCCTCAATATTACGATATTCTCTAGAACAATAAACCCCTGTAAAACGATTTTTCTTTAAAAATTTCAATGCTATTTTCTCGAATTTATAACGATATTTTGATTTTTGAACACTGAGAAAAATTTTTGCAATTCATCATCTTTGTCATTTTTTTCGGTCTGTTTTGTTAACAGAAGACTCACTGTTGATTTTCAGCATATCTCTATAATTTAAGATTGGTTATTGTTCATATTTAGATGATAGGGATCATGAAAAGCCCTTTCTGAAAATAGAAGGGGAAAGAACATAACCCTTGTCACAGAACATGTACCAAATCGCTTGGTTTGTCATCTTCTCTTTGCTAGAGGAAGAGGTAAAGTGAGGTATTTATAAGTGACATTATAAAATAGAGTTTGAAGCTTTTAATAGGTGTGCAGAGTTGGACGATTTTAGAGTCTTATCAAAATCATTAGATTTTGATTTCTAAACGAAAAATTTGATTTTTGATTTTCTTTCTTTCATTAGTGTATTATCCTTTAAGATGGCAGAGTGAAAACAACTATACTTTGGAGATAAAATGAATATTACCAAAGATATTGATGAGGGAAAGGAACAAGTTGATGCAGTTAAAAAATATGGATGATCGAAATCTACAATTAAAATGTTTCCGAAGAAGAAGAAGAAACGTATCGAAGACATTATAAGTTCAAATACAATTAACGCACAGCGAAAATGACTGAAAGTTGCCACAAATGAAAACATCGATGCTGCTGTTTTAAAATGGTACCAAGAGTTGAAGGCAACAAATGTTCCAATAAATGGACCCTTGTTACGTGCACAAGCACATAAATTTACAGCAACGCTAAGGATCGGAAATTTTTAAAAGTACCAACGGTTGGCTAATGAGTTTCAGGATCGTCACGGAATAATTTTCCAGGAAGTTCTCGGAGAGAAATAGTTTGCCCCGATTAATGACGCATTTGGATAGTGGCAAAACAATATGTATATCTTAAAAAAGCTATGCTCCAGAAGAAGTTTCTTACGCAGATGAACCAGGGCTGTTTTTCCAATTCCTACGCGATTGGACACAGGCTTTCAAAGGTGAAAAGTGTTATGAAGGGAAGAAATCAAAACAGAGACTTACTGTTCTTCTGTGTACAAAAAGCACAGGCACAAATAATATCCAAAGTGCTTTAAGAACCTGAAAAGTCTTTCCGTGGAATATAAAGCCAATAAAAAGTCTTGGATAAATTCTATTTTTTTTCTGAATGGTTAAAAAAATCACAGAAAGAAATGAAAAAGGGAAAGAAAAAAATCGTTTTGTTGGTAAATAATTGCTGCGCTCATGCCTCATTTCCAAAATTGCAAAATGTAGAAATTATTTTTTTTCCTGAGAACCGTACTTCAATTTTACAGACTGGAGATATGGGTACAATTGAGTGTTTTAAGAGATATTACAGAAAACGGTTGGCAGAGTTGATACTTATACATTTTGATGATAAAATAGAAGACCATTTTAAAACTGTAAACGTGAAGAAATATTGCTGGAAGTTGGTGGGAAGTAACAGAGAAAAACAATCGTAGTTGTTGGAAAAAGGTCGGTTTTTGTCACGAAGATAAAAAAAACTCGTGATGAAAATTTCATCGAATGAGATCTTTTATATGATCAAGAATGTGTATTGATCATCCAAAAATCTTTATCCTAACTTGATAAAAAAAAGTGGCAAAAAATCTGGAATTAGCATGGAAGATTATTAAACAGCAGATAACGACCTTATGGCTTTCACAGGAGATGCTGATGAAAACATTCTCTCTTTGAAACTACTGATGAGATAGAAAACAACAAGATGGTGATAGGAGAGGATAATGATTATAATGACACAGGTCCATCAAAATCCGTATTGTCAACCCAGGAAGCTCTTCAATCTGTCAAGTCTTTACAGACATTTGTTTCAAGCCTTTAGTCGACAAACGAAGATCATTTTCGTGTACTAGACTCAATGCATATCTCTTCCGTTGATTTAACTGTTAAAAGATGAATAAACATACCAAAATATTGGATTATTCTCAATAAAAATAGTTTTTAGGTATGTGAATATTTTTTGCTCTTTTTCTCAGTTTATTTAAATTTATTTTGCATTATTTAATTATTACTATTAACACTCTGCTAACTATTTTCTTCTAAATATAAATATTTAAGCAGTATATACCTTAAAGTAAAAAGAAATTCTTACTAAATGCCCAAAATATGTTGGCCCTCGATAAAGCAATAACCCCTATACAACAATATATTTATATGGTCCCTAAAATATTGTTGTAACGAGGTTTTACTGTATACTATTTTTTAAATGAAAATTTTGCATACCTCAAAAATATTTTTTCTGGCTTTTGCATATTAAGTTTTATCAGTGTAGCTTTGGAAATATAAATCGAATTAAAATTAGAACTCATAAAAATAAATAAATATGTTACTAGATGATGTAAAAAGGTATACTAATTTACAGTGTTACCACTGGCGACTATTTCATTGAATGTAAAAGTTTAATTAATTCTCGCACCACTTTCTTAAAAAACAAACAAAAAAACGACAACAACAACAGAAATTTGCAAATATTTTGACGACTAGTACAAGAAAAACGTACTGCAAAAATTTATTTTTTAAAAATAGTGGTACAAATAAAATGTAAAAACAGTCACTAATGGCAGCCCTGTATTTATCATTTTTAGTCATTCTATATGTTTCATTCACTAACGAAATTGCTATGATTATTCACATACATGATTACATAGTTCAACCTCTCATTTCATTATGTATCTCATATATCAATGTGATATTATTTATCAGCAACATTTTTGGTAACAGGCGCTCGTTGTTCTTTTACAGGCGGATGTTTCCCACAGTTCGAGTCAGTTTCAGTGGTGCAGAACCTGTAACCAAGTACAATGTATACATGGACATTGTTCCTGTGGACAATAAGAGGTATAGGTATGCCTATCACCGATCTTCTTGGTTGGTGGCTGGCAAAGCCGACCCTCCATCTCCGTCAAGACTCTACCTTCACCCAGATTCCCCGCTCACGGGAGAACAGCTCAAAAAACAAGTTGTCTCCTTTGAAAAAGTCAAGCTCACAAACAACGAAATGGACAAACAAGGCCATGTAAGATATTTACCATTTTAGTTTGCTATTTACATTATTAATATTAATATTATTGTTATTCAGTTGGTATTGTTAAAAAAAGGAAAATGTTCTGAGTTATGAAAAACTGTGTTTAAAAAAAAAAAAAAAAAAAAAAAAAAAAAGAATTTGCAACATTTTAGTTATTTCTGTATGCATTAGTCATATAAAATTGCTGTTAGTTTGTGATTTTTTTTTTTCGAGATCACAGCTTGTGAATAAGGCTTTTCATGTGGCATTATAGAATTAATTTGGTACATACATACTGATACACCAACTGTTACATCTAAAAGGAAAAGAAAAACAGAAAAAAATTTACTGGTTGGACATACAAATAGATACAAACAAAAATCGTATGATAATGGTAATCTTAACAGATTTTGAATAGTTAAATGTTCTTCTAAGTTAAAAGAAACACAAATTAGAAATTAAAAATAAATATGATATTTCATGCATAAATTTTTAATAATTTGTTAGTGTAGCTGTTATGCGAACAGCGGGTAGCATCTTGGACATTTATGTTTTTCTCGGCAAAAAACATTTTGGAAATCCTTAATTATTCTGACACGATGAAGCAATAACAACATCATCATTATGAGCAACAAATTACTACAAACAATAGCAATATTGTTAAGATTTATATAATATATATGGTAATATTTTTTTAATTTTAATAAAATCATGTAGCATTTTTTCTCTCCTAGCCTGTTTTGTAACTGTCTTCTATAAAAGTTTTCAATATAATATCTTGCATCAAATATAACATTATAATTTTACGAGAAAAAAAAAAAAAAAAAAAAAAAAAAAAAAAAAAAAAGGAATACTGAATATTGAAATGGATTTATTTACAACCTTATTTTAATTTTTAAAGACTGCATCCTATATAATATTCCTTCTCCTGAAAGAAGCCTCTACTTACATAGAAAATTCTTCCCCTGAATGAAAACAATTCCCGAATTTCTTAATTTCATTTTTTCTCACACAATATCTATCAATCAATATAAAATTTCCTCACGCACGTGGCCTTGGAACAGGCTTTTAATATGAGATCGCTACCTCGAGAAACTCCCTGACTTCCCTTCTCCTATATACCATGTCGCCAAGATGAGACAAGCTGGGAAAAAGATGAAAAATCGACGCCAATCACGCACTTCTTCGCATTACTCCTCCTTACTCCGCTGTATATTAGCCATAAAGAAAAAAAAAACTGAAAAACAATAAATTTATACCACCAAATTAATGATATATCTTGGATATGCCCTTAATAACTTAATATAGGCTTCGATCAAAGCCACCGTTCAAAAGTTCCATAATTTAAGATTATTGGCAACCCTCTTTCTTTTTGATGCATTTTTATACATTTATTACAATGTCTGGATTTTTTTTTTATTATCATACCTCTCCCTACTTTGCTTGCTAATAAGATTTCCAATTGGAAAAACAGAAGGAACTACCATTTAAACTCGTAATGATAGTTGTTAGGTCGACAGTCGGAAACATATTTCAGTTCTCGTAACTAGTGTTTGTATGCATTTATGCCCACAAGATGATTTTATGAGGGGCAATGATAGCATGATAAATTGAATTATTGTAATTGAATTGAAGAAAACTTAGATTATTGCTCGTAATGGTGGTAAATAGGCGTTACGCTTGAATTAAAATCGTGCGTTTGAAGTTCAGATGCGGTATAATCTATTTCTGAAAAAGAAAATTGAATGCTATGCTTGTTTGGCAAGTGACGAAGCGATAATTTTGTGATAATTTTGTTCAATAAATATTTAGCAGTGCTTAAGAAGTTAGTTGAAGTGAAAGAGAGCTCGTTTAATTAAAATGCTGATAATTAGAGCAGCCTATTTATCATCTCTTTTCAGGCAGGCTAATTATTTAAATTATTCACAAAATTTAATTATTAGTATTATTTATGAGTACTGGGATTATTAAGGAGTAAGGAATAATAAATATGTATTATTTATACATATAATTCGTTACTTTGTTTTTTAACTTTGCTGTTTTGTATTTAAAAAGATTAACTCCTGAGAATGTTTTTAAAGATAAACCGAACGTCTTGTATAATTTATATTTTTGTGATTTTAATTTTTACACCTTTTTTCAAAACGTCAGAATAAAGTGTACGTTCGTAAGCAACTTATCGTTTTATTTTCACATTTTGCGTATATAAAGTCAAGTGCTTATTTTCTATGTATTGTCTTTATATTAAAATTTATTTGTTTATATTTCTAATTGATATGCGATTCTGCATTTAAAATTTTGTTAAAAATACATATCTTATTAATCAAAATCATCGAAAAAAAAAACCCTTTCAGATTTATTTTTTTAATGCAGTTTTTGGCTACCAATTAGAGATTTTGTCACAATTTGGGTTTTCTGAAAAGGCCATTTTTTGCAGTTATAAATCTTCTTAAAATTAAATATATATATATATATATATATATATATATATATATATATTAGTTTCAGCAACATAAAGAAATAAAAGAAAAATTATTGCATGATGTCTTAATATTTTGAATGTGATTCTGTAATGCTGTCTCATTTTTATTTATAAATATGACATAGTAAGTCATTGTAAAGTAGTAAATTAAGAGGGTGAGGAAAATTTAAGTGAGACCTTTATAAGCTATCGAAGCCACTTTAAAATTTATAATTTTTTAAAAGTTCATAAATTTATTATTGTTTTAAATCAAACATTTTAATAATTGCATTATAATCATTTCAAGTATACTGGTCAATATTGTAAAATTTAAAAAGTTGAATCTGATCCTCTAAAAAAAAAGTATAAAGAAGTAAATTTAGAGGGTGGCTCAAATTTAAGTGAGACCTTTATAAGCTTTCAAAGCTACTTTAAAAATTATGCTTTTTAAAAAATTTATAAATTTATCATTCTTTTAAATCAAACTTTTTAATCATTGCATTTTAATCATTTCAAGTGTACTGGTCAAACATTATAAAATTTAAAATTTGAATCTGATCCTTTAAAAAAGAGTATAAAGTAGTAAATTACGAGAGTGGCTCAATTTTAAGGGAGACCTTTATAAGCTTCCGAGGCTATTTTAAAATTTATGTCATTTTTAAAAATTCATAAATTTATCATTCTTTTGAATCAAACATTTTAATTATTGCAATATAATCACTTAAAATGTACTGGTCAGTTAATGTAAAATTACATATAAAAAATTATATGATCGTTTAAAAAAGAACTGTGCTGTCAAAATTCGGAAGTGATTCATATGATCCTTTACTAAAATATAAAACTTTGCCTGACACGAATAAATGAAAAATAAATAAATAAAATACATATTGGGTCGTTCGAAAAGTCGTGTCTGTTTGGGAAAATCAATTCGTACAAGAAAATTATGCCCCTTAATTACTAAAGATTAGATATCTCAAACCATATCTAATAATTAAATAATAGAACTTTTCGGTACGAATTAATTATCTCAAACGGGCACTTTCCGAAAGGCCCAATACTTTTCAACATTTCTAAAAAAATTCTCCGTTGAAGAAGATAAATTTATGAGAATAAGTCTTAACAATAATGCTTAAATTACAATATACCATCTTCAAAGGGTGTGATAATTTTTCAAAAATTCGTTTCTCTCTCCACTTCACGTCTCTTTCCATCTTTTTAAATTAATTTTACGAGGGGCGGGGCAACGTTTTCATCGAAACCTATCTTCTGTTTGTTAATCCAGCTCGGGAATAAAAGAAAAATTAAGATAACAAAGACTCGAACAAAGCCATAGTGAAAGGATAGAAATCACCAGCATTTCAATATTTTACAGCTTTTTTTGCTTTTAGAGTTACTGAGCTAAAAAGTGTGGGTTATTTATGGCGCTTTTCATTGCCGTTTGCATTGATAAGGTGGCAGCTGACCACGCTTTGAAGATTTAGGCATGCGTCGTTATTTTGGTATACACCCTGATTTGTGGGTGCACTGTACGCATAAAAAAGAATGGTGATTGAATCAAACGTTCTTGAAAATCATGATTTGAGTATACTATTGAGTTAAATATAATTTCAAGATGACTGAACTGCTTTTGAAAAACAACGACAATAACAATTATATTGAGTACTTAGGTATTTGAGAACCTCTTAAATACAGTGTATGTATATTTCAATCAGAAATCAATTGTGCTACATTTGTATTTCTATTTAAAAAAATTTCCACAATATAAGTTTTCTGTTTTATTCTTGTTAAATTTTAATATTCCTTTTTTTAAAGCCCCACCAGTGGCCGAGAGGTTCGAACCTCTCAACTGGTAGACGGCAGGTGCTGGGTTCGAACCCAATCGCGGCTGTCGGCCTAACCGTTCGGAGTTTTCGTGGTTTTCTACGAACCTTGCTTAAATACGGGTTAGGTTCTCTTAGAAAGACTCCCACGAAGGACACTCCCCCTCTGGTCCTATATCCCTAGCGTAGATAATCAGACGACAAAAATAAACCAAAACCAAACCAAACCTTTTTTAAAAATTTCTCCTATTGCATTTTTAATTATTCCACCTTTTGATGTATATAATCTATGTAATCAATTGTATTGTCTTATAGACTTTTTATTGTTTTTGGTATAGTCTTAATGTGTGTTTGCATTACTTTAATAAAAATCTTCCTCTTACAAATTTTGTTCCTCCATTTTTTGAAGTTGCATTATTCTTTTTTAAATTTCCCCCAACATTTTAAATTATTCCAAATTTTGATATATAGAATTTATATGATCAATTTTATTGTTTCATACATATTTTATTATTTCTGGTCTCTTCTTGATGTGTGTTTATATTCCCTTCATAAAACTTTCGTTTTACAAATTTAATTTATCCTACTACATTTTTAATTATTCCACATTTTGATATATAGGATTTATCTAATCAATTTTATTGTTTCATAGATTTTTTATTATTTCTAGTTTCCTCTTCGTCTTGATGGATTTTTGCATCCTTTCATAAATTTTTCTTCTTACAAATTTTGTTCCTCCATTTTTTTAACTGTTTTTTACTTTTGTATAAGATTTATAATATGAAACACTGGAAATTGAATATGCAGAAATAGAAAACTATGAATATGCATTCATCAGAGCTTCATAAGCATATTTCATAGTAAAGGTATGTTATTCCGTCAAATATGGCCGGATTAAAGCTTTAAAATAACAATGTATACTTTATAATGATTATCTATGTAATTATAATGCTGTAAATGATCTAAATTTGCTGTCTATTTCCTAAAAAATACGTTGCAAAACAAATTTGAGTGAAAAATGTATTTAAAGATAAAACATTTGATTAGTTAATATATTGAAATTATGCTTTACAAAGCATTTTTAAAAATATTTCCAATATGATTACCTTGTCTTGGTAAATTATTATCTGTCCCCTATTCCTTTATAAATAAAGTGGCTACACGCAGTTTAAGCATACAAAATAGCCTTGTTTATATAAACAAAATATTTTATGCATATTCCATTTTTGCATTATTTTCTTACATTTAGCATCTGCTCATCCTTAATTAAGATTTGATGTCCATTTTCACCGGGACAAAAAATCGTTTCGAATTCATTAAACCCCCACGCCCTTGTCAATGTGACAAATCACTATGTGTCCAGACCCCGCCTTTTTTTCGTAAGTCGGCGAACATCAAAGGCGTCCCCTTTTGCCGGAAGATGGAAAGGGGGCTTGTGGGGGGAAAGAGGGCTCGAGGAAATATTAACTGGGGATTATACTTTATAGCTACTGCGTAAGTTATTAGAATTAATCAGTATATTTAATAAACTCAAAAAATGGGTCTGTCATGGCATTTAATGCAGAAGATATTATAATGAAGCCGTAGTTCATTTTTTGGTCATAAATTAAATGAAGCCTAAGTAATTGAATGGGATAGTGAAAGGGGTGAAAAAGATGCAAAGTGGCTATCGAGTTCTTAAATCACTAAAGGTAAACTAGTTTAAGATAAAGAAAATTGAAAATAAACTGAATCACAAGAAAATCGAAGAAAAATCACACTACTACTAATTAACACTTAGCATGAACAAGAATAAACGAAATTTCAAGTTAAATTTAATATACCGTAGTAAGTTTTTAAATACGGATAGTTTTTGTTGTACACGCATAAACTCATTGAATTATTCAAACTCACTAATATGCCTCACTTCTGTGATGAGTTTTGAGCTGATCTAGATCCAATTAAGAAATTTGAATAATAATATATTTATATGATTTATATAATATGTAAACACCTAGCAATAGTCAAAAACATAAAAGGACTAAATATAAAACCGCATAGCACAACTGAAAATGTATTTATTACAATTATCACCGAAAGACAGTACTGTAACTGGATTTTTTATTTGTTTCTGTATGTGAACTATAAAAGTTATGCATTCCGTGTTCTACAGTAAACATGTTGTTGTGCACTTCAGTTCTGTATTTTTGTTTCAATTGTTTGAAATGATGCAACATCATTAAAATATGTACGCAAGTTATTATTCACTTTATACCATAATGTAACGGAATTATTTTGAAATACTTTGTAAACGAACTGTTTATGCTACACAGTTTATTTTCAGTGCCAGTTATAGTAAATCTGTTAATTACATGACAATCCTACTGTTTTTACTTGTGCTAGAACAGGGGCACAGACAGACAAATCGAAGTCATAAACACTTTTCAACTATCTTGTAAAGTTTTAAAAATTATGTGAGTTCCAATCAACTCCTTTTCAAACCAATTGCCTTGTACAATGCTAGTAACTGCTTTGCGCAATATATTTTTTTTCCTTGTAGTAACCATAATTCAGGAAATTCCAACGCAAAAAACACACGTTGCTGTCAAAGGCCTTCAGCAAAGACATATTACAAAGCGGTTAACGTCTACCAAACGGAACTAGGATTTAATATATGCCCTTCTGCGCGCCCTGTGTTCAATTTTGTGCGGTTGGTTTCGCCCCGCAGAGGCCATCACCAGTGAGATGTCACGAGTGGCGTTATTTATAGGCAATCGAAAGGCCATATCGGTTGACACCATGATTTGATTTGTAGCATGATGCGAGTTAACAAAGAGTTGTGTGGTTTTCTCTTTTCCTTTTTGAGGTAAAACTTCGAATTACTCGAAGGTGAGTCATTCGCGCATCTGTTGTGAGTGGTTAAGTTAATGCTGTTTAATGAAAATCGTGTTTCATATTTCGTTTGTGTATGAGGGTTCCTTTGCTGTGAACATTTGTGAAAATGATATTAAGTAATATTTACAAAAATTACTCCAAGTAGTATTAGAAAATTATGATATGATAGGAAAAAAGTTACATATGCTATAAAGAAAGCATAGAATGTATTTTCTTATAGATCTTTAAAGATAAGGTGTTTTTAAAACCAGCTCTCGAAGTGTTCGGGGGGAGGGGAGGAAGTTACTCCCAACCTTCACAATAAGTATTTTCTGTACTTGTATTTCTTTCTCAGTTATTTAATTTATTTGAAATAATTTAAATTTTTTTTGTTAGTTTAATTATTATGTAAATGTGATTTCTATTAATTTTATTCTAGTACTAGGCAATTCTATAAAGAAGAATATCACCAAAAGCTGACATTTAGGCTTTAAAATGCATTGGCGCATGGAGAATGACCATGCTTTTTTTGATTTCCACAAATCGTCCGTATTCTATTAACTTAAAATAGATTAGTCTTTTTTTTTTATCAATTTGGTGTTTATTACTTTTATACTATTACTGGAAATTACACTGAACAAAGTTATCACTAAGTGTTCTTATTTTGTTAAAAGTATTGGTGCATACAGTAAGTCGCACTTGTTTTTAAAGGTTAAATACAGCTTTATTTCATCGTAACAAAATGATTAGAGAACGCTCTTTTGATTCTTACAGTATTCCAGCCAAGCAGTTTTTCATTTCCCTACTTTGAACATAAAATTTTAGTGCACAAAATAGGATGAGCAACTTATTTCAGCATATGCACAAATGATTATTATGCATTTCGCACTTTCGTGATATAATTGTTCAAATTATTATTATTATTATTTTATGTGACTATTTTATGTGTAAATTTACTAAGTAAAACTTAGTAAATTTTTTTCTTCTTGCAGATCGTTTTAAATTCCATGCACAAATATCAACCTCGAATTCATCTAGTTCGCAAATCCGGAAGTGCAACACTCACGTCACCGACGGAATTGGAAAATGAAGAGTTCAGATCGTATATTTTCCCAGAAACAATTTTCACAGCAGTTACAGCATATCAAAACCAATTGGTAAGTAACTGATAAATGTTCATGAAGTTTTAATGTTTAATAGATAAACATAAATAGCATAAATTATTAATGATTATGCCTCATTATCCAACGATGACAATCCAACGTCAAATAATTTCGATTTCAAATTAAGTTAAGTGAGAAATGCATTTTGTGATAGTTTGAAGGTGGATATCATCTTCATGAAGTCATATAATTTCAAATATATAATAAAAAGATAAAGAAAAATTGTCTATCTCTTTCCGCATTTTGCTATATAAAATAACTAGCCTAAATATTTTTGTGTATATGGTTATAAATTAAATACATTTGTACATTCGTACCATTTATTTAGACAACATTGTGCACAAAATAAAAAGAATTGTGATAACAATAAAACTGATAAAAAATATTAAGTTTGAATTAAAGGCATTGGAAACCTAAGAAATATTTACTGATGTTTAAACTTATTTGAAGCTACAAAATATAGAAAACTAAGAAAAAAAATGAGGAAAATATAAATGAATAAAAATAATAATTATAATTACCGAAAATAAAATAAAATAGATGTGTATCATAAGCAAAATTTTTTAAATATTATTTGAAAAAAAAAATATATTAAAAACAATGTGGTATTATTATTTTTTTTATATTGTATCTGTGATATTATTACTTTTACATGCATTGTGTTTTAGCTGTAAATTTGATTTATAATGAAATCCAACTAATCGGTTATTCTCATTTTATTTACAGATAACCAAACTCAAAATCGATAGCAACCCGTTCGCCAAAGGATTTAGAGATTCTTCCAGGTTAACCGAATTAGAAAGGTAAACGATGTAAACGATTAATTTTGTCTTTCTTCTTTGTTTGTTTTATCTAATTTTTAATATATGTCGATTAATTATGTTAAAAAGAAAAAAAAACAGTTAAATTAATATCAAGGATAATTCACTGACGTGTTTTCCAATAAGAATTGCTTTTCATTCTTCAGTTGTTGTTTGAAGCAAATCTAATCTCTTCAAATTTTAATATTTGATCGAAAGTATAGCTTTGTTCACAGATAAAACATGACGAAAAAGAAAATTTAGCATTTTTGAAAAATTAAACAACTAATTTAGAGTTTCAGTTATATATAATGATATACGTTTTTTTTTTTTTTTTTTTTTTTTTTTTTTTTTTTTTTTTTTAAATAGAATTATTTAATTTAAATATTACATTTTTATTTCACTTGCATACTTTATTATTATATTAATTATATTATTTGAATCACTCCATAGTTGTAGAGAAAAAATATAGGCATTTTTTTTTTTTTTTTTTTTAATAATAAATACATAAATAAATAAATCTGAACAGCAGGAGCTGCGTACTAAATTTCATGTTTAATGTCCGCCAACAATTCCTTCTTGTAGCTCTTCCTCGGTTTTATAATCTGTATATCTTTAGCTGTGATAAGTGTTTGTACACTGTTTTAAAATGAACTTTCCTTATGAGTTGTGGTAGTAAAGAGATTTTATTCTAAGATATTAGTGTAAAATGAAGTACAGATATTAACATTTTTCTCTTCATCGTCTCATCGTGTTAAAATTAGATTTAAAAGTATCAAAAAATTACATAGTTACACATACGTACACTCTTAAATAGCATACGAGTGTTTAAAGACGCATCCAAATTTTTTCCAGCACCCCTCTCCTTTTTAAAAGTTTAATTACTTTAAATATAAACAAACTATTTTGAACATTACAAACATAAAAAAGTACTAACAATAAAAACTCATTTGTAAGTTTGCTGGAACATGTTTAACACATTTTCTCGTTCGCTGGAACAGACTCATTTATGAAATATTATATTTCATTAGAGACTAAAACATAAAAAAAGAACACTACTCGCCAACATACTTCCTACCGTAACACTAACAACCGTATAAAACGGAAGTTGATACATGTTCGCTCATTTACCATCGCATTAAACATTAAATAAAACACAAACACTGTGAAAAAAAAAGAAACTGAAACCTCGCACCAAGAACGTAATTTTTTAAGCTTCTCAGCCGTGTTCCCACCCTTTCGTTTTTCTGACGCAGTGGTTTGCTGGCAATATGCCTTTTCTTCAGCAAGACCTCCCACATCGACTGACTACGGAAACTTCACGTCCCGGTTGCTACATACCATGTTGATCCTCGAAGGGTTGTTAATTGACTTCTTTCATCTTGCCATCTTCCACAGATCGACTTTCAGGCAGCTAAGATGGCTAATCCTGATGACGGCCTGCAATGGCCCGTGTCATGACACCCGACACTGTGCCACCCACGATTTACTAAGGCATGATTCACTAAAGCGATCTTTTTTTTTCGTTCATCCTCTGCGATATTTGTTTTTCATAACAGTAGTATCACAGCTCACTGTTGTCGACACTTTGCATGCTACACAAGATCTTGAACAAAACTTTTTAAATCTTCAACCCTATTCATAGCAAAGTACTAAGTCACGTCATGCAGCGAAGTGAAGGTCTGGGAGGTTTGATGTTAATCCCGGTGATGGACAGATGCCTGCACAAAATAAAATTCTTTCATTATGCTTTAAACTTTTGACACTTTAACACACGGACCCATTCCATCCCATTTCTTTCGCCTTTAAAAAGGTTTTAATTCTTTTGTCGGTTCGGGTGGAACTACAACAAAAATATTCTGAGACTTTTCTGTTTTCAAGAAACGTGTCGTAATTACCATTTTATATGAATTAAAATTACATTTTAAGCAAAAATTAAGCCTTTTTTTTTTCTAACGCATGAAAATTTCACTTTATGCATTGTTGCCTCTCGCTTTCAAGTGAATTCTTAGAAGTAATGTTTCTCATTTTAATCTTTTGACAAATAAAACATGGCAAACAAAACAAAACAAAACAAACAAACAAACAAACAAAAAAATTCTCTCCAGATTAAATTTTTATTCCTCCAAATTTGTTTTTTCATTTTGGAGATTTAAATCAAAGAAGATTTAAATCAAAATTTCTACTTGAACAAAATTACCAGTAGCAAATTTTTTTTCCCCTTCAATATTAATCAATACAGAATGAAATTTTCCAAAGAAAAATAAAACAGGAATTAATATTTTATTACAACTCCAATCTTTTAGCTGATCTGAGTATAAAAATTTGTAGTTAACGAATGACTAATTGCTTTGCTCTATATCCTGCATTGCAAAATGAAAATTCAAAACCTCATTGCTTCTGCGATCAATATATTCGAGTTGACAAATGTATTTCGCCTCGAAACTTGTTACTTTAAAAGCTCACACCATCTAATTGTCACTTTATATAGAAACATTGAATCATCACTGCCTACACGTTTACTCCATCTTCTTTAGTATCATCAAGGCATCAAAATGCGTAGCATACTTCTTCGTTAACATGTTGCCCGCAACATTTAAATTCACTGCCCTGTGTGGAGGCAGAAGCTTGATAAGTTATCTTCAATAATGAATATGCAATTTTCATTTGATTATGGATGTCGCACTTCGAAATGATTTTTACATATCATTACGAAACGAAAGTATGCCTACAGATGAGAGAATTAATAAAATGGAATTCTTAACCTTTTCGAATCCGAATTTTTTTTTTCAGTTTTCAGAAAAAAAAAAAAAAAAAAAAAAAAAAAAAAATACTTTTACGTTAACACTACCTATCCAAATAAATTAATTAGTGTTCAATGAATATTTCATCGTCTGAAAGATAACAAATGATGTTGTTTTGAGTATTATACAATTCACATTCATATGATAATAAGCTAATGAAGAATTTTTGCAGACGTTTAGAAGATATTGTATTAGAATAAGATTTAAATTATATTACAACTTTCTTTTTATTTTAAATTTATAGAGTAAACATATGTTTAAAATAAAAGAATCGCAAACAATGTAAAGAAAATTAAGCAAATAATAATAATATTTACTAAATTCTTAAACATAAATGATGTCATATAGTAAATGCATAGGCATATACTAATATTACTAGACACTAGTATACAACTTTTAGCAACTTGTAGCAAAAGTAAAAACAAAATAAAACAATACTTCTTATGAAAAAAGTTTAAAATCTTGCTTCAGATTTGATGGCTTGATTTATGCTGACTTTAGTATTACGGTTTTCAAAAAGCTTTTAGAAATAAATTTCATCAGAGTTTTACAGCACCTAACTCACTGAGTTGAAACTTACGAATTTGACTCACTTTCTGTGAATTTCGATGCGTTTTAGAGTTTTATTCACTTTATGATAAACGAGCGAGAATGTGAGATCTGTGAGTTTGTGTCAAACATTCAATACAAACTTATTTTATTCACAATTTTCTGAAAATTTTGTTATTATTAACTTTTGAAAACTGTATCATTAACTCTCTAAATTAAGTCAAGGTTCGTACGCAGCATCATGGATTCAGGATTCAGGGAAACGTTTTAGCACCAAAAATTTCATATAACACCGATCGCGACATCTTTGTACATAGATTTTTTTTTTGCTTTGCAAGAAATATTGATTTACAAAAATTCCGATAACAGGTGCTAAGAATAGGTGAAGATTCAAGATCACCAGACCCAACCGTACGGCTAAATATTTTGACTTGGCGACTAACTTTCTGCGTCTATGTTGCAATCCTTTGGCGAATTTTGCGTTTTTACTCGCGATCATTTGACGCATATCGTGTTTTCCCGCAATTCTATGCCGAGAATCTCCCCGTTTTTTTCGCGATCTTCTGAGGAAAATCCCGTTTTTCTACGATCATTTGATGAAAATCGCGTTTTTCAGCGAATCTTCGGCGAAAGCCGAGACGTTTTTTTTTGTTTTTTTTTTTGCGATTCTTTGATAAAATTAGTTTTTCTTCTGGAATCTTTTAACGAAATTCTCGTTGTTTCTTAGTTTTTCTTAGAAACTAAGCCCTGGTGGCGACTGGAATATTTGGATTTAGGAGCCACTGGCTCCTTAAAAAATCTGGGAACCTGCACCTTACTTCTAAGGTTCTTGAAACGTACGAATCCTATAAGTGTATTGATTATGATAAGGCACAAATATTTCACTTTAATAATTTTTTTCTTCACAAACTAAATTTGAATTCACCAATTTTTCATTGAACTGAAAATCAATAAATAAAAACTTAAATGCTAAATAAAAAACGATACTTTTAATATGGCATTTTATTATTAGTGAAAAGAGAAAATTATTCATATCAATTTCTTCTCCTCCTTTTCCGTTTAATGTATGAATACATATTTCTCAATTTAATCCCCAACATTCAAGCAGCATCAGACGAAATAAATATCTCCTTTAATAAATTCTTCATCCAAAGCATGTTACTTTAAGTGCATCTTAATTTATGGAAAACCGCGTTTAAATATTCAAACTCATGTCCTCACATAAATTCCACTTCTTCCAATATGATTACTGATGTCTGTGCAGTGATCAAGCCTTCATCCTTCGCTGAAATTATTCATCCTCATATCCAAACATAATTCGGTAAACGCGGTTGACAACTTGATGTATTAACCTCAGTAATGAATAGATAACGCTTATTTAATTACATCAGCTCTTTTCTTGCCGAGTGCATGTGTTGAAAAGATATGGCTCGGCTTGAAAACTTGGGAAGGGTTTTAAATTTGCGAATTTCCCCTGGGAACTCCTCAGGAATTTTCGACGATGAGTGAAAAAAAAAAAAAAGTGTATCTAGTTCACATAAGTAGTACTTCTCTAATATTAGATGAGTTTAGCAGAATATAAATTTGTTTTGAGTTTCTTGTAACCATGGTTTTGTGGGAAGTGTGATACTGTTTTAATTTTAAAGGGGTGTTGGCTGTATCAATTTTGGAGATAGAGAGTGGTTTTAATGTTAGAGTCATTATGTGTAAAGTAATATGATATGTCCGCATTGTGAGTTTTTAGGAAGTTAATTTATTTCGAGAACATTAATCTAGAATTACATTAATCAAGTATTAAACCCGTCTAATCTTAAAAAAAAAAAAAATCCAAAATTGTTTACCTTGTATCTCGGAAAATTATTTGGTGCTAAATTCAATGCTGCTTTTTGAAGGGCTTGTAGAATAATAATAATAATGTTTATAACAATAAATCTGTCATTTTGGAGGTATACTTAAAGCGTTTGATTTTGATTTATTCTTCACGTGGGCGAATTTAACCCGGCAGAACGGGAGCGGTGTATTTTGACATTCCGTACCTCACTGTAAAAGAAAACGGACGATTTTATGGAGATTGTATAGATAATCGGGACGCCAGTACAATTCACTGTTTTTTAACAAAAAATTTCCCGTAAACTCCAGAAAATTTTCCATTTTTTTTCATACAAAAATGAAGATTTGCATCTCTTTTATTACGATGTTTTTTTTTCTGATGTAATTAAGTAAAAAAAAAAAAAAAAAAAAAAAAAAAAAAACTACGGGACTTTATTTGTTTTATTGAAATCCTGAATTTTATTTGTTAGCAGTTCCAATGAAGCTTTTGTGTGTGTATGTGTGTGTGTGATGACAAGCTTGCGCTCACATATGACAAAATATGAACGTCTAGATCATTTAAATTAATAACTTAATCAAAACACTTATAAAATTTTATTCATAAATACATATGAAGACACTACTAAAATAAGTAGAAGAATAAATCTTGGGGGAAAAAAAGAGAAAGATCTTAATCAATATTATCTGTCAAGATCAACTTAATTATATTAAAATATGTATCTTCTTACCTCTTCAGTGCTTCTTTCAACTTAATGAACGCATTAAACCTCCCTACTTCGCACATTAGTCCTCCGAAAAACCGCAATTACCTCAGCGTCTTGAAGATTCACCCAAACACTGCGTGCCCAGAAAAACAAAATTCGTAAAATTCATTCCAGCAGCAAAACAAAAGCTTTAATAATAACAAAAGTAATAAAAAAAGAAACACAGGCATGTAACTATCCCCCCCTTTTCCTCATCTTACCTGACCCCTCTGTACGTGTGATAAAGATTGACAGCTTTCCCGCCTACTCGCCAAAGGTGTGTTGCCTAAAACTGTTATTGAGGTATATTGGCGGCATTCTAGCTTATGATCTAAGCTTACCGATAAATAGATGTCAGAAGATGATGGATGGCTAAATTCAATCTGGCTTGGGAGTTTTTTTTTTTTCTCTTGAGCCTTTATTCATTTTTTTTTTTTTTGTTCCTTTCGGTTTAAGGAGATAGATGTCCCATATGCTCTTCCCTGGCTAATGAAAATTAGTTAATCGTTCAGAAGATAACGAAGGAAAAAGGCCTTCTTGCTCGGTGCTTCCGGTAGTTGAACTTAGAAGCTTACAATTTCTTTCTTTTTTTTTTTTTTTTTTTTTTTTGAGGTCAAGCTATGGTTGATTTTGATATGATTTGATTATGAATTTATCAAAGAAAAATAACATAGAAAAGAGTGTAAACGTAATGTAGGTGTTAGAACGTTTATATTTTTCAAAAATACACAAATGCATTTGCTATTTTTTAACTTTTGTTCTTATTGTTGCTTTTATTATTATTAATATTATTGTTATTACTATTACTTTAATTTATGAGTATCGATGAAATTCGTAAATAGACACTTCATGTTTATACCACTTTGTTTCTACTTGTGTACTAATGTAAATAGTAAAAATAAAAGAGGGATAATAATATAGTTCATTTCGATTGTGAAACGATATAACTAATTTCCATTAACGTCAATCGAATAACAATAATAATAATAATAATAAAATATAGTTTTTTTTTTCAGTGGTCGTTATTTTTACGGCATAAATTCCTTAAGTTTGTGCTTTTGTCTTTTCTGTGTTTAATCCATATTGGATAGCTGGGAACATCTCAATTTTTTTGTTTTCTGGCTTGGTAGGGACAGCGTATGCTTCGTGTAAAATTCCCTCATATACTTTTTTTTTTTTTTTTTTTAGCAAGCTTACTTGTGTATTTTGAACGTCGTCAAATGAGTTAATAATATAAACTTATAACATTTTCAGCAAGTTGCCCTGCATGCTAAGACGCGCAGTATCAAACCGAGGTTGTTCCAAACGGGTACAACTATCCAATATGGGTTCACACAAACATGATAAACTATGTTTCACAACGTTTTATTCTCATATTGATTTTTTTTTTTTTTTCAAATTCAGTTTCTTAGACCATACTTTATTTATTTGTAGGGAAACAATGGAATCCTTAATGACAGAACATACCTATTCCAGGACTCCTCTGAGGCCGTTTTTCGACATTGAACGTGAGGAAATAGACTGTTTTCTTCGAGACAAAGCTGGACTGTTGGGACTCTCTAGACCTGGACCATTTTTCTGGAGGCCTCCTGCGCCTGTCGGTTATCCCAGTGGTGACCATTACTCCCTTCTATCATCCCAAGCGGGCTGTATCCCGCCGCAACTATACCCTGCAACAAGAGCCGGTTCCATGATGGTACCACCTCATCTTTTACAGCAGTGGGCAAATAGTCCTTCATCCTTAACTAGAATTAGCCAATATAATATGATGCTAAATGACTTGAACTCTTCAGCGTGTCCCCCTCCTGTTGGGGCACTCAGACCTTTACCTAGTCATCCAACCACCACAGAAAGTGCTGTAAATCATCGTTATATGCCTTATGTGTACACTAGAAAAGACCAAACAAATGGCAGTGACTCTGAAGTTCCGTCTCCAACGCTGAGGTGAATTTAATGACGGACTTTGTTCCATATGAAATTTGTTATAATTACTGTGATTCAGTTGCAGAAGAGATTAAAACACATGAATGAAGTGTTCTCGGACTTAAATATAAATGTAACACAATATAAAACTTTTCATTCTTGTTTTCAAAGTGTAGTTTTGGATGACCAAAACTACATTTTAGAGCAGTCAACAGACGATAAATATAAATTCAAGATATATGACGTATATGGGTTTTATATATGTGATATATAGAATCTATATATGTATAAAAAATAAAGCAGTATATAAGTATTTCTAAGAATGTATCCAATTTGTGGAAATTAAAACATCCAAATGCTAAAACTAATAATAAAAATATGATATTCTGGAAACCATCAACATATACTTAAAGATAGTATATACACTTTGTGGCAGTATGCATTGCATTGAATTAATTAAAGTTTTTGCAAAAGTTTCTTTTAAATGCAATATCTTTAGTTTTTGTTTTTAATTTATCATTTATAAAGCTAATAAATGTCTACATGTGTTTATCAGTTATATCTGATCTAATTAATATTTAGTATTACAATTTGTTGTTAAATAAAATTTATTCCAATGTCTTTTTCCATACAAAAAAAAAAAAAAAAAAAAAAAAAAATTATAAACTTGTTTTATTAGGGATGAAACAACATCTAAGCAAAGAAACTCGATTCTCGTATATTCATATACATTTTAGATGCTTTTTAATAGCTATGAATCACCAACTTTCTAATAAAAAATTTAATTACTTTCATAAGTCGACATTCGATATAGAAATATTTTTGAGTTTTTAATTTAGTACAACGATTTTAAATAATAATTTATCAAAATGCGTTCAACTAGACTGCTTTTATAAAATTGTTTTTATATGTTAATAATTTTCATCATAAAGATAAGTTATAATTGATTTTTTAAAACCTATAAAGAAAACTTTATTTCGTTTTTGTGTATTTTATATGTATATAAAAATATTTAGTTTATAATGTTAAAAAAAATTATAGATTATATCCTAAAACTTTACGAAAAGAAAATACATTGTATAAAACATCAATAATATATATATATATAATGATGATTGTAAAAATTGTACTTAAAATTGTTTAAAGTTCCTTTGCGTGGTAGTAATTGTATATCTATATAGTATTCTATATAAAGTATGAATGGATAGATTTTTTTAAATTAAAATGAATGTTTGAATGTAGTTCTGCGTGTACAATAAAGAGAAAAAAAAATGAATTGTTATTGTACAAGCATAAAAAAAAATTAAATAATGTAAATATTTGTCATTTACATAAAAATGAATAAAAAAGAATAATTTTTCTTTTCTTTGAGATCTTCAAAGTTACACTTGCTGTTTGCCGCAATATCCTTATAATGTATGAAAAAATACTTATAATATTAATAATTTATAAGTAATCTAAGTGATTGGAAACGATATACCTAACTTCGCACCTTTAAAATCAAGCAAGTTTACTAATATTTTATTTACTATAAATAAATTTTAAAATAATATTTTTTGTTGTTATTGGAAAATTATCTACTAATAAAGGTACTATAAAGTGTTAAAAGATTTGTAATAGCATAAACATAGTGCGTAAGTAAATAAATAAATTCCTGTATTAATAAGATGAAAAATTTTAACTAAGTGTTAATAAACACTTAGTTAAAATAAATAGTCATTAAAATTATTTGTCTTTAAGAATTTATTTAAATAAAAATACATAAATTAATTATGTAATTGCATTTATATTATTTTCGATGTTTTAGCACATAAACTCTTTGGCAAATGTAACTTTATTCTGTTAAAATTTACTGAAAGTGCAATAAATGTCTAGTTTAAAATTTAATTGACTGGTTTATTTTACTCAATTTGTTCATACAAGGTGAAACACATTTGAAAAAAATTATCAGAATTCTAAATTCACTGCATAGTGATCAAATAGTATTCTGATGTTGTATTTTAAACTAAGGGAGATTTTGCATTAAAGAATTGTTAAGTTTGTTTCTAGTTCTATAAAACAACATAAAAATCTTAAGCTTTTTTATATGTAATTTTATTTTTTACATTATTAATATGTTTTTTCAATTTTTTTCAATTTTATTTTTATATTATTAGTAAATTAATTAATAGATAAAACATTATTCATGTTTCATCTATAAAGTCTATATAAATCTCTTACCCGCCAAATTTATTCAGTTGCTACAATTAATATATTTTAAAATTATTGCAATTCTAAAATAGTGTTCAGTTGAAGCTAATTAAAAAAAAAAAAAAAAAAAAAAAAAAAAAAAAAAAAAGTAAAGCCACAGACATTTGTAAGTTTCTAATTTTTACTTGATTAATTTACCGATTACAGATAAACATATATTTGCAATTTTTAAGAAATTCTTTCAACAATTGTAGTAATAATATAGTTTCTTTTTGAATTTTTGAACAAATTTAATAAATGCATATCATGGAGAACAAAAATGATTACCAGAACAATTTCCGTATTTTTATGGGATATTTTTTCTTTTTTCTCATCGACGGAATTATTTTATATACGTGTAAGAAATTAACGTTTATTTAAGAATATTCTTGAAATACAATAATGTTAAAGATCTTGTTAATTTGTTCTTTTCGATAAGGCTTTTAATTTTTTCACTATATTTTAAAAAGAATTTCGTAAAAATTCGGAAATTGTACTTGATAAACAACGAACAGTTTTCCTACCCACTCCCCCTTTCAATAACTCCACGTGTTTCACTGTGTATTTATTTCGCTATGTTTTATTATCGATCTACCAGAAATTTCTTATTGTTACTATTTGATAGATTTTTAAATCAATATTAATAGAAATATTTTCCCATTTTTTGTTTACTTTTTTTACTGTAAATTCCAGCAATTTCTACGAGTATGAATGTCATTATTGTACTCTTACATGTCACGTCTTTCAAGATCGTTATTGATCTTATATAATTTACCAAAGATGGCGAGATAGTTTTACATTTGAATGATGTATTCATCTCGTAATGTATATCATATGTTTGAAAACATTATGGTACCGTTCACTAACACGGTCTTAGTGTTATTAAGAGAGAAGTGTAATGAAACTAGAGAGTCATATATTTATATCATTTGTAATGTTTGAAGCATCGCTGAAAAGGACCCGAAGGAACGTGGCTCTGTTCAACCATCTTTTAGATGCTGTGATAATTTCAGTGTCTGTAATTTATGAGTAGTATTATTATAGTAAATAAAAAAAATATTTCTAATGTATTGACTTTGTATTGATTGTCTACTCACCCCACAAATTCACATTATATATATACATATACATATATATATATATATATATATATATATAGAGAGAGAGAGAGAGAGAGAGAGAGAGAGACTATTGTTTCTTACACCATAGCTTTCGACTACGTAATCTGCAGCAAATTGTCCAGTCCATTTTAAGAGTGTATTCTAATCCAAACTGCTTACTTTCTGAATTTTTTAAAATTCATTTTTTCTCACAAACGCACGAGACTGGAAAATTCCCTTACTTAGAAACTAAATAATGTGCCGTGCCATTCGATTTTTCGATAAATGTCGGAAATACTGGAAAAAAAATACTGTTAAAGTTGGCATTTTGAACCGAAGTTTTCAAAGTCGCAGATCTGAAAAGAAAAAAATGATCATACTGAGAAAATGACTGTTTATAAATCAAATCTAATGAATTGAGCGATACATGAAATCACACGGCACACATATCTTCAAAAATTGCTTTCAATGTGTTTTCATTTTTAAACTAGTCGTTGGGAGGCCACCGTAATACTTACTCATCATGAAAATAAAACGCATGTAAACTATTTATAAAATGCCTCGCAATTCCAAAATAAACTTTAAACGCATATTTAAATAGTTTTAATATACACTAGCAGACTAAGCCCGCTGCGCTGGTCTATTTTTCAAAACAAAACATGAATCAAACAAAATATTGAATATGATTGTGTTTTTTAAAGCAACTTCACCTCGAATGCTCTTTCACATTTCTGAAAATCATACAAAACGCCATTGTATTTAAAGATATAAAACCAACGATTATAAATGCACCAAAAATGCATTAAAAGTTAGCAAACAGCTGTTTCGAATCTACTGTCGAGATTTTTCATCAGTGCAAAACTCAGCGAGCTAGAAAAAAACAAAACTGAGTCAAAAATAAAAACAACAACAATTGAATCAAGGCCCGTTGACGCCAAAATATATTAAAATAGTAATAAAATATCATATATATGTTGTATCAGCTTATGCATTCGATAAAATTCGGGCTTTTAAGAAAAAAATATTTCAGTTGACCATTTATTGTAGAGTTTGATAGATAAATGAGGCAATTATGAAAAGAGCAATTTAAATATTGTCTATTCACCATACTTCTAAAATAGCGAGCATTATGATCGCAGAGATTGACCATTGAATTTAAACAATTTTCAAGTGATTCATTTTCAATTGATAGTTTTTGAACTCTAAACCTTTCAACTTGAGAATTTGGGTATGTGTGGAAACCTTAATACATCCTCTATCAATATTATATTATATTTCGCAACGTACATCTGCTCTTGACAAATCTGTTACAGAGTTCCGTTTTTGGAATGCAGCAGAATAAATAAAGTTAAATAAAGTTTTCCTTAGAAAAATAAGGTGAATGTTTTTTGAATGTGAGAAATTCATTTTTTGATACAGATGTCATATACGCATTACGTTGGCGTGATTGAAACAAAATGAACATTTTATGCCTCTTATGGTAATCCAACTTTGTTTTTAATTTATTAATGAACTATTTATTTACTTTCATTTGCATTTTAAAATGATACAAAATGTTACGCTCTATACATATAGGGTGGATCGAAAAATCGAATCGGCGCGGGGTGCAAAAGTTGCCTTTTATGCATACTAATTCACATATGTTTTTTTATTGAAATCCATTCATATCTTCCGGTGCCCCAAACGCCTCAAAAATAGTTAAAAATTGAAATTTTTATAAATTTTATATATTTTTTTGCTTCTTAATATTTTTAAATTTATTTTTGGCGAGGGTTGCGAAAGTTGCCTTATATATATATTAGTTCAATCTTTTTTTTATATATAAATCCATCCATATCTTCCAGTGCCCCCAAGCGCCCCCAAAATGGTAAAAAAATTGAAATTTTTATAAAAATTAATAATTTTTTGTTTTTTTTTAATTTCTTTTAAATTATTTTATCAGCGGGATAAAAAAAGATGCATTTTATAGTATATTAGCATGCATCCAAATAATTTTCGACTTTGATAAATTTCTTCCAATGCCCCAAAACTTTTAATTATTTGCCGAAAATCGAGTTTTATGCAAATTTTGAGCTAAAAAATACAAGTAAAATTAACAGTTAAAGAATAATTTATCTAACGTAAAAGGTAGATCGAGAGGATGAGAAATCGTTTATCGTATTTTATTAAATGCATAAAATAAACTTTTTATACTTTATTATTTGGAAGACAACATAGATAGAAGAGTTCTCAGCAATGACCAGCAATATTTATATGATATTTACATAGCAATATCACGTGGTGAATGGGGTTCCGATCTGGCATTAATAAAACCTGATCCAGTTTATCACTCAAGATGGCTAACAACTACGTGTAGAATTTTAAGGTTATAAGTGGCTACAGAAAATCCTTCTGATAATCTCATTACTCTTACAACATATATTATGAAGGTATATGCACCTGTATGGTTTCATGTCAAAACAAAGCCATCCATAACTGAAGGAGCGCGTCATATTTGGAAACTTATCACATATTCTAGATATTTGGAACCCAATTTAAGAAAGATCGTAGATGCTGTTATTCAACGAAATAGTTTTTTTTTTTTTTTTTTTTTTTTTTTTTTTTTTTTTGCCACCCTGAAAATTTGCTATTGTCAGTGCTCACAGATAAAACAGAGCATATCAGATCTTTAGCAATGCGAAAGCTAATTTGTGCTAGAAATAAAAAGAGAAAATCACCAGAAGTGAGAATTTTCAAAGTAGCATCAGAAACTGTATCTGGGCAAGAAAAGAGACACGGTTTTATATTGAATAGAATAAAATCAAGAAGCCATATAAAACACTTTGATACCAAAAAAGATTACAAACTTTAAAAATATGTAAATTTCCAAATTGAAGGATGTAAAATTTTTCTCTACGTAAGTTCGCTTTTTTAATTTTTATGATTTAATGCTTTGATTTTTAAATTTATATGTCACTTATTATTGCAAAATTAATGTTATTTGTAACCTTATACGTTATTAATTAAACTGTTTTAAAAATTTGTAGGTATTTTTCGTAAATTATAATTCTTAATACATTTTTGTAAAAATTTCAGTTTTTAATTATAATTGGTGCATCAAAGATGTGAATGGATTTTGATTAAAAAAATGTATGGGAACTGCAGAGTTATGTAGTATTGTAATAACAACTTTCCAAGCCAGTGCCAAATGAATTTCAAAAAGTAAAATAAAATAAAACAAAAAATATTTTTTTCAGGAAAATTTCAATTTTAAACTATTTTTGGGGCGCTTGGGGCACCGGAAGATATGGATGAATTTTATTTTAAAAAATATATAAGCTAAGATAGATAAAATATAGCTTTTGCACCCCGCCCCAAAAGTAATTAAGAAAAAATAAATAAACAAAAAAATATAAAAAAATCATAAAAAACTCAATTTTTAATTATTTTTGGGGCGCTTGGGGCACCGGAAGATATTAATGGATTTTAATAAAAAAAACCCTGTAAACTAGTATGCATAAAAGGCAACTTTTGCACGCCGCGCCGATAGTGATTTCTAAAAAAAAAAATTTTCCTATACTTTTCGATCCACCCTAATACATAGAAAAGTAAAATAGAAAATAGAAATGTATCTGTCATTTGAAAACGAAGTTTCCGTTAAAGTGGCGCCAGAAATGTATCAACCCAACGTGGTGCATATATGACATTTGTGCCTCTTTCTTACAACATGGGTGTGTGCATTTGCACCTAAATTTAGTTATTTAGCTCTATTTTTGTAATATTAACTGGAGTTTGTACAATGTACGGTACTACTTGATTATTCTGTCGAGAAAAAAATTAATAGCAGATTATAGGAATAAATGTCAATAATCGATGATCGTAAGTATGATAGCAATTGATATTACACGTGATACACGTATCTTTTTACGTTGTAAGTGCTTTTTAATTCGGCGTTTAATTTGTATTTTTTATTTATGTTTATTGTCCTTTCGTTATTTAAAATGAATTTATGTAAATTTGAATTTTGGCGAAACTGGCAGACGTGTTAATCAAGTAGCACTCAATTTACATTTGAAAATATCATATTTCACAAAAAACTCCGGCACAAACCCGAATTTGCAAGATTTCCTTCCAATACCAATGCGGAAAAATCCTCGTTTTAGAATAGCGAAGAAATGTGCATTTTTAAAAATTATTTTCGTTATTTTAAAACGAAAATATTAATAAATAAAAAAAGTTACTATAGCACAAAACAATTTATAGAATTTCTAAAAAGAAATTGAAAGTAATACAGAAACAACTATTGCTGGGTTACCATATCAGGCAAAATAACACCGTTTTGGCGATAGTCAGATACCTCAATGTGTATATAATATCTGTGCCAAACATGTTTGGAAAAAACAATAATCGTTATTTATACAGCATGTTTAAATACTGTAGTATAGTGAAAAAAATGTATACATGACATATACACACCACATTGGCAAGTTTTTCTTTTTTCTTCTGATGCCGATTCGGAGAAAATTTTGTTTTCAAATACCAGTTACATATAGAGTTTACGATTATTTTCTGTTATTTTAAATAGAAAATAATAATGAATTTTAAAAAGTTTAGTTAATAATTATAAAACAAAACTATTTATATACTTTAAAATATAAAATAAAATAAAATAAAAATTTATTAATAAATAAACAACAGCCAGGTTACAAAGTGAGGCATAAAATCGCCATTTTATTGCAGTCGCGCAAATGTGGAGCATGTATGACAAAAGTGCCTAGATTAAAATAGTTTATATAATTGGAAAAAAAGAAAAAAATTGTAAATAGACAATTTATTAATAAATAGACAATAACATCCGGGTTGCCATATCAAGCAAAATAATGACACTTTGGCGTCAGTTAATTACCCAGATGTATATATGGTATTGGCGTAAGAGACAAATCGCACCAACGTAGTACGTATGAGATATCTGTGCCAAAAAATTTTTAAAAGTTGCAGTTAAATTATTTTACAATATCTATGTATGTGGAAAAACATTTACCCTAAAATTTAAATATTATTCATTTTTGTGGTATTAACTGCTATATATGTATTTAAGTTAAATGTAAAATGTTTTCCTAAAAATGCTCTCACTCATTAAAAGAGAGAAAGAGAGAAAATAGTTCTTGCGAACATCGCTCCGTCTTGTGCTTTTTTTGGTTTAGAATCGCATTGATTGGCGACAAAAGTAGATTGAAACATCCAATTGAACGAACAACATGCAAATAACAATTACAGCCTTTTTTTTAAAAAATAATTCTGCGAGTTTCTTCTGTAAAACACATAACTGGAAAATTAGATTTAATTTTTTTTTTTTTAAAGAAAAAAATACTTATGTTTTACCTAATGAAATTTTTGATATGTTGTTTTCTTTTAATCTGGCTCGAAAGAAATAAAATAGCCAAATATTGTGTCTTTTCAAAACTTTCTTTCACATTGAGTTACTTTTTAAATATTATAAATATTCTTTTTTTTCGTTAAAGATAAATATTTTCCTTTCCTTATATTATTTTGCATTAAACGGATTTTTTTCTTTTTATCATTATTTATTTTAAATCAATGAATTACCTTGTTTTTTTCGAAATGTTTATATTATTTTCCATTAGAGAAAGCATTTCATTTCTTTTTTGAAATATAATTATCGCCAAAAAATTAGTTGTTGCAACCCTTCCGTCAAAAATAACCGAAAAATATGAAATTTATTACGAAAAGTTATCCCTGTATATTTGTATCATAAACCTCCGCAAAAATATTTCCTATCGAATGATATAATCTCCAAAAAGATCCATCGGGTAGTTTTTGAAAACACTCGTTTGGAAGTTTCAGAACTTCTGCTTTATAATATACTAGCAGGCTATGCCCGCTGCGCTGGTCCATTTTTCCAAACAAATCTTGACTCAAACAAAATGGTGATTTGAAATTTCTCTTTTAAAGCAGTGTAGACCATCACCTGGAATGTCCTTCCGCAATGCTGAAAACGATGCCAGTGTCAATGTCATTGCGATATTGCACTATTGTCTTGGACAAAATTTGGGTAATTAAGTACCATCTCTCTTATTTGATCATTTATAGTAGAGTTTGATATGAAAATGAGATCTTTGTGACAGCAGGAATCAAAATGTTCTCTACTCATCACATTATTTTGTTAGAAAGAATTGCAATGATTATCAAACTCTATTAATTTTCAAATAGCACATTATCATTTGTTAGTTCTTAAACTCCCGAATCTGAACTTGCACTATGTGCAGATCTGGTAGCCTAAATACAATCTCATTACATGTTGCATTACATTTTTTAATAACCGTCCTCTTCTGGCAACTCTACTACAGTTTTCTATCTACCTTGGTCTGTTCCAGCAAAGTACATAGCAAAAAAATTTAAAAAAGAGTGTTTAACTTATATATTTATCAGAACAATGAAGCATAAAAGGTGTGTTTTAAAGCTGAATTATTTGGGTAAAATAAAAATTACACCAGTTTCACTGCCTCTTCATTTTTTTAAACCAGTTGCAGGACTGCCACAGGCGACTATTTTTATATTCCGTTCGCACCACTATTTTTCTAATATAAATTTCAAAATGAATTTTTCTTGCGAATGTTCTCAAAGTGTATGATAAGGATTTCTGTTTAAAGAAAGTGGTGCCAGTTAGAGTTAAAAAATAGTCATCTGTGGCAGCCCTGCGATTGCAAACATGTAGCTGTTAAATCCGGAATAATCTTGATGCTAAATTTTGTAGAAAAATAAACCTTCACCAATCAATCAATTCCATTATGATTTTTGACGTCAAACATTAGTATTGCTTATAACGATTTTTTACAAATGTATCAGACTTATTTCGTGTTTATTGTCAAATGAAAGTGAAGTTTACAATAATCTATTATTGGCATTTAATCTTATATCTTGGCGATAGTTTTTTTTTCTTTGACGTGGTAATGAAGTAGTATTTAATAGTTAATTTTTGATAAAATTCTGTTTCTAGGACTTAATGTTAGTTAAAACTGCAACATAAACAACATAAGCAAAATTTTCTACTGTCGGTATTTAATGTATATATTTTTTTTCTTATCCAATTTTAAAGTATTTTTTTTACCTGAATGATTGATAAATTAATTGCAAATATTTTTTTTTTTTTTTTTAATTCTGTATCATTGATATTCCGAATATTTTTCCTGCACATTGCAAATATTGCTTTTTTAGGGATAGTAAAATAACTACAGATGAAAAATACATAATACGGCTAAAACACAGAATTAACGACAGCTTGGCGAATGCCTCTACGGAGACTTCAAATGTACGCCAGTTCTGTCAATTTAAATATCCAAATAGAATTTTAATAAATAATAGGTACTGCTTTATTATTCCATAGATCAATTTTGCCAAATTATACATATTGCAAAACGATTCACCATATTATACAAACGAATATAACTTTTATTTTAAATAGCCAAAGAATCAATAAATTACGAAAATATTAATAGAAACACAAATAAAACGTCGAATTAAAAAGTAGTTAATGACGTAACAAACGCATGTACCATGTTTAATTTCAAATGAATGTGGCATTTACGATCATCCATTATTGACTTTTATTTTGGCGGCAGTTTTTTGGTCGAAGGGATAATCAAGTAGTACCAAATAATATAAAAAAATATAAAAAATAATATAGTCAATAATATTTTGGTCGGGTGTCATGTATGGATCACGTTGGTGCGATTGCAACAAAATTGCAATTTTATGGATTGCGTTGTAATCTGGTTGTTGTTGTTTATTTACTAATATACTTTGTTTCTTCACTTTTCTTTATTTTTTTCTTTATTTATTGTTTTGTTCTATAATTATTAATTAAACTTAATTTATTTATTATTGTTTCCTTTTTAAAATAATAGAAAATAATTAAAAATAACATAACATGTAACTGGTATTTGAAAACGTAGTGTTTGCCAAACTGATGTCAGATTTAAAAAAACGCGCCAAGGTGATGCGTATATAAAAATGGAAAAATGTTTATAATGTAAACAAAAAAGTAAACAAATAATTAAAAATTCGCCTTTTCGATTAAAAAAAAAAAAAAAAAAAAAAATAACGCCGAGCAGTCGTTAATTCTGTAGTTGCATCAATAAGTAAATTTTCTTTTCTTCGTTTGTTTCATAATGAAAAACCATAAATTTAATAATCTCAAATAAAATAATCTGACAAATTTTCTATGATCTCGTTGATGATCTAGAAATCTCCTTAATACATAAACAAAAAGGCAAAGTTGTCATATGCGCCGAGTTTGGCGCGATAATTTTTTATGCTAATTTGGCGGAAACATTGTTTTCGAATACCAGTTACAAGTGTATATTTAAATTATTTTCTATTATTTAAATAGTAATAAAAATTTATGAAAAAAGTTTAATTAATAAGTATATAACAAAACAATTTATACAATTTATAAAGTAAATAAGCATTTTATTTATAAATAAATATTAATAGTCGGATTAATATATCTCAGACAAAATAATGCCAATTTAAAGTCTATTAGTTACCTCGGTGATATATAATATCTGTGCCAATAAAACTTTCAATAATATAGAAAATATGCTATTTGGCGGTGCTCAATTATTGAAGATTAGTCCAATATCATTTTAAATATTATCTAACACAGGAAAAATATGAAGAAAATTGAAGAAGAAAAGGCTAATTAAAACAAACTTGTAAAATATTTTGGCACAAATGCCTTATGTGCACCACATTTGTGCATTTTTTTCCCTTTTTTATGGCAATTTGGCGAAAACTTCGTTTTAAAATATCACTTACATATAAATATTTTTAATTGTTTTCTATTATTTTACAAAGGAAATAAAAATAAATAAATAATGTTTTGTTAATAATTATAAAATAAAACAATTTACGTCATTTAAAAAAATAAATAAGAGTAAATAGTTTATTAATAAATATACAATAGCCGAGCTACCATATGAACATAAAATCGACGTTTTGTTGCAATCGCGCCAATGTGGTGCATATATGACATCTGTGGCATTTTTTTTTCAGCAGGCAGTTTTTATTTCAAAATGTTGAATTTATCGATAGTAATAACGCGAAATTGCATAAATTTCATTTAAATTGCATAGATTTCCTTGTTCAGTTTGTAAATTTTAAAACTAATTTTCCCTGGAAGAGAATTTGACAAAATGGTGCAAAAAAAGTATGTTTGTTGATTACAATTTTCAAAATTGGGGTGAAAAATTTTTGAAAAAGAATGACATTATTTTACAATATATATGTGTGTGGCAGAATTTCACACTAAAGCTAAAATTTAAATATTTGATTACAATTTTTAAAATATTAACTTATGTTTATTGAATTTACAATTGAATACTAAAATATACTCCAAAAATTATCTTCTTTTGGAAAATACAACATTATTGCGACCTAATATTAGACATATGCATATTTGGATTAATTCTTTGCCGACAAATGTAAAATAAAAACTCAAAGAAACAAATAATTCACAATTACTTTTATAATTAGATCTGCCTTTTTCTGGAGTAAGTTATATACTATCGAAATTTGATAAAAAAGAGAGAGATAATAATAGAAAGGGAAATAAATATCGTTCAAAATTCATTTAATCAGATTTTCAAGTTATTTTTTTTTATTCTAACGCAAGGATAAGTCGCCAAATCTTGCATCAAATGTAATATTTCACGTTAAGTTATTTTTTAAGCATTAGAAATATTTCTTTTATTTTTAAGATAAATATTTTTTTTATAATATCATGCCTCATTAAATGGTTTTTCTTTATTATTATTATTATTATTATTATCAATAGTTATTTTCTGCTTTTATTTGCAAGATGTTTCTAATATTTCAAACAGATATATCATTTTTAATTTGTTTAGTAATGATAATTTTCGCCAAAAAATAACTACTGGCAACCCTTTCATCAAAAATAACCGAAAAATACGAAATTTAGTACGAAAAATCAGAGTTATCCCTGTATATTTGTATCATAAACCTGCGCAAAAATATGTCCTATCGAATGATATAATCTGCAAAAAGATCCATCGGGTAGTTTTTGAAAACACTCGTTTCGAAGTTTCAGAACTTCTGCTTTATAATATATATGATATGATATGATAGTAATGCTTTATTAATGAATTGCTGATGAGCCAATTTCGACAAATTACGTAAAACGCCAAAATATTCAAGTAGTACCGGATTGCGTACTACTATTACACGCTTGACTAGCTAGGTTGTTGGTTCAAACCCCGGTTCTGGAAGTTGGAATTTTCATATTTAGTTGAATTTCATATTTTATGCCCATTTAAGAGTTAATTATGCTGTGATAAATAATGATGGTTGTCATTCACAGTATTTTTTAGAATACAGTTTTATTTCTATTTTAAAAACCTGTTGCGATTTATTAATTATTCAGCATTTTTAGAAATTTAAATTTTACTTATATCTCCGCTAATTGTTTTTAATTTCGGATTTTCAAAAAATTTCAGATTATGGATTTTATGCAAATAATTTGATTTGAACATTTTTATATAATTTGATTAAAACAAATAACTTCCCTTTATAATTATTTTAAAATTGAATTTATTAGTATTGCCTCCTATGTAATATATATATATATATAAATTAATAATTTTACTTATATCTATTACTGCTAATTTTGTTTCGGATTTTCAAAAAATTCGGAATTTTGGATTTGATTTAAATAATTTGATTTGAACATTTTTAATTTGTTTAAAATAAGTAACTTCGTTTTATAATTATTTTAAAATAAAATTTATTATTGCTACCCTCTATGTAAGAATTTAATAATTATAAATTAACAATTTGAATTTGTTAATTAATTAAAGGATAAGTTGTTTTGAAAGAAATATTAAACGAAACCCTCTGTGCGATCTGCGATCACACTTGCCCACTTGTTAAAGTGTCACTTGTCCGTAATATTAGCCGTATCTGGCTACATTATTAACTAAATTATGGTAAGAAAGTTCAATTACCATTATGTAACCGTCCATAAAAACTGTCGAATGACGAGATAATTTGCTGCAGATTTTTAACAGCGTAAAACTCCCAGTTATTAACACCTAAACAGTAATTAACATTTCAGCAAAATAATAATAATAATAATAACAATAATAATTAAGTAAGCATTTTCTTGTAAAAATCTGCTAAGTATGCTTGTCTAGTGGTAATTTATTTGTCTTAACTATTAATCTCCCAGGATCAAAATCTTAAATTTTGATGAGCGCTTTTAGTTTTGCATGATTTTAACCAAAATTTAATTTATTAAATGTAGCTTTAAGGTATATGAATAGTGTAAATGCCCGACCTACACTGTTCAAAAATTTCTAAAATTCACGAATATTTTTTCCTGAATTCCACAGAAAAAGTCCTTTTTCACAACAAAAGGGCATTTTCCGTTAAAAATCAGAAAACTTCAACATATTTCCTAAAAATAACGAAACGAATGGAAGTAGAAATAAACAAGTTGGAAATTGCACGTGAAGCGTAGCAAATTAGGTGCGTTCGTACGATAACGAAGTTTTAAAAATATTAAATTCATATGTCAATCTCATAAAATTGTAAATAGTGAATTACAATTAAAACGCTCATCAAACAATGTTCTCCCTATACCATTATATAATGGAATACTTTTGTGTGGCCTTGTAAATCAATAACAAATGTTCTTTGCACCACAAATTATGCATGATGTATATTATAATATGTACTTTATAGTTGCATATAAATTTTATTAAGTTCGTATGAGTGTAACACGATTAAAATGCATTTGAAACAATTTTCCCATTGACCGTAATGTAACGGAATACTTTTGATTGTCCCTGTAATTGATCTATGCATCCGATTTTCATAAAATTTGAAATAACTCGACAAAATTATGTAATAATTATGTATTTTAAATTTCAAACGTATAGCATATATTTGAAACTTTTTCCCCATTGACCATAATGTAATTGAATACTTTTGATTGCCCCTGTAATTGATCTATGCACACGATTATCAAAATATTTGAAATAACTCGACAGAATTATGTAATAATTGCGTATTATAAATTTCAAACGATTAAAATGCATTTGAAACTTTTTTCCCCATTGACCGTAATGTAATGGAATACTTTTGATTGCCCCTGTAATTGATCTATGCATCCGATTTTCTTAAAATTTGAAATAACTCGACAAAATTATGTAATAATTATGTATTTTAAATTTCAAACGTATAGAATATATTTGAAACTTTTTCCTAATTGACCATAATGTAATTGAATACTTTTGATTGCCCCTGTAAATGATCTATGCACACGATTATCAAAATATTTGAAATAACTCGACAGAATTATGTAATAATTGCGTATTTTAAATTTCAAACGATTAAAATGCATTTGAAACTTTTTTCCCCATTGACCGTAATGTAATGGAATACTTTTGATTGCCCCTGTAATTGATCTATGCATCCGATTTTCATAAAATTTGAAATGACTCGACAAAATTATGTAATAATTATGTATTTTAAATTTCAAACGATTCGGTTGGGTAGTTTTTGCGTTGTTATATGCGGACAGACGGACGGACGGACAGACGGACGGACGGACAGACGGACGGACAGACGGACGGACTGAACGACCACTATAGGTGCTACGTATTATATAATTACGAACGCACCTAAAAACGGAGACACTCCTATGGGTGGGGGTAAATGTATGGTATAGTCAAGGCGCTACTAGTCGCCTGCGAGGGCAGACTGTGGGTTCGAATCCCACTGCCGCAATGAAATAATGAAACTTAAAAAGTCTCTTTTAAATTACATTTTTTCTGTTTATTTTTCTCTTATTTCTTAACTAATTAGCCAATAAATAAATAGTGCACGACAATTTCAAAAAATTATCTATACATTATTTTTGTAAAAAATGGGTAATTTTTCTTAATTCATAAAAAAAAAAAAAAAAAAAAAAACAGTAATTTTTAAACAGTGATTTTTTTTTAAATTTAAACTAGTTAAAAAATTAAAATTGATTTTTAAAAATAATAAGTATTATACATCAGTCTAAAGCAAAATAAAATAAACTATTTACAAATATTCTAACGAATATATTTGAAAGGAAATCTATTAAAAGCACAACAGATTTTCCCACTAACTCATATAAGACATGCTTTGTGCATGCCTTTGTACATGAGCTTTGGCTCAGTCAGTAAGGGTTTGTTTCGCTATCAAAATGTCTCGAGTTCGATCCTCAGGACTGCTTGAGGTAAATTATACAAATAAATAATTTAAGTAAAAGAATATAGCAGTTTAAAATCACTCGGAAATTTCGATTTCTTTGACGATTCATTAATTTTAAAAATCAAACCTTGTAACAGAAAGTTGCTGCTTCTTCAAACGGAGTTTTCTTTTCTTTTATTTCCCCAAAATGGAAAATCTACTAACGGAACGGTAAAAGTTCGGCTACTTTGCTGCCAGTAGTTTCACCGTGAATCCACAGATTTATTTTTAACAGTGTAGGATGGTTGGAAAAGTCTTCAGTTAAAATTTGAAATAAATGATAAAAATATTGACACAGGTGTCTCAGACGCACTGGTGTTGACACGATGTTTTATTGGGCCATTTTGGATAGAAAACCTCTAGCATATACCGTGGAAATGGGTCTTAAAACAACCTATCGAGCTGTTAAACACACCCTTCGGTACGGAAAAATTATCTTTAATGTCCCTTTAATTAATGCTAAAATACCATTAAAATAATTATTTATTGTACATGCGATTGAAAGCATTAGATATTCAAATTAGGATAAATTTTTATTTGTCATGTAAATTGGAACAAATATAAAATAAAATCTGAAATTGTGTTTAAAAAAAAAAAAAAAAAAAAAAAAAAAAAAAAAAAAAAAAAAGATTATTCTGAACAAATTAAAAATGTATGTATTTCAATGTACTTGTATGGGATTTTCCTCAAAGAAGAAGTTACATCTTTCCTCCACCAGATGGCGTATTCGAGCACTTGTATTGCGAAAATGTTTAAGTGCGAGGAGGTGCGATTAAGGGTGTGTTCGAAAAAATGATTTCCCACCTTCAACAGCTTGAAATTATCCGATACATTTTCGGACTCCTTTTTGAAAGTAAAAACATGAAATTTGCTGGGGGAGATCTTTGAAGTGATGTATAATATGCCGTTTGATGTAATTTTTCGCTGAATTAATTAGAATTTGATTTATAAACATAAACAATTATTTTCTCAGTTCGATCATTTTTTTTTTTCGCTCTTAAGGCTGTTTTTCGATTCCAACTGCTTATTTTCCGATTTATTTTTAAATTCATTGTTGCTTTCAAATGCATCGAACTAGCAAATTGTCTTATTTGAAAGTACACAAGGTGCCGTGATTGTCGATTCTTTGATAAATGTAGAAAATATTGCAAAAAAAAGCAATCAAAAACGACATTTTGAACCGATTTTTCCGAAGTGGGAGATCTGGGAACGAAAAAAGGGTCCTACTGAGAAGGTAATTGTTTATAAATCAAATTCTAATGAATTGAGCCTAAAATGTCATCACACGGCACCTTATACGTCTCTTCAAAAATCCCCTCAGCAAGTTTCATGTTTCTACTTTTGAAAATTTGTCTGAAAATGTATCGGAAAATTTCGAGCTGTTGAAGTTGGAAAAGCGTTTTTTCGAATACAAACCTAAATCTCCAGGCTCAGAAATTTTTGTTAAAATTGACAACTTTAACAGCATTATTTGCAATATTTTCTATATTTACCAAAAAATAGACAAATACGGCACATTATGTAGTTCCTAAATAAGAGATTTTGAAAGTTTGGTGCATTTGAGAGGAAAAATGAATTTAAAAATAAATCTGAAAATAAGTAATTTTGATTGGAATACACCCTTAAACAGATGAGTTCGCGCCAGAATAGTTACACTATATTTTATTATATTTAGATCGTTACAGAAAAATTGCCACTTTAATGTCTCTTTAACAAATGCTAAATTATCACTGAAATAATTCTTTATTGTAAAAGCGATAGAAAGCATTAGTTATTTTTTTGAGATAAGAATGAATAGGAATAAGAATAAATTAAAGTACATAGATAAGAAGTAAATATAAATAAGAATATAAATAAGAATAAATAAGAATAAATTAAGAATAAGATAAATAAGAATAAATGTAAAATTGAAATAAGAATAAATTAAATAAGAATAGGAATAAATGAATTTGATAATAGAAAATTCATTGAATAAAGAATATATGATAAAATTGATAAATATAATTGAATTGAAGAATAGAATAAATAAGAATAAATTAAGAAAGAAGAATTGGAATAAGAATAAATAAGAAATAGGATAATATATAATATTAAATTAGATAATAAGATAAGAATAAATTAAATACATAAAATCTAAAATTGTGTAAAAAAAAAAAAAAAAAAAAAAAAAAAAAATTCAAAATTCAAAATTTATGCAATGCAATGCACTTGCATTACATACATTTCATCATTACATACATTATTACATACATTGCATCATCTCTACTATACTTTCAAAAATAAAGATAAGTATGAAATAGATTTAAAATTTTGCAATAGTGAATTTAACAAGAAAGTGCCAGTTACTGAGTGTTTTACTCTAAAAAGAATATTTTATCAGAGGATACAAGAATCATGCAATTTGAAACATTATTTTATTTATCATTCGGTTTTCGTGCCACTATTTAGGGGTCATCCATAAATGATTTCACGCTTGAAGGGGAGAGGGGGGTCCATGAAATTGTGACAGTTTGTGACAAAGGGGTGGGAAAGGCTAAGAAGAAATGTGACATCACGCATAGAATAAAAACATTAAAATTCACTACATTAAATTATGAAGTATGAAGTTATTTAAAATTAAAATATTTTGCGTTCATAAAGGTAAGATTTAAAGCCAAACAAGTTAAATTCTTTTTCAAATTCCAAAATACTATTGTTTTCAATTGCTTGCTCTTCTATATTATTATTATTTGTAAACATTATTTTATTCAAAATGCAAATCACTTTTATTGTTCAGCTAACAAATGTCATTAAAACACATAGTTAAATTTTAAAATTAAAATTTGAAATGTGATCTCAAACGCAGAGCTTTGTTACTGAACTGCAAGTATATGTTTACATAGTATATAGCGTGACAAGTGCGAAGAGAGTAAAAAATAAGGAAAAAAAATGCGTGACATCATTTATAGATGGCCCCTTAGCTATTTCCACGTGTTTCATTAACCGTATTTGTAACAAAATCAACTTCTTTCTAATTACAAAATATTTAGAAAGATAGATTAGAAATTGTAGATAGATAGAAATTGTAGATTAGATAGATAGAAATTGTAATTAGATTAGAAATATATATTTCTAATTCTAATTACAATTTCTTTGTAATTACAAATTTTTACAGCTGAAATTTCGATGTTTATTTATGCAAAATATTTTTTTAAAAAACGTGGGCATTTTTTTTTCAGCTGGGCTTTATCAATGCATGATGCTGCGCATCGGGTAAAATAGGGGAGGGAGGATACAGTAAAACCTCCCTAAAGTGACCACGTTCCGTTTCTATAAAAATTGGTTGCTCAGAGAGATAGTTTCTTAATAAAGGTAATGTTTAAATCTAGATTTTAATTGTTGAAAAAAGATGGCAAAGTTACTAAAATTTTGTTTTACAAATTTACAAATTATTTTATAAATTTTTATTATTTTAATATTATTCTATAAGTTGACCACATTTCGAAGCATCTTCAACTTGAAATTTTAAAAAACAATTCTTTGTTTTAATGACACAAATTTCTCAACCTTTAAAAATTCGATATGTATATAAAAAATGAAACTGATTCTCTAAACAGGAACTCTGATCCTGAAAATTAAGGACATCATTTTATGATAATTTTATTTATCTTAATAGAGGCTCGATGCAGGCATAGATGCTCAGACCACAGTTAAAAATCACTGTTATGTAATTTTTATATGCCTTACCCAAACTGCCATTAGTAATTATGTTTTTTTTTTTTTTTTTTTTTTTAGTTAACTATTTGGAAAATTGGACTTGGACTTGGATGAGATAGTTTTCAGAGTGCCTGGAGAGATCGACTCCTTACCTCTAGTAGAGAAATGATGCATGGAACAATTCAAGTCATAGCCTAAGTCTGACAAACAGAACGTCAGAAACAAAAGGGGGGGGGGGGTAAGCCGAGTTGTTGTCCTCGGTAAAGAACTGAGGAATCAGGCATATCTGAATCATTTTATTGGTTGAATTCCGCAACTTATTTTATTTTATTCATTTTCTGATTGGTCAATGTTCAATATCAAAAAATGAAATATTTTTATTGTCACGATGACAAAAAAAAAAAAAAAAAAAAAAAAAAAAAAAAAAGGTAATAAAAACTTTTAAAAAATATTAATAATATGAAAACAAATTGCGATAAAGATTTGAAACAAATTTCATTAAAAAGTGCATATTTTTCTCTACGCAAAGGTGTAAATATTAAAAATGTGCCATGTTTAGAAGTTTAAATATTTGCAGTTCCGTAAATTGCAAAATTGAAATTTCCTTTAAAATTTGTTTATTCCAGGAATATTAATGTTTAATCCACGTCGAATTTACATTTGACATTAGCAGGCGTTTAGAGAAGTCAGTCTGATGAACCCCATCCAATAAAAATGTACATTTTAAAGAGTGAAAGTTGTCTATCTCTAACCTACTTTTTTTTATCATTGGTCTAGGAATATTAATGTTTAATGCATTGCTTGCATAATATATGACTCGTTATGATCGTTATAAAAATGATGTTTATTATTATTATTAATTTAAATATAGAGTTTATTTATAAGTTTTTAAAATTTCAGTCTTTGAAAATGTCATTTTCCGAATAGTAGTTGTAATTTGTTAAATTACAATTTTGTTATTTTTTAATTACTATTTCCAAACGAATAAAAAAAGTTAACCTCAAAAATTATCAGAAATCTAATATGATTATTGTTTAGTAATAATGGTGGGCAAAATTATAATAATAAGAAAAATACTCATTAGTGCTAGCCTTGCATTTATACAAATGTTAGATTGTCTTTCAGATTAATCGAGAGAGAAAAGACAATCACATTTTTATGATAAATGAGTTTTAAGTATAAAAGCATTGTAAAGTATCAGGAGTACTAAGATCTAGGCAAAAGCAAGCAGTCTTCCACCACTAAATTTATTTATTTATTTTTTCGTCTAATATTTCGTGTAAAATTCTTCTTAGAATACAATTAAATTTTTAGCGAAAGAAAAAGTTTAAATTTTAGTGTGAGAGACTACACGCTTGCGGCGCACAATGGGGCAGGAAATTTTCCGATACAATTTCAGACACATTTATAAAAATAGAAACATGAAACTTGCTGAGGGTATTCTTGAAGGGACGTATGAGGTGCCGTGTGAGGTCATTTTATGCTCAATTCATTAGAATTTGATTTATAAACAATTACCTTATCAGTATGACCCTTTTTTTCGTTCCCAGATCTCTTGCTTCGGAAAAATCGGTTCGAAATGCCGTTTTTGATTGCTTTTTTTACAATATTTTCTGCATTTACCAAAGAATCGACAATTACGGCATCTTGAGCACTTTCCAAATAAGATATTTTGTAAGTTTGGTGCATTTGAGAGCAAAAATGAATTCAAAAATAAATCGGAAAACAAGCAGTTTGAATCGAAATACACCCTTAAAGTGAATATTAGCGACTCGTTTTGAAGGAATGAATCAACCTTTCTCAGGCAAAATGCACGCATCACTATAAAGATAGCAGAAGCAAAACTGTTTCTGCTGTCTTAGTGCTAACACTTTTTCTTTTCCTGTCTTTCAGATTTTAAGCTCATACATGTCACGTACACTAACGAAGATGTAGAACTAGAATCGTGTAACCATTTTGCTCTTGATCTTTTTGATCGTTTGAACAAATTCAGACGGAATATGAAGCCGGACATGCGTTTGCTTTTCATTGACGCTTCTGTTTGCTTTTCAAATCGAGGAAATGAAAGCGATTTGCCAAAGCACTTTTTATTAATCCTAAAGAATTTCCCTTGTCTCGCCAGGCTTTTGCCCATCAGAATTCCTATTAAAATTTAAAACATTTAATTTTATTTTCACTTAAACTACTTGTTCGTAGTTTCTCCAATTATAAAGCTCTTATACTAAAAAATCATGTTACTTTTCAAATTTTTTAGTTAAAACGTTTTATGATAGTCAGTTTCATTTAAATACATTATTTTGTAACAAATAATACATTTAAATTCGTCTTTAACAAAGAAACAATATATATTCATGTGTGGCACTCTCGTACACTAACAAAAATTTAAGGATAATTAACTATAAAAATGGCCATACAATTAAAAAAAGAGCAAGATTTTCGGATATATTTACCCGTCTAAAACTCAAATTTACTAGAAAAAATTATAGTAAACACTTAACTTGCCTTAACTCATAACAAAAACCTTCAATGTTTGCGTAGACACTGTTAATTATTTTTTATAAATTTCTCAACTATATTTTCTAACTGTCTATATATCTATAAAAATCGTATTAAAATAAATTGAAAGTTAAGGAATTATTGTTACATACTTGTAGTTAAAAATTCCACAGTAAAAAAAAAAAAAAAAAAAAAAAAAATACAGCGAAATTAACAAACTAATGTTGAAACAAAATTATTATTATTTTTTTTTCATTTATTATGAAAGTACAATATGCAGTTTAACTTCTTTCTTTAGTGACAACAGAAATAACTTTGCGCAATTTTTATTACTAGGCAGATGTGTACAGACATCTTCTCTATTAAAGTGACGTATGCCGGTAGTTCAAAATAAAATTTCCGCTTTTCGATTTTTTGCCAGATTTGAAGGCTTTTTGTCCAATTGTGCGGCGCCTAGATTTTTGCATTCCTGTATATGATCTGGTCTATCGGCTGTATAACGTATTTTATTAATTCTGAAACTATTCAAGGGGTTTAACAGATGGTCCAGTGTTCTCAACTGCTCTATGCTCGACAAGCGCAACAAGTTTTGATACATTTACGAATTCATACACATTTACATTTTTTATAAGAAAATATATAAAACTGGAAGACCTACAATAAGCGACTCGGAATCGAACTGTGCCTTACTTTTTTTTAAATAAATAAATTACTTATTAAGTTACAAGTGATTTTAATCATGTGAAAAAAAGACGTTTTGCATCCTTCCTTGAGTGGTTACACTTCTTCGCACGGAAATTTGCTTCAAAACGCCCACTTTAACAATACTTTCTAAAATTCTAATTACCATTGTAAAAAAAAAAAAAAGTTTGATTACATACTAGTTTCTGAACAACAATTTCTGCTAGTTCCATCATTCCCGAATAAAATAAATTAAAACTTAAGACATAAAGTTGCCCTTTTGGATTTGAGAACATCCTTAACCCCTTGGGATAGAGCGACACGTACACGTTTTGCAAAAAGTCTTAAGAATCCTTGTTTATCCCCACCAGTAAAATTTTACTGCTGAATTTGTCTTATTTATTCGGAGTACAGTGTTGCCAGATTGTCGAAAGCCAATTTCCCCCAAATTTCTGAAAATTTCCCCAAATCAGGGCTTTTTTCAGAAAAAGTCCCCAATGCAATTTCTACTCGAAATGGCAAGTTGTCAATTTTCAATTTTCTGTTATAAAAATTTTTTAAACAAATTTAAACTAATTTTTTTCCCCAAATCAAGCATTTTTTAGAAAAAATTCCCCATTAAAAAAAAATATATATATATAATAAACATTTAATCTCAACAGGATTTTGCATGAATATTCAAAACTAAAATCAACATAAAAAAAGGTTATAAAACTGTTTTTATTTTTGTTACATAAATCTATACTATATTAAATGAAATGTATTTCTGAGCTTGTGTTTTTGTCCGCGATGACAAGAAAATCTGAATCACTTACCTGAAAATTCAGATAGGTGATAACCCAATACAGATCATGATGAGTCTGTAGTACATGTAAACAGTGAGCACGACCAACGAGAATTATTTATATCTATTTTTACGGTATTTTATTTTCGTTTTGCGAACCAAAATCGAATTTGAGACAGATCCAGTATTGGCAAATGCCTAAAAGTAAAATTGAAATTGTGTTAACAGTTCCCCGAGTTTTCCTCAAATATGCTCATAGTCCCCAAACATGTCCCCAAGATTTACTTGTCCCCAAAAAAATTCCCCTTGAGGTTCAAAATTCCCCAAAATGGGGTCAAAATCCCCAATTTGGCAACACTGAGTATTTTCTTGATTTAATAAGACACAAATTTCTCTTTATTGAAAACCGGTGACAAAACGTTAAAAATTTCGTAAAAGACTCCCGTCGCGAATCACAGTTCTCAAACTTCCGCAGACTAAATAATACAAAAAATATGTAATCTTGAAATCGAAAAAAAGTGTCTTGATTTAGAAACACACCTTTATGAAACTTGACACACAATTGTGTGAAAGCTTTTGTATTCGTATTCAAATTTTAGAGTTATTAATATTTAAAAAGCATGATAATATCTGATTTATGATATTTTTAAAATTTTTATCTTTAATTAAAATTCACACAATGGAAAAGCGTGATAACAAACAACATGTTTTGCTAATTTCTTTGAAAAAGTTTCCGGGTTCTAATAGAATAAATGCATCGTCACAAGCTACATGAATGAGAAGAAATACAATTCAAATTATTTAAAATGACTTAGGACATTTCTTAAGTTATCAACATGTTTCGAAGTTACTCATATTCCAATTGAAATTTAAATTCAGTAGCACGTTTCCTGCATATAAATTTTGATTTAAGAAATAAATTAACCTTGAAATGTCATAACAAATACGCTCTATTTCGAAATAATTTCAAAATTCTGTGTGCATTTGTAATATCTTTTTTTATAAAACTGGTAAATGTGTTTAAAAAAAAAAAAAAAAAAAAGGGAAATTATGAAGATAGAAAATTATATGCTTTATCCGAGGCTAATTCAAACAAGTTGGAAATTGCACGTGAAGCGTAGCAAATTAGGTGCGTTCGTACGATAACGAAGTTTTAAAAATATTACTTTCATATATCAATCTCATAAAATTGTAAATAGTGAATTACAATTAAAACGCTCATCAAACAATGTTCTCCCTATACCATTATGTAATGGAATACTTTTGTGTGGCCTTGTAAATCAATAACAAATGTTCTTTGCACCACAAATTATGTAAGATGTATATTATAATATGTACTTTATAGTTGCATATAAATTTTATTAAGTTCGCATGATTGTAACACGATTAAAATGCATTTGAAACATTTTTTTCCCATTGACCGTAATGTAATGGAATACTTTTGATTGTCCCTGTAATTGATCTATGCATCCGATTTTCATAAAATTTGAAATAACTCGAAAAAATTATATAATAATTATGCATTTTAAATTTCAAACGTATAGAATATATTTGAAACTTTTTCCCCATTGACCATAATGTAATTGAATACTTTTGATTGCCCCTGTAATTGATCTATGCACACGATTATCAAAAAATTTGAAATAACTCGACATAATTATGTAATAATTGCGTATTTTACATTTCTAACGATTAAAATGCATTTAAAACTTTTTTCCCCATTGACCGTAATGTAGTGGAATACTTTTGATTGCCCCTGTAATTGATCTATGCATCCGAGTTTCATAAAATTTGAAATGACTCGACAAAATTATGTAATAATTATGTATTTTAAATTTCAAACGATTCGGTTGGGTAGTTTTTGCGTTGTTATATGCGGACAGACGGACGGACGGACTGAACGACCACTATAGGTGCTACGTATTATATAATTACGAACGCACCTAAAAAATGAAAGAAATAAACAGAAAAAAATCGAAACTGGTTATTTTTTTTACTCTTATTAACACTTTCCAACAAAGTTGAAAAGTGTTTGTTCTATTATCGAGTTTGTTGCTTAAGGGTGTATTTCGATTCAAACTGTTTATTTTCCGATTTATTTTTAAATTCATTTTTGCTCTCATATGCATCAATCTGGCAAATTGTCTTATTTAGAAAGTGCACTAGGTGCCGTGATTGTCGATTCTTTCATAAATGCAGAAAATATTGCAAAAAAAAAAGCAATCAAAAACGGCATTTTGAACATATTTTTCAAAAGTGAGAGATCTGGAAACGAAAAAAAGGGTCATACTGAGGTGATAATTGTTTATAAATCAAATTCTAATGAATTGACAGTAAAATAACTTACACGGTACCTTATATTTCTCTTCAAACAGCAAGTTTCATGTTTCTACTTTTAAAAATGTGTGTGAAATTGTATCGGAAAATTTCGAGCTGTTGAAGGTGGAAAATCGTTTTTTCGAGTACACCCTTAAGGGTTGTTGTTTCAGGGCTAAAAAAAGAACTCAAGTACATTATCGTCTAATAGTAAAAATAGCTCAATGTGAATTTTAACCGTATTATTAATTTCTACAATTTTGCCGAGTTATTAAAAAAAAAAAAAAAAAAAAAAAAAAAACATTAATGTAGCATAAAATTGATTTGAAAAAGTATTTTTTTTCTTTTAAGCTTTGTTTTTATAAAATTTTTTTAAACATAGGAAATATACTGGCTTCCGAAGATTCTAAAGATGAAAATGGCTTTTCGGTATTGTAGGCAGCACCGTGTGAAAAAGAGGACAAAGGGGGCGGTCGCCCCGGGCGCAAATATTTAGGGGGCGCCAAATTTATAATACCAACGCCATTTTTGGCCTTTCACAAGAAAAAATTGGGGGTCGGGGGCGCCAAATTGAAACTTTGCCCCGGGAGCAGTTTTCTCTTCGCACGCCCCTGATTGTGGGTAATTCAGAATTGATTATTTTGTGTTTTTATTCGTAGTTATATACTACATTTCTGATTAAGAAACATTTAGAATAATTTTTAACACGATTAATCAATCGGAAAAAAAATGGAATATTTACTTCTATTATAAGAAACATTTTTTTTTTTTTTTTTTTTTTTTTTTTTACAATGTAAAGAAATCGCAATGCTCCAGACACTACCTCATGATCTATGGCGACAGATTACTTCTTTATGTCATAAACCATTTACTTTTCGCATAAAAAGCCAATATAGTTTCAATATAAATAATTTCCAACCCAAAGATTTTTCCTTTAACTGTTCCTTATAAAATTTTTCAGATGTGAACGACAGAGTCTTTTCCTAAACATGCAAAGATAAAAACGGGAGAAAACTTTAAGGAAAAAGGGAATAAGATCTCCGGAGAGGTGTATTACATACGCATTTCAAGCTTTTTAGTGCACATTTCCATGCAGAACATTGATTTCAGCAGGCGCGTTTGTGATAACGACCTCTGGTCTTCTGGTGGCTGATAGTGGTGTATTGAAGTGGTACTTTAACTCTTTTCGGAATGGAAAGAAAGGTGCCATTTGGGTGAATGTAGAAATGATAGGGAATGTATACTTTATGCAAAAAGGGGCGAAGTAAAAAGCATGACCATGAAATTATCTATCGTGTTTTTTCTTTGCTAAAATTTTCAAATAATAGTAATAGTAGTACACTGAAAAAATGAAGTATTCAAAAATTAGTAAATATGATGTATATTCATATCGAATTTAGTATATTTGGATCAAAAATGAGCTATATCTTTCTCAATTTTGATATATTACTGATCAAATTTTGTTATCAAACTCAAACGAAACGATAATTTTGCACTTTGTAATGGTTTACTTCACTTATGGCAAAATAAAAGATGGTTATTAATGTAAATATTACATTATGCACAGTATTTTAAAATATTTTATTTAATTTTTTAAATAACTTCATACTTTATAATTTAATCTACTGAATTTTAATGCTTTTATTTTAATCAAAATGTGCGATGTCACATTTCTTCTTACCCCCTTGTCACAAAGTGTCACAATTTCATGAACCCCCTCCCTTTCTTCAAGCGTGACATCATTTATGCACGGCCCCTAATAATAACAACAATAATAATAATGATAATAATAATGATAATAATAATAATAATAATAATAATAATAAGTTTTAAAGAGTAAAAAATATTTCTCACCATTTTGCGTTATAATATTTCACTTTGCGATGAAAATTATCAATTAGTAAAGGAAAATTGCGATGTAAAATCATTGCAAAATTGTTTTGCAATAAATATTTTTTATTTTTTACATAAATTATTCTATATAATATACATTTATTACTATAAATATGTAATTATTGAAACTGATAAACCTTTCTTAAAAAGGTTATTAAAGATTAACTCTTTAAAAAATATGCACGCAATGTGAAAATGTACATTGTAAAAAAAAAAAAAAAAAAAAAAAATGAAAATTACTGAAATTTTTCAAGGAAACTATAGGATTTCTAATACTTCTTATGTAACTTATGTAATGGTAAAAACAAAAGTTTATGTAACAGGTACACGTTTGCGCGATAAATGAAAAACATCTTTAAAATTATATGAATATTTAAAGAAACTGGGATGTCTAGAACTTTTTATGTAGCTGTAACTTTGGTTACAGATAAAATTTTAGTAAGGTTCTTATTTTGTAAAAAAGAATATTTAATGAATTTTCCTGCCAGTATGGATCAGTAAAAATTTCCACTCATATTTCCATTCAAATTTTTTCTGTAGCAAAATATGAGCCTAAAGTTAATATTACGCACTTGATACACTCTTCCCTTGCTATAATATAGGATAGCTCGCAGGTAAAACAATGGTCCAATTGTAGTACGTGGCTCAGTTAAAAAACTACAAGATAATATACACACTTTGATCTCTGTAGCTCCCTGATAATGGGGTGGGTGATGGCCTCAACAAAATTTCGAGTGGAAATGGTTTTTTTTCGCCCCCTTCCCTTCAAAACCCTTTTTTACTCCCAGCAGTTGCTTTTTTCATCGTTACAACTTTAAAACATTAAAATCTAGGAGCAAAATAACCTTTTTTATAACTGTAACTGTGTTCGCTTTGGTGGCAGAAAACCGTGTTTGAATTTTATTTTTTTCGCATTGTGTTGTTTCAGGATAAGGTAATTTGTGTTGTAAACTATTTGCACCTCGAAACTGCCAAAGAAGTTGGAAAAAAAGAGGATTACAATAGCATCACATATTCTCGAATAAGATAAGATATTTTTATTTACAAATCGCTGTTCGCAAGAATTTGAAAGTATTTCTTCTGTTTTTATTTTATTACTATTTTATTCTGCTCAAATTTTTTTTTTTTTTTTTTTTTTTTTTTTTTTTTTTTTTTTTTTTAAAGAGTTTCGTAAATAGCTTTAAAATGTACAAAACCAAATACAAAATTGTAAACAAAATTTTAGAATAATAAAAGACTCTTTAACAAAACATTAATATTTGTCTAATTTTATTCAATCGAAATTCATTTATTTTGAATAATTAGATATGTGTATATCGAGGGGTGAAGGGTCATAATAAAATCTTACCAACCAAGAATATACACTGTGTTCCACCAAAATAAAGCCACCGTTATTTTTTACCGTAATTGGACGCGAAAAAATTCACGAGAACAGAACAAATATATTAAGAAAGTCGATACGGAAATGCATTATTTACAAGGAGTAACTCACTCCCTGCCCCGCGTAGTCAGGAAAAAAATTACTGCATAAAAAAGAGTGGGAAAAAATCGTCCCGTCGAAATAAATCCACTACAATTAATATCCAATATATCCGTTATGCTTACATATGACTTGGAATATACGATGTAGCACATCATGTACCAATCCCTGGGAGACAGTAGCATCAATAATATCCCAGGGGTCAATGATGGAGGCCTTCAGTTCTGCCACAGATTTGAACTGTCTCACATTGACATTTAATGCGCTAATGAGGATACCCCATATATTTTCTTGGAGATTAAAATGGAAGTACATGCAGGCCCTTCCATTATATGTCCTTAATTGCCCAAAAATGATTCCTAGGAAATTTGCAAAGGTTATGAGGGCACTTTTCTGCTGGAAAATCCAACTTCGGTCACCAATTCTCTCTGCAATTGGCAATAAATGGTTTTCTAGCAATTCAGGGTAATTGATAGTCTACACGCGGTCTGTTGGGAAAGGCAGGTTAAGTTTAACACCATAGCCAAAGCCTCCTAACACTATTAAGGAGCCTCCACCATGCTGTCTTTTGGTTGAAGTTTTCTCTCCTTTCCAAATGTCATGCCAACAGAAAACAAGGCTTCCTGAGCCATCCAAATTGATTTTTTTTTCTCATCTGAAAACCCCGCAAGATGCTGTTGGTCAGTGTTGTAGTCGCAACAAAAGCAGAAAGTCTACGGTATAGACAGACGATATACGTCATGAACGTTCATTGATAGGATATATGGTTTTATTTAAGAAACAGAGGGTATACGGAGTTTCTTTAAAAAATCCAGAAGGTACACGGCGTATACCTCCGTGTACCCTCCAATACATCCCTGCTGTTGGTCCTTCCAGGTTTATTTGCATTTGGCTCCATCGACTCTGCTTTGCCTGTGGGTAGATTTCAATATAGCCTGGTAGACGGAGGCCTATTAATGATGTTTGGAGACTTCAACTATGGTGGTAAACTTAACCTGGCTTTTCACTCAGAACGCATGGAGGTAGCCGATTACCATGAAATGCTAGAAACCCATTTACGGTCATTTGCAGAGAGAACTGGTGGCCTTAGTTGCATTTTCCAGCAGGACAACGCCCCTACAATCTTTGCAAAATCCTACTAGGAATGTTTTTTGGATAATTGGGTGCTTGTCAGGGAATGGCCTGTCTTGTACGGTCATTTCAACCCACAATAAAATATATCGGATATGCTCAGCAGACCTGTATATGCCAATGGCAGACAGTTTAAGTCTATGGCAGAAATGGAGGTTTCCATCATTGGACTTGGCATAATATTGATGTTACTGTCTTCCCCACATTAGTAAATGGTATGCCACATCATATATTCTGTGTCATATATAGAGATGGGTGGTATATTTGCTAATAACAATAGTGGCTTTATTTTGACAAGACACTTTTACCCTTCACCCTCTTTTTTTTAAAAAAAACATTCTATTTTTCCAGGTTCCATCCATGGCCAGATTTGGTAAGGAGTGAGTTACTGCTTGAAAATATGTATTTGCATATAAACTTTCTTATTTTATTTGTTTTATCCCCATTGATTTGTTTGCTGTCCAATTACGGTGCAAAATGGTGTTGTCTTTATTTCGGTGGCACACACTGTATTGTCCGAGCCAGAAAGATGCAACGCAGGGTTGAAAATTTTTATGACACAGTGTAAGCGATTGCACAAAACTACCTTTAGTACTAATACATTTTTATATTTATTTCTACATTTTTTTTTCTACAACAAATATACGTAATGGGAAGAGTTTAGTATTGGATAGACCTTTGTACATGTTGAGTTTGAGGTGATTTGGAAAGTTACAAAATATAATTTCTCTCTCTCACACACACACAAATGCTGTTTTTCATGTCTTTATAACTTGTATCCCCCCCCCCCCGCATATATATATATATTTAAAATTTCACTCATCTTGTCAGAAATTTGCCTCCGGGAGTGAATTAATGCTAATATATCATATAAATATATCATAAAATGTGTATTCATCGTGAACAGAGCAGTACTGGAAGGAAAATGTGGTTATACTTTCAGTTCTTTGAGAAATAGAAAACATACGGACGTATGTTCTCTATATGTCCTCTATTTCTCAAATAACACTATAACGTATGTTCTCTGGCATACGACTGCAATTAGTATATTCTTAAAGATTAAAAATCCAAGAAAACAAACTTTTTAAAATCTCCTCCCCCTTTTCTTTCCAAGTAATATCTTTGAAAAGATTACTTTAAATTATTTTACCTGTATTTTATATGGCTTTTCATAGGGTTCTGGAGCTCTGAAAAATATATCCCGTGTTTTAACTTCACAGTCAATTTCATTTCCACATAAATATTCCAAAAAATACTTAAAACCATTCAAAATAAAAATATATTGATTATCAATATATCAGGGTTCGCACGGACACCGATAGTTTTCCAGGTTAAATACAAGTATTCTTTTAATAGAAAAATAAAGAAGTAAAAACCCTTGCTGATTATCAATCCTTTCCCACGAACCTCCAATCGGCACTTTCAGATGAGTGGAATTTTTATTCCATTCCACATAGTTTCATCAACAACCTTATTGTTATCACGAATGCTCGCTGATCTGTACCTGTGCAAAGTGGACGCATTTCATATTAGCCGGCTTGATTTGGCATCATAATAAGTCATGTCTGAAACATTCTTAATCAATTACATATAAGGTACCTGCGCCCAATATGGACACCCTAAGGAAAATGTATTTTTTTTCACCCCCATGTACACGTCATAGGACTCCAAAAATATGTGACCAGTATCCCTGGATTGGTGACTATCATTATTAAAATTAGCGACCTTGTAAGTATTCTGGTTTCATTAAAATGATAAAAACAAAAAGTGTTTACAAGTGTCCATATAAGGAACTACCTGTCCCTATTATGGACATGAATGTTCATATGAGGAACAGGTGGCTCCTTTTTGACCTACTATACAGGGTATATGGAAAAGTCACTCTTCCAAGGGATTTCAAAGGAGAGGAAATAAAAAAATATCTCTTAAAATTATTTCGGGGGAGGAGGGGGCACAGTAAATATCTTCAGAACATACACTTTAGAAGGGAGGAACATTCTCGGTTGTGGCCCTTCGAAGACCCATACAAAGAACCTCAGTTAGTTACTACTAAATATTATGAAATAACATTGTTGGTTTTGCTTAGCTTTATTGCATCCGTATGCAGAATTTACATCTGTTATCGCCCAGTCCTCACAGGACGGACAAATAAAAATTTCTTCATCGTGGGCGGTAAGTCCCACACAGTCCACATGGACATATCTGCCGCATGTGATGCGTAGCCGCATGTGTACAACAGCATCAATACTGCATGAGAAGCAGTACCAGCTCTCCTCTGTTGAGAAAGTCATACCGTTTGTACCTGCGATTTCGCCAACAGATACCCTACTAAAAGGAGGCTTCTTTTGATTTTTCTGCAAGGGATTTTTGGAAAAAAAAAATTTCTTGGAGGATTGTTCAGATGGCATCTTTTTAGACAAAGATTTTACCACTTTGATGCTGGCGACGTTCTTTCTTCTTCCTTCTTATAGTTGGAGTCAATGGGGACATAAGGTGTCCATATTAGGAATCCTTCGTAGTTTTACTAAATATTGTAACAAATAAATAAGGAAAATATTTTAGAGCAAAATATGCAATAGTAATCGAAAATATGTGTAATTAGCTTTTTCAAATACTCCACTTTTCAATATTTAATGTAATTTTACCATAACTAATAAGAATTTAAACTCACAAGTAATTAAGATCAGCGCACCTCGAAACAACAAGTTTCCTTGTAAATGGAGAACAGCGCGCTTTTTTGCTCTTTCCAGCCTTAATTATCTTTTCAACTGATTTTCTTCGTGGACATGTTGAGTCAACTCTCAATCAAAATTATTACTTTTAAAAATATTAGGGGTGTCCATATTCAGAGCACTGTCCATATAGGGTACAAGTACCTTATAAGAAAATTGTTGCTTCCGTTCCATATTTTGTTGTCCCTACCTTATGTCTCAAAGTATATGCTACTTTTGTAACAATTTTCTCCGCGATAAACTAATTATATTTAATGAGGTCACTGAATTTGTGTTAGAGACTTTAATTTTGTACACCAGTAAGAAGACAATATTTTATCCTTCGGGATCATAAGAATGAATATTAAGTGTGCTTAGGGAACCGAACACTGAGTGTTTCATGTAACACTAACCACTTGCCCGAGAAGTGTGCTATATATAGTACTTCTGGGTCTGTGGACTAGAAAACTGAGAGGGGCACATTAAGGCTTTTATCTGCCTTAAATTTCAACTCCGCGGAGTTGAGAAGTTTAGCTTTTCGGTATAGAAGGTGGATCTGCAGATTTAGATCACCATGTTGTTTCGTTTGATGAAGAGATCTATAAGGGTCGCCCAAATGAAAGTGGCACTGCTGTAATAACTCCGCCATTTGGAGAGAAATATAACTGCACATGCTCCTATAGGGAGCGCGGAGTGATGCGAATGCATACAATGTCGTCAGATCTCGCCAGATACGGTGTGATAGCGCTGGAGCACGATATAAGGCAACTTTTGAATCATGGATGCTTCCAATCGGTGTCAACCGCCGTCGTGCAATTTTTAACCCCTTCGCGACGGGAGCTTTTTGCGAAATTTTTAATGCTTTGTAACTGATTTTTAAAAACAGAAATTTTTGCTTTATTAAATCGTGAAAATGCTCCGATTAAATAAGGTATATTTTACAATAAATTTTTACTGGTGGGGATAAACAAGAATTCTTAAGCCTTTTTGTGGCACGTATAACTATCGCTCGTTCCCAAGAGGTTAACAGCGGAAAATGTGAGTGATAATGAAATCTAAGTGTCGAATGCAAAATGTGTATAGCACGAAGTGTATGTCACGAAAATCGCTATTTCTATGGTGTGAGGATTTTTGCAGTGGAACGAAGACCAGGTGTGATTGACCAAGTCTTGACCTGTCGTCTCTACTGCTTCCTTCACTATAAAAATCCTTGCACTATCAAAATACCCATCTGCTTGAGATTCACTCCGTGCCAAATGCATTCGACGGTAGATTTTACTAGCATTCGCATTTTCTGCTGTTGACAATTTACACGACCACGCGCTGATACCATTTGCAGGTCTACATGATGTCTTGAGTGCTCCAGTGCTATCACACATGCATCTGGCGGGATCTGATGATATCGCATGCATTCGCTGCACTCTGAGTGCTCTGTAAAAGAATGCGCATTCATCTTTTTGTTCAAATGGCGGAGTTATTCAGCAGTCAGGGCATGAAGAGTCATTATAAGAGTCATTATAACTAACTAGTGTAGATGCCCGTCTTAGGACGGTGGGTAAAAATTGTGTTTTTCACATAAATTTGAAAAAACTGATAAAAATAATTGGCAATATAGCAGCGTTTAGATAAGCAAAGCTCGGTTAGTTTATGTTCTAATAAACACACTATTAGCATTTACGATACTTCTAGGTATAATAGGCTTTGTGGCAAATATACCATGAAAAAGATTAAGATTTCTTAATAAATCAAAATTAACTGATATGCAATAAAACTGCGTTATTAGAAAGCCTGTTACAACTATTGAATTAATACTAATAATTATTACTATTTTTTATAGCACTTTGAAATTGTAATTTTAAAAGAAAGATTCTCAGTTTTTTCTCAGTTTTCCGTTTTGTTGGCAATTTTCTGTTTCTGCTGTCAAGCTTTGGATTCACACAGACGACATACCGTTCTTAGCGGGAGTGTCAGTTCCAAAGACAGTTTTTGGAGGGAAAAACCAGTTAGGCGTGCTATGCGTTACACTGGGTTTTATTGTATAGAGATGTTATAAAGAATGCGTGTCAAAACAATACTAAAACTAATTTTAAATATTTTTGGCTACACAATGTTGCTAGTGGTTGTCAATCTTACTTTTTTTTCTTTGCTTTTTGCAAAATTTTAGCAAAAATGTTTGATTATCTTAGTAAAACAAATGATAAAAAAAAATCTATTGAAATGTGTATTTATAAACAAACAAAGCGAATTTATCTTGCTACCTACTTCTCCACTACGTATCTTTTACATTCGTGCCAACTTTTCTGTTTAATTTTATTTTCTTTTTTTTTTTTTTTTTTTTTTTTCATTTATTTTAACAGCACGGAAAGTGTCGTGCACATTGCTTCTTCCTGTCTACTGCAAATAAAAACCGAAGACCCGAGAATAGCAAAAAACAGAGGGCGAAAATTGTTCCAACGACAAGACTCTGTGATAAAGGATGACTACGATGATGGATCAGCTATTAAGGACGTAGTGATGATCACTACTGATAAAGGACTGCACCTGTCTGTGAAAATAACGAATGAGATTGGTTTGTGTATGAATATGTACAATCATGTATTCTTTGTAGGCCGGCAGTAACTTTAAATACACCTCTGACAGATGTATATTTGTGTTGTGACGAGAGAGATCCAATCTCTGTTTATAAACCACGATGTTGTATATGTCAAGTCTCATTGATTCGTGAAGCATCTGTGGAAATAATACTAAGTGTGTGGCTAATGAATTTTCCTTGTAATTTGTAAAAAAATAGTACTTTTAAATACTATTCTTCTGGGAATTTTTCAGAATTTTCGTGAAATTTATGTAAAAAATACTAAGATTTTGTTTGTAAAATCCAATAAGTTATTTGGTTGAAATTTAAAATCTATAACTTAATTACAAATATTTTTCTTCACAATTTTCTTTTCTTTTCAGCAAACTATACTTTACCTAAATTTTTGGTAAGTTATTGATAGCGATATCATATTCAATAATGTCGAACAATACGAAAGTAGGTATTTTCTTCAGAAAATTAATAATTACATGACATGAGCTATTTATTGAGTAATTCTCAATGATTCACAAACTGTACACAGTAAAATCTAGCTCTTTAGCTTCTACTGAGGGATTTCGGTAGAAAAATGCTCAAAATGAATATTTTAAATTTATGTGTGATAAATTACTTACTAACAATAATAACTACGATGATGGGTCAGTTATTAAGGACGTAGTGGTGATTACTTCTAATAAAGGACTGCACCTGTCTGTGAAAATAATGAATGAGATTGGTTTGTATATGAATATGTACAATCATGTATTCTTTGTAGGCCGGCAGTAACTTTAAATACACCTCTGACAGATGTATATTTGTGTTGTGACGAGAGAGATCCAATCTCTGTTTATAAACCACGGTGTTGTATATGTCAAGTCTCATTGATTCGTGAAGCATCTGTGGAAATAACGCTAATTGTGTGGCTAATGAATTACCCTTGTAATTTGTAGAATAATAGTACTTTTGAGTACCATTGTTCTGAGAAATTACTTCATTAACTGGAAAGTTTCCAAAATTTTCATTAAGTTTATGTAAAAAATGCTAAAGTTTTGTTAGTAAAACCTAATTAATTTTCTTTGATTGAAATTTAAAATCTATAACCAGAACGCGACTAAGGTTATGGGGGACCAGAGACAAGCATCATTCTGAAAGTGTGGAAGGGGGTGGGGGCTTCTACCTATCTATAGAATATTTTTGTGAATAATGTTGAAATGGCTAGTATTAAACTTCATACATATTGTATGTATGTGAGTTTTGGTTTTGGGTTCTCAAAATGCTTAGGCATACTAACAAGCATTATCAGCAGTTTCTCACGGAAGATCGAATGAAGTAAAGATACAACCCTAGAGGTAGATTTGCTGGCTATAACTTTATATACAATCTGGTTTCGGAACATTTTTGAGATGAGAAGAGAGGATCCCATTAGCTCGAATGCGAGTAAGATGTCCCTATCGAGCTCTGCGAAGTTGATAGCCGAATGAGTCGGCTAATGTTCGGTAATTTCCCCAAATCTCCCTTAGTTTTAAATTGTAAGTATTCTAATTATTTAATGTAACCAAAATATATTAAACAGTTATTTATTATAATCATTAGATATTTTCATATACTAGATAATCTAGATATTTTTATTTATATGTATGCATAAATTTTGTACTTGGTACTTGCTGACATCTGTATACAGAGTATACTAAAAGGTTGTTCACAACTTTAATAAAAAAAATACTAGTAATATAATAGTAACTAAAATGATAGATTGGTTTACTCGAGTATTTATATGCAAACTTTTACTTTGCTTATTTAAGTACATTATAAGGTAATCTAAAAGAGAGAAATAAAAATTGCTCATATAATTAATGATTTTAACTTTGTAAGGTTCTGAGACCACCTCTGCTGAAGATTGGAATTTCCGTTATTTCTCTATCTTAATATTTTGTGTATTGTACTGGCTGTGTACTAGAATTTTCAAGGTGACATTCTTTCTTTGTTGAAGGGAGAATCGACAGGTAATCCTGTACAGGTGGTGAGTGAGAAAGAGGAGATTGCTGAGAGGCGTGTTCATCCGTCAGGGATGTATGTGGATGATGAGCAAACAAGCAACATGTCACTAATCAAGAAAGGAATGTGGAATGTGTCCAATGAATAAGCTCCAAAGGGGGTTGACATTGGGGAAACACAGTGATTTGAGAAGAGCAAGTCTTGTCTCAGTTTGGAGTAGTTCGTATCTGGGCTCGTACCTAGAGAGTGTGTAGGACAGAGGTCCTGGTAGAGAGTGCTCTGTGTTGGAGAGCGTAAGCAGTTCGTATCTGGAGAGCAAGGGACTCAGACGAGCTGGTGATGTGCTCTGGGCCGGATAGCATAGGCCGAGTATATATGTGTTGGGAGATTCGAAGTTGATCTCCGATAAAGTGAATCTAACGTGCATTGAGTGTGAGGTGGAAGGTGTAATTTGAACAGTACGCAGCCAACCTTTACTGTATTTAATTTAATGTTGAACCGGATCACCTATATCCGAGTTGTAATTGTATATAATTGTAAATAGCGTATTTGTTGTGTACATATATTCTAAATAAACTGTTAATTCAGTTAATTGACAGCGTCAGTGTTCATTTACACAATCCTCACAGTGGGTGACCGATATCTCCTAATAATATCGGTGGTGGCAGCTATAACTACCACGGACCTTCTTCAAAGTTGCGTGGGCTGAGAGGAACGTCCGACAAACTTGTCACGTTACGAGGTAACATTAGTAAAGAATTTATTTTGAAAACTATAGAATACTAAGTTGTTGTAATAAAATCTTAATCCTTAGTTTTCAAATGATACAGTTTGCTTTTTTAAAGTGTGGAGATAGTACTGAAATGAGAGAGGGGAAGGGGGACAATAGAATGCTCACTTCCTAAATGTTTGAAAACATGAATTTTGCTCACTTTCAGCTGAGTTTAAGCATTTGGCACCCTTTAATGAAAATCCTGATTTCTCAGGGGGTTCCCTAAAAAGGGGTGCGCAGGGAAACTGCAGGGCCGTAGCTAGAAGTGAACAATAGGAGGGGGGGGGGCTCAAGAGAATGTAGGTGGGCTCATAATTTTTCCTTTTCTCTCTCTGATACAGAACGATAAATTAGTGTGTATTCACATTGTAGGTACAATGCTTCTTATAAGATTGTTGTAATAACTTCATTTCATGCTAAGAAAAGTATATGATGATGAAAATTTTAAGTGTATAACTTGTGCAAAATTAAATATCATGTTAGCTTTATATGTACAAATAGGATGAGGGAGTGTTGAAACCCTTTTTTTAGATACAATTTACTAATTCTGTAAAACTGTGAAAGTGTCACAAAACTAAATTAGATTTTTGAATAGAATTCCATCTGAATTTTTGGAACAGAAATTCATTTACTGACCTTGGAATTTTTCCAGGGGGGGGGGGGGCTGAGCCGCCTATAGCGTCCCCTTAGCTACTGACCTGGGAAACTGTCGAGCACGCCCCCTCATAAGTCGGGCCCTGTCCATAACTTAATCATAAATATTTTCTTCATATATTTTTTTTTTCTTTTTCAGCAAACTATAGAAATTTATTTAAATTGTTGGAAAGTTATCGAAAGTGGTATGATTTTCATAATGTCGAATAACAGGAAAGTAGGTATTTTCTTAAGAAAACTAATATACTGCATGGCACAAGCTATTTATTATGTAATTCTCAATGATACACAAAATATATACAGCAAAATCCAGTTTTTAGCTTCTTTTGAGTGATTTCGATAGAAAAATACTAAAAATAAATAATTTAAATTAAACATTTATGCGTAATAAAGTTACTTACTAACAATAACAGGACTAATAGATTTTAAATTGTGCGCGTTGAAGGGCATCCACATGCACAATTTGCGACTTCGTGGTTGAATGCGTGATGGGGTGGATGTACATGTTACAGGAACGGATATGTTTTTAAAATTAATTTTATTCGAAATATATTTTAAACAAACACAGTAAATTATGAATTCAATGTAAAACCAGTTACAAAATATCGAATTTTTCGGAAATCATTTTGATTGCATATATTCCTAAACCCTAATAATAAGAAGGAAGTATTTTCTAAAGAATATTTCTTTATACATAAAAATATAATAAAGTATTTTCTTTTTTTAGAGCAAAATTACCATTTAACTCACTTAGTGATTTATATAGATGAATACTTGAAATGAGTATTTAAAATTTAGCATTCATGCGTTAATATGTAAACGCATATAACATTAATAAGAACGACAGAACTTCTATCGACAAGAATCATTTCCCATATGCCACATGCCATTTTCGAGTAAACATCAATGTTACTCAAAAGATATACAGCAAAATTACCATTTAAATCGCTTAGTGATTTATATAGATGACTGCTTAGAATGAATATTCAAAATTTAGCATTCTTGCATCAATATGCAAATGCATGCAACATAAAAAAAAGGACAGAACTAATATCGATTTTAAATCGTGTGACAGATGTGTGTATGTATGCGTGTCAGGACCAAACTTCATTTGTATCTAAAATGAGTTTTATTTCATATAAGTTTTAAATACATTAGGGTAAATCATGAATTTTCTGCAAATGGTTGACGAACATTTATGTGAATATCTAGGATGAATTAATGTTGTCTTAAGCTATCTATCGCTGAAAAATTAAAAATTTTCTTGCCGAGTTGAACAGAATTTTGTTTTTAAAGTATAAAACTGTAATAAAACCTCTATAACAGTAACTCCTAAACAGCGGACTTTTTTTTTTTTTTTTTCGGTCAGCACCTCCACTCCTTTCTTCAACACCTAGTATTTGTACGTTTTACCTCAAAAAATCGAACACTACTGAATACTCAACAAATTCCGTGTTCTTGAGGTGTAAACGGAATGATTTTTTGCAAATGTTTGACGAACAAACGGGAATTCGAAAACGGAAACGTTATTCCGAGGTTTCACTATATTAGGAAATTTTTTGATAGGATATTGGTAATGCCTAACAATAAGAAAAATAGTATTTTTGTTTGACAAAAAAGCATTTCCTTTGCGACGCGTGCCATATATCCGGTAAGCCTCAATGATACAGCAAAACTACCTTTTATCTTCTTTTGAGTAAATTTCAATAAAAGAATGCTCAAAATGAACATTTAAACTGAAGCATTCATGCGTACCATTTACCAACAATAATAACCACAGAACCTAATATCGATTTCGAATTGTGTGACATACGCGTGGACGGACGCGTGGCAGATTACGGAAAATTATTTGTATTTAAAAAACTTCTACAGCTGTCTGCAATTCAAACATTCATCAAAAAGAAGAAAAACAACACGCGAAATTTGTGTCGCTCGCGTTCTAAAAATGCCCACCATTTAAACGATTCCCGATTCTGAGTGGCGCGTGCTGAGAAGTACATTGTCATCAAAGGATGTAGGATTGATCCCGTTTGGTCTGAAATTTGAGTGACAATGGCTGAAAAAATCGTTCACCAGAAACTTTGTTTTCGTGATAGCTGTGTTGTAGAATTTGCACGCGCACTCGATTTGTTGAAATAAGAGGGCTTTCATGTGGTTGTTGTAGAACATAAAAAGAAGGATTTGAAAGTATAGGTTACCAGTAAAGAATACGTCGGTAGTAATTGCGGCTGTTGTATTTATAATAGAGGCTTTGAAGTAATTGTGAATGAGGTAGTTTATTTGGAAATCTATTCCTAGCGTGTGTAAATAGCATTGTTAATAACTGCATTATGTAACAATAGTTATATATATTTTTTATATATATTACCTGAAGTAGCAAATATTATCAACTCTTTTATTAGTCTAAATTAGAAAAATCAAGACATATTTGAAAATTCAGAAATCGCCAATTGCATACAAGGGAAAATTACGTGAAAATATGCAACATTATTTAGATAAAAAAGAAAAGGAAATACAGCTTTATTAAAATTTCTCTTCACAATATCTAGATTTTTACAAAAGCTAGAAAAAACAAAGTTTTTTAGTTTTTTTTTTCCTTTTTTTCTGGTCAAATTTTCAAACATGTTTAATCGTTTAAGAGCAGTTGTTGAAGAAATTTATTGTTGTTAATAACTCTCGGAATAAAATTTTACTTTTTTACATTTAAGGACAAAACATACACCGAACACATTCCAACATGTTTAATATATACACAGAAAATTTTTGATTTCTAGCTCAAATACAAAAACAAAACAAAACAAAGCAAAAAAAAAAAAAAAAAAAAAATAGCATTTTTAAAATTGGAAAAAGACAAAAATAGGAACAAGGGAGAAAAAAAAAAAAAAAAAAAAAAAAGACATTTAAAGTTTTAATTTGCATGCGTAATTTATCTGGATGTGTTAACAAAATTTACAATATCTCACGATAAAATTTTCACATGGTTAAAAACGAGGTGTCAAAATATTCACAGTTAAATAATCTTTCATTTAATATAAAAAAGTAACATTTTGACCAATTTTTGGTTAAACTGTTTCTATAAGGGTTGATCTCCATAGTTTGAATTAATTTTCTATAATTTTAGATATATTTATGAAACAAACTCATTTCTCAATTAAAATAGAGAAAGAAAAGTCTGGAAATTTCACTGTTTTTTGGCCCATAATATTTCTAATTTTTACTTTCTTCTATCTTTACAAGAAGAAAGTATTGAATTCATGAAAATTTTCGACTTCCGGTTTTCGACGGATTTATACGTTTTATAAGGTCCTGAACACGTTTTGACTATTTTTAGAAAATGTCTGTCTGTGAGTCTGTTCGTCTGTCTGTGAGTCTGTCTGTATGTGACAAAAAATTTGTGGGAGCTCTATCTCAAGAACTAATGCTCGAAATTTAATAAAATTTTATATTCAGTTAGACCTTGATATGAATTAGTGTCTATTGGTTTTTGGTGAAAATTGACCTGCAGGTGGCGCTGCTGTACTACGTTTTTCATGATTTTCAAGATTGCTATATCTCATGAACTAATGCACAGAATTTCACCAAACTTGAGATTCTGTGACCCCTTCTTATACATAGACGCTGATTAAGTTTTGGTGTAAATTGGCCAGCAGGTGGCGCTGCTATGCCACGTTTTTCATGATTTTCATGATAGCTATATCTCAAGAACTAATGCACAGAATTTCACCAAACTTCAGCTTCCGCGATACCTTAAGATACATAGCCGCTGATAAGGTTTTAGTGTGAACTGCCCTATAGGTGGCGCTGCTATGCTACATTTTGCACGATTTTTCCGATAGCTATATCTCAACAACCAACACAAAGAACTTCATCAAACTTCAGATTTTGTTACAAAATGACATATAACATAATTACACGATGTTTACGTTTTGTTATAAATCCTTCAACTGATGGTGCTGCTGCGCTATATTTTACACTTTTTTTTTTTTTAAACTAGCTATATCTCAAGAACTAATGCACAGAATTTCATCAAACTTCAGATTCTTTTACAGCATAACATAACTAGACGCTTTTTTACGTTTTGGCATAAATTGTCCAAGATATGGTGTTGCTGTGCTATGTTTTGCAAATTTTTTGTTATAGCTATATCTCAAGAACTAGTGGACGAAATTCCACCAAATTTCAGATTCTGTTAGGTCTTGACATAAATAGATGCTTATTAGGTTTTAGTATAAATTACCCAACATGAGGCACTACTAAGCTCATTTTCTCAGAATATTAATTAAATTTTGCGTTTTAGGCTTTTCGGATACCAGAATCTCATTAGGCTAGGTCAAATGTTCGAGGAAATTCGATAATAGGTAACTTTGGGGTCACCACGTTTTTTTTTTTTTTTAAATATTAAAATGTATTTATGAGATAGAAGAAAGTTTTGGGATTGACACATCCAACTAGTTTTTTCTTTATCTTGGGCTTCCTTTCTTATAAAGCATGACGGATAAAACACATGAAGTGTCTTCTTTAATTCCTCTTTCGAGATAAAGACATAGGACATAAAAAAAAATGGTCTCGTGCCATTTTCAGTATGACGGGGGGAGATCTTTGACATCATATTTAAAAAGTATGACGGATTTTCTGCTTCTATGGGGGCCTCCGCAGCCCTCCAAAATAGCTACACCAAAGCATTACCGAGAATAATGCTTCTCTAAAATGAGATCTGCGAGATGCACAAGATTTTCATCTCGGAGGAGATAAGCATTTTTCAAGAAACGGGTGGTCACGCTTTAACTTGATGTTATCTCACAGGCATCTTAAGTCATTAAGTAAATTTTTAACTTCGTTGTAGGTCTTTTGCGCCTCTGATTTGAGATTATGCTGTTACTACGTATGTTTGTATTTTAATTTTTTTTACATGCTTTGGACTCAAGAATCAACAGTCTCTTGTTGTGTTAGGAGTGTGGTTTGAAGATGAAAGGACATGTAAGTTAGGTAATTTATTTTGGGGTTTTTGCTGATAATGTGCCCTTTGTCAGGAACATTTGCAAATGATTTTACAGTTTTTATTTATAGTTTACACGCTAATGATGTGATTTATTTTTAAGTATGTCAGCTATGCCGCGACCTGCACGTGAAAATCACCTTTTTACAAGGACCTAAAGAGAAAAATACCGAAACACGTGAAGAATGTGGAATTTAGGAGATCTGAAGTTTTACAATGAGAAGTAGAAAAAAGCTAGGACACTATAACACAAGCTCCAAACTTTATTTAAATATTGTTATAATAAGATCCACACTGAAAGGAATAACAGTTTGTAAACCTATATTTAATTTAAAGCAAATTTATTAAGGGTGTATTCGTAAAAAAAGAAAATATTTTCCCATTCTTAACAGCTCAAAATTTTCTGAGACATTTTCAGACTCATTTTTAAAAGTAAAAACATGAAACGTGTTGAGTTGATATTTGGAAAAATGTTTAAAAAGCCTTGTGATTTCATTTTCCGCTCAAGTCATTAGAATTTCATTTATAAACAATTATTTTTCTCAGTATAACCATTTTTTCAATCCCAGATCAGCCGTTTAAAAAAATTCAATTCAAAACGCAACTTTGACAGCATTTTTTTTTTGCAATATTTTATGAATTTATCAAATAATCGACAATCAAGGCACATTGTGTAGTTTCTAAATACTAGAATTTGCCTATTTGATGCGTTTGAGCAGAAAAGGTTAATTTAAAAATAAATCAGAAAATAAGCATTTTGGATTGGAATACACCCTTAAAAGTAACATGTTATAAAATTATACTTATAAAATAGTTTCTCACTTCTTATCGTATAAATTAAAATCACTACTTGCGTTGTTCCACAAATATCACTCGCACCGAATAAAATTATAAGGGAGATAGAAGAGAAATAATGCAATTCATATGTTTTCATTACATTATGCATTTATTAATTTTACAAGGGGCTGTCAAAAATTTCACTAAATTTCGACTAAATTTCGTTGTAATTCTTTTACACCACAATATAATTAATTTATTTGTTTACTACCATTATATTTTTATACAATTGTAATCCATAACAGGCAGTGTGATGGTAATGTATCTAAAGACAATATAGTGTGTGGTAATCAATTGCCATGATACTGAAGTTCCAGCAAAGGACGAACGTTAAATTCATGTACAGGTTAGGTAAATCTGTTTTCGAAACCTTGTTAGCCTGACTATAGTTATGAAAACGTGCCTCGAAATTTTGGCTCCGTAGAAGATATAAGAGCCAACGCGGTGGCTGAACTTAGGATGAAACCAAAATAAGATTTTCATCGTTAATTCCAGGATTGGCAGAAGCGAGGAGCAAGTACCGTAAAAGCACTTATTTTCGCGAGCCGTAATTTTCGCGAAAAGCAAGATATCGGTGATTTCGAGAGCTAAAAATTTCGCAAAAGTTGGTTTGTGGGCACATTTAGTGATGTTGAAGCCAAACATGAGATAATTTTAAATGGCATCAAAGAAGCTGGTATAAAAATTGTAAGTGAGTGAGCTGTGCATTCTGTTAGTTGTATTATTGTTTTTATTTAAGAAACAGTTGTATAATATCCAAGAAACAGTTGTAGGTATTGATAAACGTTTTGTACTTATTTTTTATTTAAGTAACTGCAATCAGTAAATGTTGGAAAAGTGAAAATTTTCGGATTTTTTATTATTTGAAGCGAAAAGAAAAAAAAAAAAAAAAAAAAAAGAGAGAGAGAGAGAGAGAGAGATTTCGCGAGGCTTTAATTTTTACGATTACGACGAGGTCGCGTAAATTAAAGCCTCGCGAAAATAAGTGCTTTTACAGTATTTATGTTCTGATGGATCCAACTTTAAAGGTGTACCGATATGTGTTCGAGGTGTTCGAAATGTATACCAATATTCTGGTAAAAAGAGTTTAAGGGTGTATTTCGATTCAAACTACTTATTTTCCGATTTTTTTTTTTTTTATTCATTTTTGCTCTCAAATGCACCAAACTTACAAAATCTCTTATTTGGAAAGTACACAAGGTGCCGTGATTGTCGATTCTTTCATAAATGCAGAAAATATTGTAAAAAAAGCAATCAAAAACGGCATTTCGAACCGATTTTTCCGAAGCAAGAGATCTGGGAACGAAAAAAAGGGTCATACCGATAAGGTAATTGTTTATAAATCAAATTCTAATGAATTGAGCATAAAATGACCTCACACACGGCGCCTCATACGTCCCTTCAAGAATACCCTCAGCAAGTTTCATGTTTCTATTTTTATAAATGTGTCTGAAATTGTATCGGAAAATTTCGAGCTGTTGGAGGTGGAAAAGCGTTTTTTCGAATACACCCTTAAACGAATTTTCGGAAACTGTTTGCCCGTCGTAATTTGATCACGTAAAGAAAAGCACAAATTAACATTTTCAGAGATTTTATATAACTGCTTGTTTATTTTAATCAAATGTATTATTCAGAAGGCCCGCTTTTTGATGTCATGGCTAATTTGGATCATTTGTTTGAATATTATACTAATCCTTGACTGTGCAATAACGCATATATATATATTCATTAAAATTTAATTTTTAATAAAAAAAATTTCGAAAGTTCTATGTTCAAGGGTGTATCCGAAAAAAGGATTTTCCACCTTCAACAGCTCGAAAATTTCCGATACATTTTCAGACTTATTTTTAAAAGTAGAAACACGAAACTTGCTGCGGTGATTTTTGAAGTGATTTATAAGATGACGTGTGATGTAATTTTTCACTGAATTCATTAGAATTTGATTTATAAACAATTATTTTTTCAGTTCGATCATTTTTTCGTTCCCAGATTTCTAGGATCGGAAATTTCTGTTCAAATTGTCAACTTTGAGAGCATTTTTTGCAATATTTTCTACACTTACCAAAAAATTGATAAACACGGCACATTATGTAGTTTCTAAATAAGAGATTTTGAAAGTTTAGTGCATTTGAGAACAGAAATGAATTTAAAAATAGATCTGAAAATAGGCAGTTTTGACCGGAATACACCCTTAAATAAAAATAATTAATTTACCTGCTGTACTCATCACAGAAGTTTGTATGAAGAAAAAAACGAAGATTTTCTCTTTAAGATTTCTTGTATCTAATACTATATATAAATCTGATAAAAAAAAAAAAAAAAAAAAAAAAAAAAAAAAAAAAAAAAAAACATGTATTTGAAAAAGAAAAATTCGTACAGTGTAGAATTAATTAAAGATACAATTAATTTTGCTCGGAAATAATTTAAGTTCCAAATCCAGCATTTTATAAATGTTTTCATCTCTAAAAACATGCATTCTGTTAACTTTATTGTTTACATTACCATTAAGGGCGTACTCAAAAATATTTTTTCACCACAAAGCTCATAATTATATTATATATTTTTAGACTCATTTTTTCAAAACAAAATCCCGAAACTTGCAAAGAGGATTTTTGAAGAGATGCATAAGCGGCCGTGTGCTCTCATCTTTCGCCCAGTTAATTAGAACCTTATTTATAAATATAATTATTTTCTTAGTAAGACCACCTTTTTTCGTCCTCAGGTCTCTTGCTTGGGGAAATTCGGATCTAACATTGATACGATAGCATTTTGTGCAATATATTCCGCTTTTTATGAAAACATCACCATGCACATCACGTTATATAATTTCTGAATAAGAGAATCTGCCAATTTGATGTGTGTCAGAACCAAAATGAATTTAAGGGTGTATTCGGAAAAATATTTTTTTACCTTCAACAGCTCAAAATTTTCCGATATATTTTCAGACTCATTTTTCAAGGTAAATAAATGAAACTTGCTGAGGGGATTTTCGAAGATATGTATAAGATGCACGTGATTTCATTCGTCACTCAATCCATTAGAGTTTGATTTATAAACAATTATTTTTTCAACGTGTCTCTTTTTCTTTTCATTAATTATAAATAGAAATTTTCTTATACGCCCATTAAAAACATTTCAAAAATATGCATTAAAATATTTAATTGCTATAAAGGACGTCAAATATTAATAAAAACATTAAAAGATATTTTATCTTTGTGTTTATTTGTATTTTGTTTTTCTGATGATGATTGAGTAAATTCAATCGAAACACGTAAAAATTTTTAAGATCTTTTAATGTTTTTATTAGTATTTGACGTCCTTTATAGCAATTAAATATTTTAATACATATTTTTGAAATCGTTTTTTTTTTTCGTTCGCAGATATTTTGCTTCGAAAAATTTGGTCTAAAACGCCGTTTTTGACAGCATTTTTTTAAAACATTTTCTACATTTATCAAAAAATCTTGTGTAGTCTTTAAATAAAAGAATTTGAAAGTTTGGTGCATTTGAGAGCAAAAATGAATTAAAAAATAAATAAAAACTAAGCAGTTTGGATCGAAATACACTCTTAAAAATGAATAAGAAAATAAGCAGTTTGGATTTGAGCACGTCCTTAATCTCTTGGTGACGAGCGATCTGTATATGTGCCACCAGAATCCGTCATTATTCTCAGCAGTTACTTTTTATCGCAGAGTTTAATTTATTTAATCAGAGTATTTTCACGATTCAGTTACACAAATTTTTCTATCTTCAAAAACTGGTTGTTAACGATTAAAAATTAAGCAAACAGCTCTCGTCACAAAGGAGTTACATAAAAGACATAAAAGACACACTCAAAAAACGAAAATCAACCAAATAAAATACAAAATGGTAGGGTAAAATATATCCTTGAAACAAATATTGATAGCCGGAGTAAGTGGCGACAATAATGGCATTGAAACTTGCACTTGCAGTTAAATCATAATTAACTGCAACCTTGACCAGGAAATTATAAATTGAAACTCTTTAACCAAGAGTTCTAGTTTGATCTTGACGAATGTAATTTTCTAGCTATATCAATGTGAGGGGAAAAAAGTGCGATCGAAACATTTAAACAAACTAAGAGCTAGTTTTAGAAAAAATGGCAAAACAGGAAATATTGCGTAAAGAAAGATCTTTCGATGCTCGGATGGAAAAATACTTCACATTCTTGTTTATTTTATTTTTTAAAAAATTATATATGAACCATGAAAGTGTAAAAAGATTTTTTTTTTACTCTTTTTATGACTCTTGTTATGACTCTTATTTTGTCCTGTTTGTCCTATAAAAATATTATGCAATTTATTTTTGTTAAGTGGAGCATCAGCGCTTTTTAAACAACTATCAAGGTTATAAGCTGATGATGTATTGCGACAACTCTTGGATGGAGCAATCTAAAAATGTTTTATAAAATCCCCTTAACCTCAGGTAGTAATTGCAAACACATATAGACAAATGTTTTGATATTTTACTTAATATATGCTCATACTAGCCCAAATAAACAAACTTTAAAAGTTTTATTATAAATTAAATAATAATAATAATAATAATAATAATAATAATAATAATAATAATAATAATAAACCTTTGTCTTTTCATTCTTTTTGTCATTATATTAATCCTCCGTTGGGCGCAACCTCTCGACTCCCAGGTTTGGCCGTAGTGCGCCAGTTATAACGCCTGGTTAACATAGTTCTATTACTCTTAAAGTGATGGTCACCTGCATTAGATCTTAAAAAGAGAGAATATTCGAAATCTGATTCAAAAAGTCTTATTTGTTAAGCAAGTAAACCAAAAGATGAATACGAAGGTTACATTTAAACTGGTCTGTCAGGCTAGCTTACACTATTAGCGTCGACTTCAAACATGCGAAATAGTCAATTTGGCATACTTAATTATGTGTTTACTTATTTAAGGGTGTTTGTTCTCAACTGCTCCACTCAACAAGCGCAAAACGTTTTGACACATTTACAAATTCATTTTTTAACAGAAAGATATAAAAATGGAATGTCTGACTATGGAAGCGATTTCGAATAGAACTTATTTTTCCATTTTATGATAGTTAAATTACATATCCATTTCTAAGCTATTTCGATGTTCTACCTGTTTTTAGACCCGTTTTTCTGCTTTCGTCGGGAAATGTGCTCAAAAATGTCAACTTTGAAGGCTTGTTATGAAATATCAATTGTGTTTTTTAAAAAACAGAAAACTGAGTGCAATTAGACAGTTTCTGAACAACAACATCTGCTATTTTCATGCATTTCCGAACAAAAATAAATTAAAGCATATGTCATAAAGTTGCCCTTTTAGATTTAAGAACACCCTTAATTACTGGTATTAATTAAGACGAAAATAGTATTTTAAAACTAGTAATGGAAGTTTACATGACTTTCTTCCGTCGCGTCGTCGCTCCCATTAAGTCGGACGCCTACCGAAATTTTCCGTTTTTTGAAAAATTTTCTGGAATTTACGGGAAATTTTCCATTGAAAAACAGTGAATTGTATTGACGTTTTGATTGTCATCACCGTAAAAAAATATCCGTAAATATACAGAATTTGTTTCGTTAAAATTTTACGGAATTGTTTCATTTTTCTAAGAAAACAGTCAAATTTCCGTAATTGATATTATGCGATTAAAAATCCGCACAAATCCAATAAGTTTTCTTTAAATTTTACGAAATATTTTTGTTATTGCTTATAAAACTGTAGTTCTTCCGTAAATGATGTTCCGAAATAACTGTTATATTTGAAAAGCAAAGTAATTAATTGTTGTATAAAGTGACATTATTTTCAACGAAAGCTCAGTTTGACTAAATATGGCTCTATATTGAAAATATAACTAATTACATTCCAATTTTAAGATAGTATTTGTCTAATATGGGTTTTCAAGCAGTGTTAAAATAAAGTGATGTTAAATAATACGAAAATGTTAATAAACCATCTATGAATAACATTTAAACAACTTACTATAATAATTTTCTTTTTTTTTTCTTTTCTTTTCTTTTTTTTTTCTTTTCTTTTTTTTCTTTTTTTTAAATAAAAAACTATAAAAGAATTTTTACTTTTGATGATTTAAAAAAAAAAAAAAATAAATCTTATTCTTTCTTTTTGTGTGTTTGAAACAATTGAAAAGAAAGACACTTTACTTTTCATTATGATTTTAAAATAATGTTTGACTTGTTATTATTATTATTACTATTATTATTATAAAAAAATTCTAAAAGCTATTTTAAAATGAATATATCTATATTTAATTTCAATATATTTTAGTTTTAAGTATATTTACTTTAAGAGATCCGCAAATAAAACTTAAAACAAATCTGAAGTATAATAATGAAATTATTATAAAAGTGACGTTTATGAAACTTTTAATCTTATAATAATAAATAAACGAAATTTATTTTAATACTATGTATTTAATTTAGTTTACAGTAGATCATCACACAAATAATATTTTTTGCATGTGGGGGAAAAAAAAAAAAAACATGTTGGTATTCTTGAAAAAATAAATGAATATATAAAAAAATAAAAATAATATTACAATAGAATTATAAAAATCTTACACAAAAGAAGCAATTATTACTTAGATTAATTTTGAAACACGATTTTTAATCGGTAAATTAATTATAACAGATGTAATTTTTCCATTTTTCATTTTTGGGTGAAAATATTCTATTGAGCTGATCCAGAGTATCAGACTAGATAAAAGTGATCGTTTAGATTAATTGGGTGACATAATCATCCAGTGTTCGTGTCCGGGATAGCTCAGTTGGTAGAGCATTGGCGGCTTCAGCCAATACATCCCTGGTTCGAATCCTGGCCCGGACTATTTTCACCCAAAAATGAAAAATGGAAAATTACATCTGTTACAATTATTACTTATTATATATTTTTCCATGCATGTAATATTTCTTAAAAACTAAAATTTTTCTTGCATAAAGCATGAAAATAAAAACTAAATATTCAAAAATTTGGAAACTTCAAAATCGTATTCTCAACTGAGAAATACTTTCTCTACGAAAATACGTTCCCTTTTCAACATCTTAGCCTTACTTTATAAAAAGCATCTGGAATAAGTAACAATAAGTAACAATATTAGACTAAGTTGCTCGTGTTCCCGTGGATGAGATCGCTAATCTGGAAGAGGAGTGTTTCCTGGTTCGAATCCTGCCTGAGATAAATGCTGATTCATTACTGTTGTTTAAATTAAATATGGATATTGAAATAGATAAGTATGTATGTTTCTCTTTGCAAAGTAATGTAGTCATTTTATTTATTTATTCATTCATTCATTTATTTATTTTTCGTCTTTGAAATAAAAACTTTAAATATGAAAATATGAAAAAAAAAAAAAAAAAAAAAAATACGGAAAACTTTTGTGAAAAAAAGGAAAGGTTTTCTGGAATTTAAAAAAAATTGCCGTTAAAATGCGAAAATAGTACTGGCGTCTAGATTACCAGTATAATTTTCGTATTTTAACGGATTTTTTCCCCCCTCTACAATAAGTACCATTTCCATATAATCGTCTTTTTTTTTTTTTTCAATTTTTTTTTTTCAATACACAGTGTATTTCTGTTGTGTGTAGTCGATCACAAAAGATGAACTCTTTACTAAATATTACTAACTATCCGTTACTACATTATATTAAATAACTGAGCATTTGTTTCCAGTTTTATAGTCATAACGAAATTAAAATATTTTTATTTTTTTGTTCATTTTAAACAGTAATTATTGATTTAAATGCCCCCCAATTTCTAAAGTGTATTTAACTAAAGAACAGATCACATTATTCGCTTTTATTTAGGCAGACCCATCGCTATTGATTATTATTGATAAAACGGAGGAGCGCGAGGACATAAAATTGACAATTAAATTGATGACATTTTGCCAATTGTAATATTTTAAACCAAGAAGTGTATTGCTGTAAAACATTTGAAAACGAAATGAGTCCATAATGAAAATCTGTCATATATATATATATATAAATATGTATAAATCGTTCTGATGTATATAATCGATGCAATCATAAAAAAACAACAACACGAAAACCTGTTTAAAATTGGATATTTATTCCCTAATGATTCATGTGTTTTACTCTTGAGGCTGTTCTCAACTGCTGTGCTCGACAAGCGGAAAACGTTTTGACACATTTACAAATTCCTTTTTTAACGGAAAGATATAAAACTGGAAGGCCTGGCCATGCAAACGATCTGGAATCTAACTCGTTTTTCTAATTTTTGTAATCCAATAAATTACCTATTGAGTTATAAGCTCTTTTGATCACGGGACAATGCGATTTTCAATCCAGTTTGGACTGTTTTTTCTTCTCTCACGAGGAAAGCATATTCAAAAAGCCCATTTTGACACTATTTTCTGAAAAATCTATTGTGTTTGTAAAAAACCCCGTCAAGCTGAGTGCGATTAGATAGCTTCTGAATAACAACACCTGCTTGTTTCATATATTACTGAACAAAAATAAATTAAAACTTATGTCTTAAAGTTACCCTTTTTGATTTAAGAACAGCCTGAAGTATTTTGAAAAATAAAGGAGAGTTGGGAAATATTTCACAAGTTTTCCTTTTATAAGCCTTGTGTTTTCAACGTGACTAAAAATAAATAAATTAACTGAGTGGGGATCTCCATCTGCCCTCCTCCCCCGTTTAAGTAGGGATCTATATTGCGTACACTAAGTAGGAACACCCACCCCCGCTCGTTTTGGTACTGAGCACTTCTCAATTTCTTATTAAAAAAAAAAAAAGCTGCAAGTTACATGCAATAATGAATATAAGTGAATACTTGAGTGTATTAGAAAGTAGAAGATCTGCATTTTTGGATGCTCTTTAAATAACTATAGTTTATTTACCCCACCCCCTCTTAAAAATAAAATAAAATCTCTATAACAAGAATAAACGCCACTTCATGTTTCTGTGCCCATAACCTAAACGAAGCCCGCCTTCTTTTTTATTTCACTTTAAAACATATTCTGGTCACGATTCAAATGGAAAAAATTCACGGTTCACCTAAATTAAAAAAGAAATCGACAATATATATGAAGAAAAAAATCCGAAGGATACTTCTTCACCAAGGAATAGAAAAGAGAAAAAAGAGGCCACTAAATCTCCACTTAATCCTTCATAATATACTTTCTCTTATTCTACAGCTGTAGGTTGGGAGGAGGGGGTGCTGCAAAGATTGCAATAACAATTCTTGCACACGATTTTTTTCGTATTTTTGCTGTGACGTGAACTCATAATAATATGGCGATATCAAAGCTTACATTTATTAAAAAAAATAAGAGGTTATGAAAAATGTACTATTGTAAAATGCATTATTATGCATAAGGGTAACATTATAAGAAGGCAAGGTTAATGTTATAGGTTAATATTAGGTGATTTGTTTAAAAAATGCTGGGATAAAATTTAAAAAGTGTCAGTGTCAGAGTAGTGATTTATAAATTCAGGACAAAAGACCTTTCATTGTCTAGTAGCTGAAAAAAAAAAAAAAAAAAAAAAAAAAAAAAAGAAATGTTAAACTCAATAGGTTTAAACCTACTGAAGTTAACTTTTTTTTTTCTCGGGACGGGTGTCCCTCTGGTGTAGATTCTACCATAATTGTAGCAACTGATAAACTACTGTGGAATTCCGAGACGGCTGAAGTTGACTTTTCAACCTGTCCAAAATATTTTTTATTGGTGCAGGATCTAGTGATCAACTGGTCATGGAAAGGCATTATATCCTTGTCGTCGCATTTTCTGGCAATAAAAGCCAATTCTCGGTGAGACATCAAGTCTATTATGTTACCGACGTCCCTCTGAGTTAGACTCTGCCATAAGGGTAGTTACTGATTAATTAACTCTGTTTTATTCCTAGACGGCTAAAGTTGACTTTTCAACCTGTCCAAAACATTTTTATTGGTGCAGCATCTGGTGACCTAGCAGGACAAAGATGGGCATTATATTCATGTAGTCATTATTGAAAGAGTCGTGCTGTATGTGGCTGAGCATTATATCTTGTTGATAAATGGCATCTAGTTAACTTGATAGTACAGACTGTACCACCGGCTTCAGAATGTTGCCCACGTACCTGCGAGCCATTAGACTAATTTACAGTACAAATAAAAATGATCAGCTGTCCCAGCAGATCACTCTGCAAACAGTGCGTCAATCAGTAATAAATGCAGGATTGGATCACTAATCCAATCTCACCACACACGCTGGTAGTCACCAGCATAGAGAGAAAAGCGGGACTTGTTGCTGACTATCAAATTTCTCCAATCAGACCCTGTTCAGCTTATTCGAGATCAATACTATCATTCAGACAACACCGCCTATGTTGAAGGCTTAGAGGCAAATGCTTAAATGGACATCGAGGCCCAAAGTCGGCAAGTGATCTACGTATCGTATGTCACGATACCGCTATATCCATATCAACTAACAAATTACTTCAAATAGATGATAGGGAAATTATTGGTGCAGATGTGGTTGCTCCTAACAGAAATGACTCTTATGCATTGCTGCCCCGGCAGTGTTCTGAGCCACAGCAGCGACTGAACGTGTTATCACTGATCCGCTGATGCTAGCACCGCGAAATTACAATGGATCATATGCAGGTGACGTCAGAGCTGGGTGGTATACTGGTCTATTATTCTAGCCACAATCTCGTCAGAATGTCAGTATACTTAGGCGCACGCATCGATAGCAGACGAATTTAGACTGGACCCAGGTTCAGTGCACACATTTTAACGGAAAATTTGCAAATTTTGAGAATTTTCTCGCATGCAGAACGACATTTTGAATTTATATTGCAATGTATTAAGTATATACTGCACAAAAAAGAAGTTTTTTGCGTTATTTTAAACAAACAAGCATTAATAACTCACACTCAATAGAATGCTATGCTAAATACTGCCAGTAAATACCTGCAGAAGACGAATTTTAGCCTCGACCTCAGGTCACATGCTAAGGTCCATATCACTTCGACTAAAATGTTGGCTAATATAGCTGTTGGACTGAACCGTTTTTGTTTTTTTAGATCTATGGATCGACCCCCTTTGAAGCCAGCCCTCTGTTCTTACCGGGCAAGTCTCGATCAACCTTCAACTCGCGAATCAACTCACAGTTGAGAAACCTCAGGTTAACAATTCTAACCGCCGGTTAATCTTTGAAATTCATCGCTAACTTTACAGCCGAGATTAGTCGACCTTGGGTTAGTGAACTTCAGGTTGAAATGTGATGGTCATGATGTATCTGATTGGCTAAAGTTATCACATGACATACTTATCGCGTTCATGAGTTCGATCTTCGCGTACCACCAATTTTTAATTGCAAAGCAAAACCAAGATTTCAAATACATACTTGTGTTTAATTTTTAGATCGATAAATTTCGAATTAAGTTGTGATTTGGTAGTTTTGTTTGTTCACAAAATTACATTCAAATATTAGAAATACCAATACAGTTATAAGATTTTTATTTTTTAAAAGATTTTGCGTTACAGTATCATTTTTTCATAAAAGTTACTTGATTTAAAAAAATTATATTTTTTCTTTAATAATTAAATTTAATAACCGATTTTCTAACCAGGCTAGCAATAGTAGTTAGGATAAAAGAAACTAACGAGCTAGTTTATTTATTTTTCAACGAAAATTAAAATACTGAAAATGCATCTATTTTTTCATATATTTTTTCTAACGTAAATCTGATGTATTAATTAATTTAACTAATGTAATTGATGTGCAAATTTTTAAATGCGAAAAATTTCAAGAAAAATGCTTTTTTCTAAACAAAAGTAATTATTTAAAGCAAGAAAGAAAATTAATTATTACTGTATTACAGTTTAACGTCTTTTTATTTTGTCGTCACAAAATTCCTGTTTTTGCGATTGCATGCTTTAAACAAACATAAAAAAGCAGAAACTGAAATATAAGAAAAAACTTCTTTTCTTTATTATTATTATTAAAAAAAAAATCTAAATTATTAACCAAAATTTTTCATATCAAAACTTTCTTTCTATTCATATTCAACAGATGGCGCTACCAGATATAAAAAATGCTAGACAAACCTTCAAAGCCTAGAGACTCATCACAAATCAATATAATTTTCGTTAATAGAGGTAAAAAAAAACCCTCAAAAATTAAGAGAAACTCATTCTTTTATAACATCTTTTATAATTAACATTTCGTTTACCTAGTGAGTTACAAATAGATCTCTGTGAAAAAAAATCCACCAATGTTCAATTCAAAACAGCCGCCATCTTTGCTTGGATTGAGCATGCGCGGTCGAATAACCTCTGTTCCATATCAAGGTTGAGTAACTCAACTTTTGTTTCGGTTTCTCCTCAGAAATCGACAGGTTGAGTTGACGGTGAATTAGAATTTACATTCAACGGAGAGTTAAGCGCTGAACTCGCGGTTCAAGTTGATGGAGACTTACCCGGTTAGTGTTGTTGAGTATGTTTCAAAGGTATCATTCTTTCAAATCCCATGTATCAGCAATGGTTGTCCAGCTTTAATTCCCCTTGAATGCGATTATGGGCTCTTTTAATTGCTACCTGCTGCACAATTTAAAGGCACATTACAGAAGCCCCCATTGGCCATTGATGCTGAAATATTAATCATTTACCTAACTCCCCAAATTGCATCAGTATGTCAAGTTTCGTAGCTAAGGCTTAAATCTTTTTAGGTGAATACATTTTTTTTTGCAACAGAGTGTATAAAGACCTATATAGGAATTATATGCATATGCAGGCACTCATAAAGAAGTAATAGAATTTACAGTGACATAATCATAGCATCTTACAGAATAGTATATTCCAGTTGAACTCCTGAATTATAAAGTTCCCATAACACCCGTGGATTCAATAAAATCTTATAAGCATGCACATAGTTAAATTAATTACTACTATCAACAGTCTTATTGATTCAATGCTAAAATAAATATACATAATATCATAAAATAGTATATAATGCAATACACAGTCTTTTCAATTTTCGAGTTATTCTTTTCAAATATTCTTTTCATTTTGACAGTAGAAAAACAGACATGAAAATGCTGGTTAGTATGATTCAGAGTCCGAATTTAAAGAAATGAAAAACAAATAAAAGTTTTCTTCTAATATTTTTTTCCATAGTTTAGTTGTAAATGATACAAAGGGGTGCGATATTTGAAAAATGTTTATTTCTCTCGTCTTAGTTTCATTTTTAAAGACTTCAGGACATATCTTTATATTTTCTTCTACGGAAGTCATTTTTAAAGTTAAATTTTTGTCTAAATTTTTTTTTTTTTTTTTTTTTTTTTTTTTTTTTTTTTTTTTTTTTACAGATTAGTGTAGTGCAGGTAGATTATGACTGAGAGAGAAGTTTTTAATAAGAAACAGATTTTTTCCCCAATTCTATATCCTATTATGGCCAAATATCTCACGAAAATGTTTTGTCTTGATACTGTTTTTGCAGTTCGTATAAGAGTAAAACTCAATGTACTTTACTCAGGATTGTCCAGACTTTTCTCATAGGATCTTTCTTTTAGATAATTTTTTTATATTTACGATAATTTTGTGAATTTGAAATGATCGTTAGATTTGGGTTTTTGTTTATACATTGTTAAATATATATATGCATTTAAAATACATATATTTACATTGTATGTAAAAATGTCATGACAGATTTTACTGATTAAATTTGTAAATTTTAAAGATGGAAATGATTCGTAAAAAATCTATTTTTAACAAAGAATTTAGCGAAGTATCCTGTTTAAGGTCGAAAATTTTTGTGAAGAGTCCAGTTATTTGAAGGTGAAAGGTTTTGTGAAGGTCCTATTGGAAATAAAAGAAAATTATGAAGGGTCCTGTTTTGAGAAGAAAAAAAATGTGAAGGGTCCTTTAACGAACCCAATTTCCCCTGCTTTAAATGATGAACCATTAACCCTTAACGTAGAAAATTTCTCATTTAAACAGTGCTTGTATGAAACCAGTCTTATAGTGTGTTCATATTTTATATATTCATATCAGTGATTGCAATAATATTTAGAAACCATCCTGTTACATACCTAATATCTATGAAGTAAAATTATCGTGTTATTGCACAGATAACTGTCCTAAGAATCCAAATACGATGTTCACAGGCATTTATTGCTTGATAAATGATTGTAAATCCTCGAAATCGCATCTATAGGTTGTACTTTACGAAAAGATGAGGATTTTTTATGAGGATTTACTTTGACACCGCTGAATATATGTATCAAAAACAGAAAAGAAAAAAGATAAGTCATAAAATAAAAAAAGTACCGCCCGACGCATGACCAGAAAAAGTTCAGATTATGTACCTGGGGGTCATAACATCTAAAGAGTAATAATTCATTGCAAGTGACTGTATGAAAAGCAAGATTAAGGTTTGATGTAGGGCTTATTGTTAAACTTCCCCGTAGTTAAGAAGCTTAACTCTGTGGCCACCGAAGACCAGGAAAGCTTGAGACATTTTTTTTTTTTCTCTCTGAACAATTTTTTTTTTCTTTTTACACGAATTTTTTTGAACGGAGGAGATTTCAACTTTGAAGTCAGGTGTCTTAGAATTTGAGAGTGGTGAAAACATCTAAGAAGGTGATAATTTCAGATTAGGAAGACTGGCACTTGATGACATTTACAGATGATCATACGATGGAATGTCTAGGTGGAACGAATTTAATGTTCGGATCACAGAGAGATATTTCTCATGTAGGTGTGAACACAGACGCTGCCGAAAAGTACGAGGTCATTTTGATCGTTTGTTTAGTATTTGTTTTGTTTGTGTTGTAGATTCTGGGAAATTTAACATTTGGTAAGGGATGAATTTAGTGTCAGACATTGAATTTTGGAGCACCAGTTTTTGCATAAATCGTCTTTAATGTATTCTACACAAATTTGCGTCAACTGTAAATTTTTAGGATATTTAAAAAGTTAGTATAATTGCTTAAATTTAAATTATGTTACGATCTAAAAATAAACAATCTATTTTTTTACATGAATTTTTCTGAACGAAGGAGATTTTAACTTCGAAGTCAGATGTCTTAGAACTTGAGAGTGGTAAAAAGATCTAAGAAGGTGATAATTTTAGATTACGAGGATTGACTTGATCACTTGATGACATTTACAGATGATCATGCGATGGAATGTCTAGGTGGAACGAATTTAATGTTCGGATCACAGAGAGAGATATTTCTCATGTAGGTATGAACACAGACGCTGCCGAAAATTATGAGGTCATTTTGATCGTTTGTTTAGTATTTGTTTTGTTTGTGTTGTAGATTCTGGGAAATTTAACATTTGGTAAGGGACGAATTTGGTGTCGGACATTGAATTTTGGATCATCAGTATTTGCATAAATCGTTTTTAATGTATTCTATGGGATTCTGAATTTAATTTAATTTACGCAAAATCGCGCCTCATATAAATTTTATGATATTTAAAAAATTAGTACAATTGCTTAAGTTTAAATTCTGTCACTATCTGAAAAAAAGGACCCAAAAGATAAGCGAAAATTGCAAAGTTTTATTGTGGGTGAAATCTAGCTGCAAAATATTCCACATGCTGATAAAATTATTAGTCAGTTTTCATTTCTCAATTTTTCTATTTTTAACCCGGTAGTTTCATTTCTAGCATGATAAACTCCAAATATTTGTACAATTACAACAATGTAAATAGAGATTTATATCTCTCTTCTATTAATACAATCATTTCAGCAATTATAAGTAGTACCAAATTCAGCAAATATAAGTATATATAAGTGGTGCGTGATTTTAATACAAAACTGGAAAGTATGAATAAATATTAGGAAAGAATGAATAAATAAATAAATAAGTAACGATAATAAATAAAAAGGTTTTTTAACGCTATGTAAACGAATGGAAATGAAATTATCTGTCTTTTACTGCATGTAAGAGACATGTCGGAGGTAGAGGTGCATGGAGGAGATGCATGACGGAGGTAACTAAACCATGATTATTTAAATAATAATAATAATAATAAATCCAATCCGTAAAAGTAATTTGTTTTTGCTAATCAGCTAACAACTATGTTGAAACTTACTAATTTGTACATATAAATGCAAAATAGCAGCTGTATGTTCGTCATTTTTTATACTTACTGTCTGTTAGTTACACATTTATGCAAGGCAATAATTATATTAAGTTATCAAGTATAAAGCTTCTGATTACAATAGCGCCAGATTACCAAAGGGGACAAACTGCCACCAATAAGAAATAATAGAATTTTTTTTTTTTTTTTATTTATGACAGTAATTTTTGTTGAATCTGGCGTTTATATAAGATGAGCATTTCTCTTAAAATTTATTGGTGGAAGATTGCCCCGTTCGCAATCTGGTCTTTTCGTAATCACAAGTTTCATACTTGATGACGTAATACACCGAAGCAGGAATACTTCATATTTTTGTGGCTTCATTTAGCTCTTATACCATTTTTAATTAAATGCATATGTACTACGACAAAACTTTGTTTTAACAATCTCTAACAATTTACGATCCGTCCTAAATTATGATACAAGATTCGCGTGCAAGTATTCTTCTAGGATTTACTCATTTTCTATATATTGAATTTTATTTATTTTCTGACTCCTATAAAAGCATACTCGGTACACATAAATTTACATACAAACAATTTGTTAATAAAATGTAATAAATGAGAAAGTGAACTTGGAAAGCATCTAGCAAATTTGTAATTTACTTATTAACTGTTTACTATGGATACAGTTTTATCAAAATACATTTGCAATACTGAGTGAAAGAGCAGAAGTTTATTTGCTTACATTTTAATACATTAATGCCATGTAATTCAATGATTCGATAATCCAGTTATCAGTTCATTGTGAGAAAGCAAGAGGCAATAATTGAACTTGACGGGAGCTATTTTTTATAGTGTCAAATAAAAAAAAAAAATGGAGTTTTCAAAATATCATTATCTCATTTCAAATATATTTGTCATCATTAAATCATGGTGTTCTTTTTAAAATTAAAAATCCAATACTTAAAAAAAATCCGATTTTAATTTCAAAACAATGGGAAAAGTAATTCAAGAATATACACTGTGATTCAGCAAAGAAAAAAAAATTGTATTTTAAAACGCGTGTAGATCTAAAATTGATAGAAAATGTTCAAGAAATCATGGCTTTTTTTTTTATTAATTTATTAATTTTTTTTAATACAGTGTTTTACTGTAAAAAAGAAAATAAAAAAAAAATTTATTTTGAAGAAAATTATTTTGAGATTTTTCTTGCCTTTGAGTACTTTTCACATTAATTCAGACGACGTTTGTTAAGTTAAGAAAAATGATTTGAAACGATCAATAAATTGATAAATTGTAAAACACTCATTATATATAGATTTTTATATTGGAAATATTGATCAAGAGATTTTTATATTGTCGTTGAAAAGGAATTGTTACCGAAAATTAAATTTAGTAATTTGAAGCGTCTTTATAATTTTTTAAAGCGGTTATTTTACTTTCAATAATATATTATTGATGCATCTAATGGCACTGTAATATTCACATGGTTAAAAACGTAATAACCCTTTTTGGTCCTTTTTTTTTTTTTTTTTTTTTTTGAAAAAAAATATATTTACAATAATAACATTAGCAGTAGCTATCCAAATAAATTAATTAGTGTTTAACGAATCTGTCACTGTCTTAAATATAACGAATGTTGTTGTTTTGCCTACCATTCAATTAATATTCATATGACAATAGGCTAAGGAAGAATTTTTTTTATATGGTTAGAAACTATTATATTATAATAAGATTTAACATGTATTACAACTTTCTAATACTTTTTGCGCTTCATGCTTCATGATTCTTTCAGGAAAGAAACTTTTATTTAAAATGTAAAGAGAGAAATATATGATTAAAATAAAAGAATTGCAAACAGCGCAAAGAAAATAAAGCATATAATAATAATAATTATTATTACTAAATGCCTAAACATAAATGAAGTCATATAGTAAATACATAGACACATACAAACATTATTACATGTAAGCAATAGCAAAAATATTTCTTAAGGGTGTATTTCGATTCAAACTGCTTGTTTTCCGATTTATTTTTGAATTCACTTTTGCTTTCAAATACATGAATTTCGCAGATTCTCTTATTTAGAAAGTGCACAAGGTGCTGTGAAGGTCAATTCTTTGATAAATGCACAAAATATTGCAAAAAAAAAAAAAAAAAAAAAAAAAAAAAAAAAAAAAAAAAAAGCAATCAAAACGGCAATTTGAACCGATTTTTCCGAAGTCGGAGATCTAGGAACGAAAAAAAGGGTCTTCCTGAGAAGTTAATTGCTTATAAATCAAATTCTAATGAATTGAGCGTAAAAAGACATCACATGGCACCTTATACATCCCTTCAAAAATCCCCCCCAACAAGTTTCATGTTTCTACTTTTAAAAATGTGTCTGAAATTGTATTGGAAAATTTCGAGCTGCTGAAGGTGGAAAAGCGTTTTTTCGAATACACCCTTAAAACAAAATAATACTCCATTAAAAGACATGTACTATTAATAGTACACCAGACCCGAAAGGGTTAATTATGTGTTTATATTTTAGTTTACTGAATCAACATATAAAATAGAAAAGTTGCTTTTAAGATTACGCTATAAACTACGTAATTGTTTTTTGTGACTACGTGAATATTGTAAAATTAATAAATTATTTTGAAAATTACTAATACTATGTAAAAATTTTAAAATTCATGTAAAATATGTTCATGCAAAATAGATATATTCGAACAAAAAGAAATAGAAAACAAAAAAGATAGAAAATATCTAAAAACAGATTACCCAAGAAGACATTTGAGACTTGAGATATAGCGAGAGATGGGCACAAAAACTCCATAGATATTAAAATTTTGACAAAATTTTCGTTATCTTTGATCATTTTTTATAACAAAAAATTCAATTAAAAAAAAAAAAATCTTTTCCGGTCATATTCTGGTAAATTTGTGTCACAAAAGATATTAATAAAAGAAAATCTGCATTATAAATCATATGCATGAAAAAAGTCACCTAATGATATTAATAGTAATTATTACATATTTATTACTGCACATCTTTTGTTAAAGGGAACTTCTCCATAATATACAATACATATATGTAGAGCATATTTATAGAAAAATATTTTTCAGTCATAGAAAATATTTTAATAAATATAAATGTACTTTGTTTTTAGCCGTTGTAACGTTATATTTTTAGATCATAAATATATTTTCCGAATAATTATTTCATCATGATAAATCACTGATTTTACAGTATCTGTGGATAGAGATATGTTGTAATATTATTGCATCTTAAATAAAAAAAAAATTAAATAAATAAAACTTAAAAATAAGTATTTTTCATTGCATTCATATATAAAACTGACAAAATGCGGATTGAAAACTACAGTACAAATGTAAGGGCTTATTTTTATCATTGTTACACTAATAAAATATATTAGTAAATGCACTAATAAAAGAAAGTTTTACATTGAACGCATGTGTGAGTGTCTGTTCGCTATGGATAGAAAAATCTATGGCACGTACGAGGCTCAAAATTTTTGTGAGGCTAGCCCAAAGTCTCATGATGCACATGAAATTCATAATTTTAAAACTCTAATAATTAGTTGGGTTATTAATTCAAAATAGTAACTCAGTCTTATTAAAAAGCCATCTCGGACCTCGCGAAATTGAAAAAATCTATGACCCATGCTCAAATAGCTTATTTTTTCATGGTCATAAAATAAATAAAAAAAATATGACGGAATGCAGTTTTCACCTTGTTTCAAACACAAAATATATAAAATGAACATTAAACTGTTCATTTTTACTTAAAAGGTGATTAAAATAATCAAAAAGAGGTGTTAATAGTTAGTTTTATTTAAAATATCTTTGTACTTTTAAGTCTTAATCAGTTTCTTCATCATTTAAAACTAATTCTTGTTTATTAAAAAAAAAAAAAAAAAAAAAAAAAAAAAAAAAAAAAAAAAAAAACCCGTAAAATTGAGTAAATATTTTTAAGTAATAACTGAACGTTTTAAAATTCATATTATATACTTTGTATTCATAGTCGTTTTTTATTGATTAAAAAAAGAGATAAATCAAGTGTATCTAAACTTTTCAGAGTATGTGCGGAGCCTATATATATATATATATATATATATATATAATGTAAATATGGGTGATTCTCAAAATAGGGGACAATTTATGTCTTTCGGCATACAAAAAAAATTGACAGGTTTTCTGTCATGTTTTTACATTTAGATATGTTTGTCTTAATATTATTCATTATTTGCACTCAAGAATGACTCACTTTTTAGTTAAAAACACCTTAAAATAACAGAATAAATGTTCAAAATGTCATTAGCATGGATGTCCACAACAGCTGTGCCTTGTATATACTAGCTTTTTCAAGAGTTAATATCATGTTTATAAAATAAAACAAATGTTATTATTTCTTTAAATTAATCAAGGAGAGGACTGATCCAATAAATTTATTTTTAAAAATAAAATTATAATATATAAAAAAAGAATTAAAGTTTGTCCTCCATATTCTATTTTCAAAACAAGGTCATATTATAACAGCTGGTTATTAATCAAAATTTCATTTTCACATATGACAATAGTTTGAAAATATAAAGTTTCTCCATGGCAACAAGTAGCCACTTTATCCCAGCCTGAAAATAGAAGCATGTATTGTATTTTAAGAATAGAAGTTGAATATTAGGGGCATACATCAATTGTATGTCATTAGAATGGATAATAATTTTCATGTTTATTTTATAATTAAAATTTTTATTTTACTTATTTGCATAGGACTTTTGTGTTTTAAAAAGACCCAGAAAGGACTATTGCATTGTGATTATATTATGGCTCATAATCTTATTTAAATTAAAAATTGTCATTAGCAAGGACAAATATCAGTGTCATTAGCATGGTTTTTCTGTCCATGCTAAAGACTCCTGTGTTCATAAATGTAACCATTGCTTATATTGTATCTTTTATAAAGTTAAATTTTACATATAAATTTAGGTATTACATTTATTATCCCTAAAATATGCATTAAATCTGTCAGAAAATCACTAAGGCAGCTTCTTACATTGTTAGCGTCAGAATGTTGCTCATGCAAACAAAGTTTGCTCTTTGGTAATGTTTTTATTCTCCTTATATGTATATATGTAAAAATGGAAACCATTTGCTGAAAAGGAAGACTAATAAATATAGAAAAAAATATTTAAACAGGAAGAAAATAAAAATTTCTTAATATATTTATTCCATGCAATTTGTTTTGTCATTAGCATGGCTCAAAAAATGCTAATTATTTTTTTAAGTTAATTTTTAAATATTTAGCTCTGCTGACTACATGTAAAGTATACCTAATACCATATTAACAACACCTATTTTTTTCAGAAATTTTGCTAACAGTAATTTTTTTAAGATTTCACTTTTGAAATTGTCCACTATTTTGAGAATCACCCATATACTCATTAGTTCTGTCATTATTTTTTTTTTATATATATTCTTTTTCCGATAGAGTAATGCATACGAAATAGAAGGCTTACAGTAGTTTTAACAACAGTTATTTACTATTTTTCTTTTTTTTAAATCATCATTTTTCTTCTAACATTATAGCTAACAAAAAGCGCCAAAAAGTACATAAAAAGGAAACTTATCACTTTATTTTTTTTTTCCCAAGCAGTGGCCGTCAAATGTGCCAAAAAGTGACCACTGAGAATTTCACGAAGATGGAAACATGAAACGCTAAAAATGAAAGCGCAAATTTTCAGAAGCTGAAAATTCATCCATTATTAAGCCTTATAAAAACTTGAAGATGTGGCTTACGTCATCAAACAATGTCACGTGGCTTCGTTGAACGTGACACCATCTGACAAAAATATTTCTTCACTAGATTACTACAAGCTAACTTACTAAAAAATATACACCGCTTATAAGTATTATAAGTTTATAATCCCCGGAGTACAGGGGGTTGAGTTGTAAGTGTACACACCACCACTATAAAAAGTAGCCGTCGAACTGTGTTTTCCACGTCTAAATTTTTTATCACCCTAAAAATCGCCTATCCATCAATTTTCTCTCCTTACAGTGATGCTTGGCGGAAAAAAAATAACTTTTAAATAATTCACAGAGCTCCGATGTAAATTGGCCGTAGTTGAAGGTTAGAAATTTTTTCTTCTCTTTTTTTTTCTTCTCATTTTTTCATACCCCCTTTTTTCAGATTCTGCTATCACTCTTATTTGCGAATCACACCTTGCTGCAGCCCCCCTCCCCCCAATGCCACCCACTAATCCCCCCGGGAATCATGTGATGCAGCGCACGCGCGAGGAGATTGGAGGAGCTATTTCCTCCAGTGCTGGGGAGCCTTGAATTTTACATTTTCACTAAAATTTCGCCATCATAACATAATAAAACAGTCAGTAAAGGAAAAAGCCGAATCATTTCAGTGAATTTTTCCATTTCGAAAACATGCTATGTTGAATTTCTAAATTTTTTTCATTTACTTACTTTTTTTTTTATTTTTTCCTTTCTAGGGAGGGGGCAGAATGGTAATGTTTTTCCCTACAGAGAAGTGGCACGTGATAGAGCGGATGCAAAAATTTTAAAACGTGCTGAAGTTTGGTTTCTAGGGTATTGTGGTAAAATTCTGATTTTGAAGTCTTTTCCATAAGGGAGTATCTACATATTGCTGTATCGTGCGGATATATATTTTTTAAAGGTAAGTTTCGAAACATTCTTTAAATGTATTACAGTTAGAACCCAGCTAATTAGCAGTAATCGAGATCCATATACTTTCGGGTTACTAAAATTTGTCCGAAATATATCGGTGTAAAAGGAATAAGGTAGAAAAAAGTAAAGGGGATAAGAAATTATGAGTTAAATATACACTTTTCTATTCTTTTTACTATAATTAATACGATACAAAAAAATCTCCTTAGATAAAATATCAAGGGACAGAAAAAATTGGCATATGATATGTTGGTATGTTGTTTCAGTCTCAGCAAGGATACAGTCTATTGCTTTTGTAATGCATTCTTATTGCCTGACCTATAATAATTTTCCATTTAAGTTACAAGTCATTTATACATATTTCACAGGTTTGCTATAAATTGCATGTTAATAAATATTTTTAGTACTCACAGTATTTCAGAAGTACTAATATATGAATCTAACAATTATACTACGGTATACCACAATTACAGATAAAATAGTAAATGAACAGTCGAGTGTTTAAATAAAAGTTACAATTAAGATTTAAGACAAACAATTCGGTTATTTAGGAATTTTAAATTATTCATTCATAGATGATTGCTAATTAACACTATGTAAAATTCAGAAAGAAAATAAAAAATAATTATTTGTGAATGCATATTTATATAAAAACTGTTTTCAAAAGAAGGAATTCTTTTTGGGGGAAATTCCTATCATTTAAAAAAAGAACATGCATTCCATTCATGAAACTAAAATATTCTATTACGATTAAATTAAAATTGTGCAATTTTTACAATAACTCTATAACCTTTTTCCGACGGTACTGAAATTGAGCAATATACCTTCTTTTAAACATGTAGCAGATACGCAGTTACAGCTGATGATCACAAAAATTAAGGGTGCATTCCAATCCAAACTGCTTATTTTGTGATTTATTTTTAAATTCATCTCTACTCTCAAACGTACCAAACTCGCAGATTCTCTTATTTAAAAACTACATAATGTGCCGTGCTTGTTAGTTTTTTGATAAATGCAGAAAATATTGCAAACAATGCTCTGTTTGCATTTTGAACCAAATTTTCAGCGGGAGATCTGGGGACGAAAATAATGGTCGTACTGACAAAATAATTGTTATAAATGAATTCTAATGATTTGAACGGAAAATGAATTCACACTGAGTTTGAAATTGTCTCAAAAAATTTTGAGCTATTGAATGTGGAAAAATATTTCTTCGAATACACCATTAAGAAAGATTTTTAAGGGCATATATAAATACTAAATTAAATTGCTCAACTAGGGCACAAATTATATTTTTGAAAGACAATAAATCCTACTTAAGGGTGTATTCGAAAAAACGCTTTACGACCTTCAACAGCTTAAAATTTTCCGATAAAATTTCAGGCACATTTTTAAAAGTAGAAACATAAAACTTGCTGAGAGGATTCTTAGGCAGAAAATGGAAGCATATTTTACCAACTCCCCACCATCTTCCAAAAGAACTCTTAACCATAAACAAGATTTGTATTGGTTTAACAAATTCTAAATGATACTACTCAATTCATTTTTTTTTCCTTTTATTCTTTAAATCCTTTTACATCTTCAGATGAACATGGAGGTTGAAGTGTGTACAGCAAATTATGTAAAAATGAAAATAGAATCTATGTATCATCTTTTGTTTCTTTTCGGTTTTTTGAGGAAGCTCTTCTAGAGTTTCGTTTCTGTGTAAAAAAATCTTTTAATGACATGCTTAACAAATTGTCTCTTAATCATCGAAATAAAGAGACATCTGTTTGAGCTTGATGTGGTACAACAGTTTTATTATATTTTTATAAATTTAATCGGAAAAGCGCTGAGATAAATAGTATCAATTTCAATTGACTATGTTTAAATGTTGAAACAAATTACGTCTTTTTTTCTGTAAAAATAAAATCGAATTGTACATGTATTAGAAAAGTTTATGTTTAAAAAATTTTAAAACATACTGAAAATAAATGTAATAATGACAAGTCAATGAAATTTTAATTTTATTGAAATGACGCTCCAAAAAGTTTACTGAAAATAAAATACAGGGTGATCATGAAAAAACTTTGCCGATATATGGAGCTCTAGCGGCCAGTCCGCTCAACCGATCGAGGTGAAATTTCAGATATAGCTATTCAGAGGTATGAGCTCGAGATTCTGTGAACGGCAACAAAATGGCGCTCACGATTACGGTTATAGTTACAGAAACTCGAAAATTTCCAATGGCAACACCCATTTTTTTCCATCGCAAAATGCTCAGCGCATGCCAAAACCCTAAAGAGCGCTGGAACCGTACGTGTATCGCAAGAAACGGACATGTTATGCACGCACAAAAAACTGTTCTGCGAATCCTCCCCCCCCCCCCCCCCACATAGAAAAAACTCGATTGGGGCGCAAGGAGGAAATTTGCATATGACACACAGTCAGTATACTAATCTCTGATTACAATACAGATAGGAGAAAATAAAACTTTTATTTTGATTACACATTTTCCACATGGGTGCCATCACTGTTAATTGCCTGTGATGACACCCATGTGGAAAATGTGTAATCAAAATAAAAGTTTTAGTTTCTCCGATCTGTATTGTAATCAGAGATTAGTGTACTGACTCTGTGTCATATACAAATTTCCCCCTTGCATCCCAATCGAGTTTTTTTTATGGGGGGGGGGGAGGAAGATTCGCAGAACGGTTTTTTTGCGTGCATAACATGTCCCTTTCTTGCGATACACGTACGGTTCCAACGCTCTTTATGGTTTTCGCATGCGCTGAGCATTTTGCGATGGAAAAAAATGGGTGTTGCCATTGGAAATTTTCGAGTTTCTGTAACTATAACAGTAACCGTGAGCACCATTTTGTTGTCGTTCACAGAATCTCGAGCTCATACCTCTGAATAGCTATATCTGAAATTTCATTTCGATCGGTTGAGCGGACTGGCCGCTAGAGCTCCGTATATCGGCAAAGTTTTTTTTATGACCACCCTGTATTTCTTATTACATTTTTATAAATTTAATAGGAAAAGAGGTGAGATAAATATAATAGTATTAGCTTCAATTTTCTATGTTAAAATGTTGAAACACATTTCGAGGTTTTTTTACTTTTATTTTTATTTTTTTTTTTTTTGTGTGTGTAAAAATAAATTGTAATTGCATGCGCATAGCAAAATTTATACTAACAAAAATTAAAACATACTGTAGAAACAAAATAAAACAAAACAAAACAAAAAGAATTAAATGAAAAATAAAAAATAAAAATAAAAATCAACAGAAAAACAATGGCATCCATTATAAAGATAATAATTATACACAAAATAAATAAAAATAATAAGAAATGCGACTTTAAGATTTTTGCAGAGAAGAAAAATAGATAAACAGAAATCAGATTATTAATTATGTATTTTTTCCTGTACTCCTCTCTATTTATAAAATTTATAATATTTCAGCATCAGTAGTTAAATATCTTAAACAGGCAGAAAATGGAAGCCTATTACCAACTCCCCACCATCTTCCAAGAACTCTTAACCATAAATAAGATTTGTAAAGGTTTAACAACTACTAAATGAAGCTACCAAATTCATTTTTTTTTTCTTTTATTCTTTAAATCCTTTTACGTCTTCAGATAAACATGGACGTTGAAGTGTGTACAGCAAATTATGCAAGAATGAAAAGAGAATCTCTATCATCTTTTGTTTCATTTCGTTTTTTTTTTTTTTTTTTTTTTTTTTTTTTTTTTTTTTTTTTTTGAGGATGCTCTTCTACACTGTAAAAAAAAATTCAAGAGGTTACTAAAAATGTCTTAGTAAATTTGCATTCCACAGAATTTTTTAGTAACCATTACAAACTTTTTTTTTTTCAAGTGAAACAAGCATTTCTTTTGTAAACTGAACAAAAGACTCTTTTGTATAACTAACTTAAAAATTTTTAGTATGAGCCACCAAGCAAATCTTAGTAATAGCTCCAAAATTTTTTTTAATAACCATTACGTGCGCCCGAAGGGCAGGATCTTCCTTCGAGCTGCATCCAGACTTCTGAAGCGGAAGATTTTCGGCAAAACCGCAAAAGATGGCAGCACCAAACATTTCTCCCTGCTCCGACAGGATTTTCATAATCCCTTTATTAACGAGTACTTATACTACATACATTCGGGGCGTGCTTGGCGGTGGCCAGTTTCGAACCCGGGACCTTTCAGCCGGGGGTCCGTTACTATAACCACTATGCTATTAAGGCCACACCAACAGAGTTTTAGAAAATAGCTATTAAAAATATAAAACTATTAACTCTATTCGTTGCTAACTTTTTTCTAGTAACTCTTACAGATTTTCTTGTAACCGACTAAGATTACTAAAAATTTTTTAGTAATTACAAGGATCACTAAAGTTTTTTTAGTAGATCGACCCTTTTTATTTTACAGTGTAGAGTTTCATTTCTGTGTAAAAAAATCTTTTAATGACATGCTTAACAAATTGTCACTTAATCAATGGAATAAAGAGACGTCTGTTTGAGATTAGTCGTACAACAGTTTTATTATGTTTTTATAAATTTAATAGAAAAAGCACTCAGATGAATAGTATTAATTTCAATTGACTATGTTTAAATGTTGAAACAAATTTCGACGTTTTTTTCTGTAAAAATAAAATGTAATAGGATATAGAAAAAGTTTATGTTTAAAAAGATTTAAAGCATGCTGCAAATAAATTTGATAATGATAGGTTAATTACATTTTATTTCTATTTAAATGATGTTCCAAACAATTTACCTAAAATAAAATATTTTTTATTACGTTTTTATAAATTTAATAGGAAAAGTGCTGAGATAAATATTATTAGCTTAAATTTTCTATGTGAAAATGTTAAAACACATTTCGACATTTTTTTTTCTTTGTGTGATTGCAAAAATAAATTTAATTGTATGCGCATCGGAAAAATTTACATTAAAAAAATTAAAACATATTGCAAAACCAGAAAAAAAAATGAAATGTAAAAGAAAAAAACAAAAATCAAGACTAAAATTCAACAATAAAACAATGAAATCCATTATAAAGATAATAATTATACTTAAAATAAATAATAATAATAATAAATGTGATTTTAAGATTTTTGCAGAAAAGAAAAATAGATAAACAGAAATCAGATTATTATTTAAGTTTATTTTTTGCAATAAACTTTCCATTCATAAAATTTATAATATTTCAACATCAGTAGTTTATTATCTTAAACAGGCAGGAAATGGAAGCATATTTTACCAACTCCCCACCATCTTCCAAGAACTCTTAACCATAAACTACATTCGTAATGGTTTAACAAATTCTAAATGAAACTACTCAATTCATTTTTTTCTTTTATTCTTTAAATCCTTTTACGTCTTCAGATAAACATGGAGGTTGAAGTGTGTACAGTAAATGATGTAAGAATGAAAAGAGAATCTATATCATCTTTTGTTTCTCTTCGGTTTTTTGAGGAAGCTCTTCTGGAGTTTCATTTCTCTGTTAAAAAAAAAAAAAAAAAAAAAAAAAAAAAATCATTTAATGACATGCTTAACAAATTGTCACTTAATCATCGGAATAAAGAGACGTCTGTTTGAGTTTGCTTAGTGGTACAACAGTTTTATTATATTTTTATAAATTTATTAGGAAAAGCGCTGACATAAATAGTATCAATTTCAGTTGACTATGTTTAAATGTTGAAACAAATTTCGACGTTTTTTCTGTGAAAATAAAATCTAGTAGAATATTGTAAAATTTTATGTTTAAAAAGATATAAAGCATGCTGCAAATAAGCTTGATAATTATAGGTTAATTACATTTTTTTTTCTCTTTAAATGATGTTTCAAACAGTTTACTTAAAATAAAATATTTTTTATTACGTTTTTATAAATTTAATAGGAAAAGTGCTGAAATAAATATTATTAGCTTAAATTTTCTATGTGAAAATGTTGAAACACATTTTGACGTTTTTTTTCCCTTTGTGTGTGCAAAAATAAATTGTATGCGCATCGGAAAAATTTATATTAAAAAAATTAAAACATACTGTAAAACAAAACCAAAACAAAACAAAACAACAACAACCCCCCCCCCCCCAAAAAAAAAACAAAAAAAAAAAAACAAAAGAAATGTAAAAGAAAAAAACAAAAATCAAGACTAAAATTCAACAGTAAAACAATGAAATCCATTATAAAGATAATAATTATACTTAAAATAAATAATAATAATAATAAATGTGATTTTAAGATTTTTGCAGAAAAGAAAAATAGATAAACGGAAATCAGATTATTATTTAAGTTTATTTTTTGCAATAAACTTTCCAATCATAAAATTTATAATATTTCAACATCAGTAGTTTATTATCTTAAAGAAGTAGAAAATGGAAGCCTATTACCAACTCCCCACCATCTTCCAAGAACTCTTAGCCATAAACAAGATTCGTAATGGTTTAACAAATTCTAAATGAAACTACTCAATTCATTTTTTTTCTTTTATTCTTTAAACCTTTTTACGTCTTCAGATAAACGTGAACGTTGAAGTGTGTACAGAAAATTATGTAAGAATGAAAAGAGAATCTATATCATCTTTTGTTTCTCTTCGGTTTTTTGAGGAAGCTCTTCTGGAGTTTCATTTCTGTGTAAAAAAATCTTTTAATCACATGCTTAACAAATTGTCACTTAATCATCGGTATAAAGAGACATCTGTTTGAGTTTGATGTCGTACAACATTTTTATTATATTTTTATACATTTAATAGAAAAAGCGCTCAGATGAATAGTATTAATTTCAATTGACTATGTTTAAATGTTGAAACAAATTTCGACGTTTTTTCTGTGAAAATAAAATCTAATAGAATATTGTAAAATTTTATGTTTAAAAAGATATAAAGCATGCTGCAAATAAGCTTGATAATGATAGGTTAATTACATTTTTTTTCTCTTTAAATGATGTTCCAAACAGTACTTAAAATAAAATATTTTTTATTACGTTTTTATAAATTTAATAGGAAAAGTTCTGAAATAAATATTATTAGCTTAAATTTTCTATGTGAAAATGTTGAAACACATTTCGACGTTTTTTTTTCCTTTGTGTGTGCAAAAATAAATTGTATGCGCATCGGAAAAATTTACATTAAAAAAATTAAAACATACTGTAAAACAAAACCAAAACAAAACAAAACAGAAAAACAAAACAAAACAACAACAACCCCCCCCCCCAAAAAAAAAAAAATCAAAAGAAATGTAAAAGAAAAAAACAAAAATCAAGACTAAAATTCAACAGTAAAACAATGAAATCCATTATAAAGATAATAATTATACTTAAAATAAATAATAATAATAATAAATGTGATTTCAAGATTTTTGCAGAAAAGAAAAATAGATAAACAGAAATCAGATTATTATTTAAGTTTATTTTTTGCAATAAACTTTCCATTCATAAAATTTATAATATTTCAACATCAGTAGTTTATTATCTTAAACAAGTAGAAAATGGAAGCCTATTACCAACTCCCCACCATCTTCCAAGAACTCTTAGCCATAAACAAGATTCGTAATGGTTTAACAAATTCTAAATGAAACTACTCAATTCATTTTTTTTCTTTTATTCTTTAAACCTTTTTACGTCTTCAGATAAACATGGAGGTTGAAGTGTGTACAGTAAATTATGTAAGAATGAAAAGAGAACTATATCATCTTTTGTTTCGTTTCGGTTTTTTGAGGAAGCTCTTCTAGAGTTTCGTTTCTGTGTAAAAAAATCTTTTAATGACATGCTTAACAAATTGTCACTTAATCATCGGAATAAAGAGACATCTGTTTGAGTTTGATGTCGTACAATAGTTTTATTATATTTTTATAAATTTAATAGGAAAAGAGCTGAGATAAATAGTATCAATTTCAATTTACTATGTTAAAATCTGGAAACAAATTTCGACATTTTTTAATGTAAAAATAAAATTTAATTGTATGTGTTGAGAAAGTTTATGTTTAAAAAATAAATAAATAAATAAATAAATAAATAAATAAAACATACTGCAAATAAATTTGATAATAATAAGTCGATTAAATTTTATTTGTGTTTAAATGATATTTCAAAACATTTACTTAATATAATTTTTTTATTAAATTTTTATAAATTTAATAGGAAAAGGGCTCAGATAAATAGTATCAATTTAAATTTTCTATGTTAAAATGTTGAAAAAAATTATTATTTCTTTTAATTTTAATTTTCATTTATTTATCTTTTTTTTTTTTTGTAAAAATAAAATTTAATTTTATGTGCTGGGAAAGTTTATATTTAAAAAAATTTAAAGCATGCTGGAAATAAAACTGATAATGATAATTTAATTAAATTTTATTTCTATTTAAATGATTTTCCAAAAAGTTTACTTGTAAACGTTTTTATTATATTTTTATAACTTTAATAGGAAAAGCGTTGGAATAAATAATATTGATTTTAATTTACTATGTTAAAAAGTTGAAACAAATTTCTACTTTTTTTTTCTGTAAAAATAAAATAAAATTGTATGTGTTGGGAAAGTTTATTTTAAAAATAAATTAAAGCATACTGCAAATAAATTTGATAATGTTAAATCAATTAAATTTTATTTCTATTTAAATGATTTTCCAAAAAGTTACTTTAAAATTAAATATTTTTATTACATTTTTATAAATTTAACAGAAAAAGCATACTGCAAATAAGCTTGATAATGATAAATCAATTAAATTTTATTTGGGTTTAAATGATGTTCAGGAAAGGTTACTTAAAATAAAACGATAATAAGATTAACAATATATTTTTTTTTCATATTATCACTTTTTCTTCTTTAAAAAAAAAAAAAAAAAAAAAAGATAAAAAATCGAAACACAAATTCGACGATAAAAATGATTAAAAGAACTAATTGACTGAATTTATACAAATTAATAAAAATAATTACAATGATTAATCAATATTATATTGATTATCTCAACTCTTAAAACAATTATTATTTCCAACTAAAATTTAATTTCAACTTTTCAAATTATTGAAAAATTAAATTATATATTATATTGACTATACATTAAAAATATTATATTGACTAACCTAACTCTTAAAGCAGTTATTATTTCTAGCTAAAGTTTAATTTCAACTTTTAAAATTATTGAAAAAATATTCTTATACGCAATAAGAACAAAGCAATTAAGATAATGAAATTTTGAAATTATTAATTGAGGTTTTGATATTTGGCATTACGTAACGAAAATTGCGCCACTATGGCGCAATTATAATTTTTGTCTTCTACGAAATCTAAAAATAACATTTAATTTATTTATTTATTGCATGTATTAATTACTTAAATTTTTTTTGGAGAGTTTCGTTTTCGTTTTCGGCCGAATATAAGAAGATTGCAAAAATATGGGATTGGTTTCGGTTGAACACTCGTAATTTTATTCCACTGAAAATTATTTATTTTTTTTCCTTGGCTTATAAAATATTATTTTTCAATTCAACAAGAAATGTTTTAATTCGATTTTCTAAAATATATTATGAAGGAGGATGTTTATAAAACTACAGTCGTCCCAGTACATCGAAATAATAGAATCAGTAAAGGTCAATTGAGATTTTAGAAGTGTGAAAGCATTAAAATGACTTATATTAAATTACTGGTTTTATTATTATTATTATTATTAGTTTAAAAGTTTTAGTGAAAGTGCATTAAATTGAATTTTTTAAAAAATGCTTTCATTGATTATAGAAATTATGTATTAGTATATTATTATATATTTTTATGTATTTCTTATTATTTGTACATTTTCCTGATTTCTACCTCACAAATTAATCGTAATTCTTGTGATTGCGTGTGACTGCCCTTGAAAACGAGTCGCGTACCACAAATTCCATTAATGTTTGTCATTTTACTACTACTATTAATTCTATTTGATTGTCTTTTCGAGTTTATGTATGTTATATTGGGTTATTCTATATTCGATGTAGATGTTGATTTGTAGTATTATATAATTATTATATACATATATAATAGATATATAAACTGAAGGGGACAGGCATCTGTTAAATTGCAATATTGCATTTCATACTGGATGTTGAATTAACACATATGTATGAAAAATTGTATACTTATATTAATTAAATCTATTAATATACATTAATAATTAATGTTAAAGATAAACTTGAATCTAACTTTTAACGATTTGGACAATACCTGAATTATTATTTTTAAGTGTATAAAATACATATATTAATTATCTATTTTATTCCTTCTTTTATCTTATATTACGATATTGAGTTTAGGTTAGTAGTGTCAAATTAAATGAAATTAATCTCAACTTTTATTATTTCCCCCCTTCTTTTTACATTTTTATCCTGTTTTTCTATATCTAAACATTATGATACTAGTGACAATTAATTACCATTATATTATTTACTCATTAAGTGATTACAATATGATTTATGAATGATTAAATCATTGAGATCTTATAATATGGCACTATTAATTATAGAAATTAGCATAATGATTCATCCATATTAAATTTTACATAGTTTTCATATTTAATTATTCATTTACTTATTATTTTTAACATTTTTTTTCATAAAAAAAAAATAATTTAAAAATCATTTATATATCTAATGTGAGTATATGCTTAAGGCATCTTTCAATATACATATAATACTTTTAATTAATTTATAATCATAACAGTCTGATTTTTTTTTCTACATCATTTTAGGGGTAACTATAGTGTCTGGTAAGTTTTTTCCCTTTTCTATCCATCTTAATAATGTTATTATGATTTATTTTTAAAATTTTTCTTCATTTTATTTTGGTTTTATGTTTGTTGGTAGCCCCAAATTCGTATTAGTTTGCTTTTTCATGCTTAATACGAAAATGGAACCACACACTTTATTTGTAGTTCCAAAGTATTCTGGGTCAGAAGATTCTATTTTGTTCTACAAATTTCAATTATATTCATTTAATTTTTTTTTCATGCTTCAATGTGGTAATATATATATATATATATATATTACATTGGAATGTATAAAAAACTTAATCTAGAAGACAAATAATAATAATAATAATAATAATAATAATAATAATAATAAAAGGTTGATTTTGTTAAAGTAAACATGTCCTAAATTGTAGGTAGCAAATCACCTTGATTTTTAGATATTCTATACGTGATTTTTATAAACCAAATGTTTTATCCTGTTATTTCAATGCGTAACTGTAGAAATAAATACATAGGATTTTGAATGGAAAATAATACAGTAAAACTTACTAATCATCATAACAAAAAGCTTATCCATTTAATAAACTGGATATTTTTCCAGTGTTTCTTATGATACGTGTAAACACAAGAATACTGTATCACCCACTGAAGCAATCGACTTCATAAAATACAGATATCTTTTCAATAAATTCTGCCATTAAAAGTGTGAAAAATCTTTAATTAGCACGCCAGTATTTTTGAACAGACATTTACTCCTTATTTAATAATAGAGTTTCAGCGATAAAATTACACAAACTTTTCTCTTAGTAAAAAGTCTATAAAAATTAAAAGAAGCATGCACAGAAAACACCTTTATCAATAATCAACAGCATTTTTTTTTTTTCTTAACACGTTAACTGCCGACTACGAGATAATTCGTAGGTTGCGTTCTTTTCTAGGAAGCCAACTACGAGTTATCTCGTTGTCGGCAGTCAATGCGTTAATTCTATTTTTTCTAAACAGCACCTCTTTTAAAAAACAGAAACGCTTGACACTTCCTTTAACAACATTTGCAAGCGAAATCAACTTTAGTATTTATATTAGAAAAATACTGGTGGTAATTTTTAATAATATAATGTGATTAAATCAAATTGTCATTTTAGGCCCGATTTCTGAAAATTGCCGTGGCAGTCAACGTGTTAACCTTTTGCGGGGCAGGGAAAATTCATTGCTTAAGTATTGAAATTAATGACTGACATCGGAATTTGAAAACAACTTTATTTGTAAATAAGAAAACGCTATATTTCACGCATTCAATAAACCGTAATTTTCTTTAACAAATTTCCGTTGCGAATGTAGCGTTTAGGAATTAAAATTAAGTGGTATATCTATGAAACCACCGCCCCGCAAGGGGTTAATACTGTTAGGAATTGATAAATTAATATATCATTTTATTTCACAGAAAATCGTTTGCTTTACTTTTTAACATTTTTTTATCTTTCGAGATGAGGTAAAAGTTTAGATAAAAAAAGTTGGCATCAATTTTTGATGGAATGAAAAATAATTTTTTTAGAGAGAATGTTTATATTTTTTTGTTTGTCGTGCGTGTCTTAAGTTTTATGGAAGAATTATGCTATTTTTATGAAAAGGCACGCATAAATGGATATAGGATCATCTTTCCACTTTAAGTACGATGATCAGAAATTATCAAGGTAAAAGGAATTTATATTTTGTACATATTATACATTTTGTACATATTATGCAAATAATTTGAATTCAATATTTCTTCCTACTATTATTCTATGTATGCAATAAAATTTAATAAAAGAAAATTCAAGAATAATTAGAGCATTTTTGAACCCAATAATGAAGTTTTGATTGTTTACAAATACTGCTTGTAAAAACACACTCTGTTCTTACATATATAACTATATAAAATAGCAAATCCTCCTTTCACAGACCAAAACTATTTTCGTAACCACCAAAAGCTTTCTCATTATCAGTCTATTTTTAAAACATACTCACCATTTGATTTTCCTAAATTCCCCCCCCCCTCCTCTCGAGTCCTCAGAAAGAGCAACTAGGATGCTTTTAAAGAAATGAATACCGCATCCTGAGCTTGGTGCTATTCAAACACTAAAATATGAAGTGGATTTTCCCTCAACAGAATTTCACAGATCTTTTAATATATTTATATGGTAGAGGGTGGGAAAACAGATTTTTGATTTTTCAATTTCAGTAGGAAAAGCACATCATAACATATTTAAGCAATCTGATCCACTATAGTTATTTTTTAAATGTAAATCAATTACAGTGTATGATTTTTTTTTTCGTTGTCAGCGAAATTGAAAGTTATTTTAGAAATTAGAAAATATTTCTTACATAATGATCAGTATTATTGTTGCTGTTTTGCTTGTCATTAAGAAACATTTTCTACTCATTCTTTTCCGTTAATGTTAAAAAAAAATTTATAGTTTGCTATACTAGAGATAGCAGCTTTCTTGTAAAACGGAAATACTAACATTCATGGATCACTAATAAGATAAAAGCCCGTTTTATTTATCTTTATTTATTTATTTTTTTTAATGCACAAAATTGCTTTATAAAATGTTTTCAAATAATTTTCTTTAGAAAATATATGAAATATAAAATTCATCTGGCAATGTTTGTGCATTGTTGTATAAGTACCTTTCAATCAGAAAAAAAATGTCTCTGCTTCGCCTCTGACCATGAGGTATGAAGTGTGCCACTCTTATTCTCATATATCTATGTTTTAAAATTTAGTTTATAAGTTTCATACTCATGATTTAGCTTAGGTTATTCCCATGTACCGTTTTTATACATATTTTTTTAATTTGTCTTATTTAACATTGTTTATTCTTTCCTAATATAGCGGCATAAGTTTAAATCCTCTTGTTTTAAGTTTATAAACATTTCATGTTAAATTATTCAATTTTTGGTAAAAGGATACTTTAAATAATGTTTGTTACATCAAATATCTGGTAAAATATTATTTAGTTTTATTTGTATATTTTTAAAATTTTTACTTGTACAAGGAATAAGCTGAAAAAAGATAGGAGTAGCATAGAATTATTGATTTTTATTGATTATATAAACCCTCTTAGGACTTTTAGAATCGTTATTTAATTTTATTTAATTTTATTCATTTATTTTATCTTATTGTATTTATTTATTTATATATTTTGCACTTTTTTTTTATTTATTTAGAGTCAGAAAAATAATAAATTAAACTTAAAAGATAAAAATAATTAAATACATGTTAATAAAAACTGCATTTAATAATTTTTTGGTTCAAATAATTAAAAACTAAGAGCTGACATCAAAAACAGAAATTTGGTAGAAGAAAGATAGAACAAGTAAAATAGGCAATTTCGTGTTGTATATGTTTTATTTGAAAAAAAAAAAAAAAAAAAAAAAAAAAAAAAAAAAAACATTTCACATGTTATAAGAAAATCAGTGGTAGGCACTAAAACCTTTAAAATCCTCCAAAACCATGAAAAAAATCAAAACTATTTACTATTGCTTTCTAACAAAACGTTATTCTTTTTATATTACACTTAGTTATAAAATGTCACGTCAAACCTAAAGATAGTAATTGGATCGAAACACAGAAGTACTGAAATACTCATAAATCATACGGATAAAAAACCAATTGTTTATTCATAAATTAGTTTTACAAATTGTTTTCAGATAATTTTCTCTTACAATATGTATGAAATATAAAATTCACAAGAGAGTATGGGTACCTTTACTGCATGACTACCGATCAAACAAATAGAAAGGCTTGAAAATTAATGCACCCATCAACTCATCAAGTTTTCTAATACATGGTATTGGTTACTCCGTCCTTCTATTATGTGCAGATTATTTTTGTTTTAGGCGTTAACCGCCCATCAAAAAATCCTCAATGTACCTATTTTGATTAATAGGAGGGAAAACTTTTGATTGTTTTAATGCATCATAGATAGAAGGTGTGTGAGAGTGATGTATTGATATCCATGTCAGAACAACAATGTGTAAACTTATGAGTCCATCATGTAATTGCTTCTGGTATTTGTGTATTGGGTATGGTAAGATTGATTGGAGCTAGTAAATGTGATGCTTGTATTAATTAATTTTATTTGAAATAATAGGATATCGATTTTTAGTTCTTTTTGAAGTACGGCGTGATGGGAAAAAATAATATGGTACAGTTAAATTTTCAAAAACATTTTTTAAGCTCGACTTTACTGTTAGTCAGTGCCTTCAGAACAATTGTACTTGAATTCCTGTAAAAGCTTTAGGGTATCTCTAAAATTTCATATTAAGTTTAAAGCAAAAAATGTACACAATTCTTTCTTACTTATATTTCTTCACAGCATATATTTAAAATATTTTTTTTTTCAAATACATTTTTAACATGAATGAAAAAGTAAATGTTAACATGTCAACAAATATTTTTCGATTGGACTTACCTCAATCCAATTTATTTCTATCATGAATTTTAGGATGAAATAAAAAATTATATATATATATTAAAATTAATTTTTTATTAATTAATTAGATAATAATCATATAGAAATGTAATGATAGTCAATTCAAGTAGATGACCTGTGTTTGAAATCCTATAAAAGTTTCTTGGGTTATCTCTAAAATTTCATATCAAGTTTAAAGCAAAAATGTGCGTAGCTCCTTCTTGCATAATTTACTTTATCACATATATTTAAAATTATAATTCTTTTTTTCTTTGCAAATGCATTTTTAATATGGATGTAAAAATAAATGTCAGCTAATATTTTTCAATTGGGTTTACCTCAATCAGATTTATTGCAAGCGTAAGTTTTATGGTGAAATTTTAAAAATAATAATAATGATTACTTTTTATTAATTAATTCGATAATAATCTTATAGAAATATAATGAATGTTAACTCATTTAGAACAATTGTGTTTTAATTCTTGTAAAAGCTTCAGGATATCTCTAAAATTTCATACCATGTTTAAAGCAAAAATGTACATTAATCTTTTTTACATAAGTTCCTTAACCACACATATTTAAATTTATAGGTTTTTTCTCTGCAAATGGATGTAAAAGTAAATGGATGTATGGATGAAAATGGATGTATTATGGATGTAAAAGTAAACATCAATTAATATTTTTCGATTGAGCTTATCTCAATCAAATTTATTGCTATTTATTAATTAATTCGATAATAATTATAAAAAAACTTAATGATACCCAATTCATTTAGATCAAAGGAGTTTGAATTCATGTAAAAAATTCTGAGTATCTCTAAAACTTCATATCAAGTTTAAAGCAAAAATGTACATTAATCTTTCTTACATAGGTTCCTTCACCACATATGTTTAAAAATTATAGTTTTTTTTTCCCTTCTCAAATGCATTTTTAATATGGATGTAAAAGTAAATGTTAATTAATATTTTTCGATTGGACTTATCTGAATCAAATTTTCAGCTATCGTAAGTTTTATGGTGAATTTTGCTTTACTATCTTGGTCGAAATTTTTTTTAAAAATTTCTTGAAGAACAAATTGAAGTTTTTTGACAAATGCAGCCATCTGACATGGACAAAATGAGTGTTATTCTGTTCTTTGGATTGTTCTTGATCAGTTGCAGATTTGTTACGTTTGTTGATCATATTGGCCAAATGCATAGCACATAACGAGAATGATAGTGTTTTTAGTTATGTGCCAGACGTGGCACACCGTGCATTGAAGGATTATTAATGTAGAGGAGTTTAGTACAGATAATCCGTTTGCGCATGAAACTTCAGAAATGAAAAAAAGAAATCGTAACTTACAAAATATTACAAGCCTTAAAATATATTTTAAATCAAAATTCATACTACGCACTCTTATACTTCATTTGTCTTGAAAGCATCAGCCGCGTTATTCGCATTTCCTTAAATCACAGCGTATACATCGTTGGATGGTAAGCATTCATTTCTATTTTTATATATAAATGTGAAGGGCTAATTAATAATGCAGAAGTGTCCAGTACAATTCATTCATCAGCCTGTGAGGCTTCAGAGATGAAAAACGAAGATAAATCGAAAACAAACTTGTAAGCGACTACGTTAACTTACAAAAGATTACAAGCCTTAAAATATCTTTTAAATCAAATTCATACATGTATTCTTACACTTCATTGTCTTCTTATGCATCATATTATCCACATTTCCTTAAATCACAGAGTATACATCGTAGAAAGCATTCATTTCTATTTTTTTTTTTTTTTTTTTTATATATAAAACTTTTTGTCAAGTTAGTAATGTAGAGGAGTCCAGTACAATTCATCCGTCCGCCTATGAATCCTCAGAAAAAAAAAAAAAAAAAAAAATACATCGAAAACAAACTTGCAAGCGATTACGTTAACTTACAAAATACTACAAGCTTCAAAATATATTTCAAATCAAATGCGTCCATGTACACTTATACTTGACTGTCTGGAAAGTAACAGCCACATTATTCACGATATTTCTTTAATTCGCAGCATATACATCGCTGGATGTTAAATAGTCATCTCTATTCTGGACTAAGCACATTTACATCTTAAGTAGCAATGGATGTCTCTCATAAAAGAAGAATTGTTTTATGCTTGTCAGTGAGCTCAAACTAAATTCTTTCCACCCTCATGCACCTTAACACTGCTGTTTAAAATTCATTTTTCACAGGCAGTACCAAGCATTAATTAGTCTTTCAACTGTCTCGAAGTCTACAATCCATAAAACAAATCCTACTCATTGTCAAAATGTAACTTATATATGATAATATAAAATATATAAATTATAATATAAATATTATAACTTATATAACCTTAAATAATAAAACCCTTAAAAAATAATTTATTTTAATTAAATTTATCTCAGTGTGAAAATTTCAAGTTCCAGAATCGCGGTTTGAAGTAAGAACCTTCTGTTACTAGCGAGAGCTCTTCCTCCAAACTATGATGTCAACACTTAAAACGTTGAAATTAAGATACTCTTATTTTAATGTTTAAATCGCAAAAATGAACGGATGGCATTGATATAATTGATTTAACCAAAATAATAGACCTTTTTTTTTCGAAATTTACATGTTTTGTCGTGTGACAAGAGGTATTCAGCTGTAAGTACACAAAATTTGAAGTCTCTGATTTAGATAATATTTGTGTACGGACTCTGTGACAGACGGGCAGACAGAGGACAGAGACTAATCAGATAAACGAAAGTTCAAAAAGAAACTACATCGAAAACAAGCTTGCAAGCGATTACGTTAACTCACAAAATATTACAAGCCTTAAAAATATATTTCAAATCGAATGCATTCCATGTACTCTTATACTTCACTGTCTGGAAAGTATCTGCCACATTATTCACGATATTTCTTTAATTCGCAGCGTATACATCGCTGGATGTTAAGCATTCATCTCTATTCTGAACGCAAGCATATTTACATCTCAAGTAGCAATGGATGTCTCTCCTAGAAGAAGAATTGTTTTATGCTTGTCAGTGAGCTCCCACTAAATTCTCTCCACCTTCATGCACCTTAACACTGCTGTTCACCATTCATTTTTCACAGGCAGTAAAATAATACAAGCATTAAGTAGTCTCGAAGCCTGCAATCGAGAAAACAAATCCCACTTATTGTCGAAATTTAACGCTCAACATGGAGTCCCAGTAAATCACTATGAAATACCAGCTGCTCCGAAAAAACTGGCTGGCTCACGTGTAGTAATAAATAAGCTATACTAACGTTACGGAAAATCATAAATTCTGAGACTTGTATGGTTTACCTGGTTTATAACCTCAATGTGGTTTGGTAATTTTGAGCGTTGAATAGCTGAAAAAAAGAAAAAGAAATAAAGAATGAGAAAGAGAGGGTTTTAAATGTTATGCCGAATTTGAAATCTTCAATTAATATAGAATTAGGTTATCAATGTGAATATTGTACACTACTGGTATTAAAAATACTTAATTTCTTAGAAATGACAAATTTTAATCACTTTTTCTTCTTTTCTTCCTGGCTAAGCTGTTCTTAGACACTTTATTTATTTATTTTTTAGTTTCTAAATTTAGGCGATTGTTTTCAATATCTCGTTTCAATTTGCGAATATCTCATTTGGATGTCGATATTTTAATTTTTATTTCATTGGATAGCTGAGGCTCATCTGTACATCGTTCCTTTTTTACTTTTTCTTTTTTGGTTGCAGATATTTATAAAAGTTACTTTCAGTTTCAAAACCAACTCCGAAAATGAAAATGTCATTATAAAAAATATCTGCAACCAAAATCGAAAAAAAAAAAGAAAAAAAAATTTTTTTGAAAACTGGCTGCCTTTTTTTCTGGTAAATGAAACAGATGTTGTAGATCTTAACGTTCTAAAGTTTAGTTGAAATAAGACACTTTTTAAAAAATCACTGTAAAATAAAAGTAATGTTGGATGCGTCTCAAGCTAAAAAAAAAAAATAAATAAATAACAGTTCAAGCAGGCACACGTCTATACAGGGACAATGTCAAAGATGAACTGTTCAGTTTGATCAGTTCAACTCGATATTAAGGAGGCTATTAAAGACGTTTTTGATTGAATAGTTACAATCGTATGCTATTCTTTCCGTGGGAACCATGAATGTTTTACTTATATGATGAGATTTGTTACAGGTAGATTCCATTTTTACAGACTTTAGAATCAAGTACAGTAAAATTATTTTTAAAAAATCGACAAAGACTTGGAAAATGTTTCTTTTAGGCAGGTTTCCATCAGAGCAAGTTCATTTCATTCAGCGAGACACAAGAAATTTTGTTCTAGACAGATTGCGTTTTAAAAGCCTTACTCGGTAAATTTTAATTCGATGCAACTAATAAATATCATTATATTAAAAGAAATTTAAAAGAAATTACATATGAAAAATTGGGACTTCGGGCGTCTCACATTGTTTATGCGGGACTGGTCAAAAACTAATTTATTAGTATGGATATTAACCACTTAAAGACGTCTGGTAATATTAGTCAGATTCTGAAGTACTACTGTCAGAAACTAATGAAACATGGGATGCGATGCCGTAGTGCTCTAATTAAGCGGATCCCCGATTTCAAAACTCCTCTTTAAACAGTTTTCTATTATAAAAAATGCATCTTTTTGGAACAAGGATTTCCCTTTACACGTTTTTCATTTGCATAAAAATACATCTATTTGAAATAGTAATTAGACTCTTTGAACTGTTTCTATGTTTATATAAAAAACAAATAATTGGAACAGCAATAACCTAGATGTAATCTTGTAACAACTTACATTTTTTTTTTTTTTTTTTTTTTTTTTTTTTTGTGCTTTTATAAAAGGTTATTTTATTGATAATGGAACTTTTAAGATTTTAATAATATTAAGATTTAACCCTCTAATAGATAAAGTTATAATATAATCAATAATTTCTATTTATTAATTATGCAGAGTCTTCATATTAATTCACTATACACCCAAAAGTTATATAATTCAAGAAAACTTCCTTTCTTTCAGAGCATCTAGCTAAGTTGCTGATTTTCACATCTTTGTTTGCATCTCATTAACACTACGCTACAGTCAAACCCTTCTGTACTACTGTAAAAAGCACCAAAAATACGGTATGTGGTGATAAAGATTTTAAACTAAGCTGTAATTTGTACCATACTTTTTGAAACAATAATCACTCTCCTTTAAGCGCTTCCATATGTATAAAATACATAAATTTGACATGTACACTGTAAAAAAAAATTCAGGAGGTTACTAAAAATTTTTTAGTAAATTTGTATTCCACAGAATTTTTTAATAACCATTACAAACTTTTTTTTTGCAGGTGAAACAAGCATTTCTTTTGTATACTGAACAAAAGAATTTTTTGTATAACTAACTTAAAAATTTTTAGTATGAACCATCAAGCAAAATTTAGTAATAGCTCCAAAATGTTTTTTAATAACCTTTACGTGCGTCCGAAGGGCAGGAGCTTCCTTCGAGCTGCATCTAGACTTCTGAAACGATAGATTTTCGGCAAAACCGCAATAGATGGCAGCACCAAACAATTCCACCTGCTCCGACAGGATTTTCATAATCCCTTTATTAACGAGTTCTTACACTACATATATTCGGGGCGTATTTGGCTGTGTCCAGCATCGAACCCGGGACCTTCCAGCCTGGAGTCCGTTACTATAACCACTATGCTGTCAAGGTCACACCAAGTGAGTTTTAGTAATAGCTATTAAAAATATAAAACTTTTAACTCTATTCATTGCTAACTTTTTTCTAGTAATTCTTACAGATTTTCTAGTAACCGACTAAGATTACTAAAACTTTTTTAGTAATTACAAGGATCACTAAAGTTTTTTTAGTAGATCGACCCTTTTTTTTTTTAAATGTAATTACACTCTTTGAACTGTTTCTTTTTCTCTAAAAATGTATATTTTCGAAGCATTCGTGACCTAAATATGATGTTGCACAACTTATAATTTTTCTGCTCTCTCATATAAAGCTGTTTTAGCTACAATGGTTTATCGAAAATATTCAAAAAAAAAATTTTCCCGATATAAATATCTTCTTTTCCTTCCGGAAATATATAATTAAAAAAGATCATTTACACAAATGACGAAACAGAGATTAATTTTGAATTAAAAGTATCAATTTATGTTACAATATCGATCTGAAAAAATTAAAAAGTTATGATTAGACTTTTAACTTATTTTAAAATGATATTACCGTAAAATACTGAAAGTAAACCTAACTGCGAAATATAAGACCCCCACTCATATACAGTCGACTTTCGTCAGCTCGAACTCGTCGAGATCACAAGAAATATTTGAATTATTCAGAGATCGAATTATGGAAAGTTTGAAAAGAAAACGTGTTTAAAAGGGTGCTATTACAAAGAAATTAATGTTATGGTATTTTTTAAATTTATTTCGGCTGTTGTCATTAGAATATGACTTAATATTAAATTAAAAGATATGTAAACCAATTATGGAATTAAGAACAAGCACAATGGAAGAGGGGTAGAAATGGTCATTGATGGACAGACGGAGCATTAAGAAAGCGGATATCAAATTCATGGGATTATATGCATACTAGTTCAGAACAGTTCTGACAAAAATGAAAGAAAGAAAGCTATTTCAATGATCTGAAGTCCGTGAGAAAGTAAGGAAAAATAAAAAATCGGAATTCTCGTTAGTTAGAATTAAACGATGTCAAGAGAAAACGAGTTAGATTAAATGAAAATTTTTAACGTTATTCTGTCATTGAAAATTTTGGGACTTCATGTTTAGTTCGATTTATGCGAAAATTCGATTTATCCAATTTCGAATTTATCCACTTTCGAGAGCCGACTGCATGTGAAGATTACATTTTTGACAAAATACCATTAATACACTGCTCAAAACAATTAAAGGATATTGCAGTTTTAGGTGGATTTTGTATCTGGGAAACTTTTTAGCTGATTGATACATGGTCGACAGACATAGTAGGTTATATGAGAATAAATTACACATGTTTGGCAGAAAAAAATGCATTTTATTGCGCATTTGTGTACAAAAGGAAAAAAACACAATTTGTGCATATGAGAAAAAAAGAATAAGAAAAGATGTTTTCTTCAAAGAAAATCATTTTCAGTAGGGGGTATGGTTTTCACGGGCGGCCAGCAACGTTGAACACCTTTGAGGCATGGACTCAATGAGGCTATTAATGACAAGTTGGGGCACTCTGCCCCACTCTTCCAGAAGAGCTCTTTCCAGTTCTAGGAGAGTTTGTGGGGGTTGTTGGCGGCCAGAAACTCGTCTTCCTAGAGCGTCCCAAACGTGCTCGATTGGATTCATGTCGGGAGAACACGCTGGCCATTCCATTCGAACGATTCCTTCCTCGAAAAGGAAATCCTCCACCAGATTTGCACGATGTGGCCTGCAGTTATCGTCCATTAAAATGAAGTTATCTCCGATTGCTGCAGCGTAAAGGACTACAATAGGTCTGAGGATCTCATCCCCATATCGGCGACCAGTCAGAGCTCCATCTCGAATGATGTAGAGGTCAGTGCGCCCGTCAATGGAGATGCCACCATACACCAACACTCCTCCACCGCCAAATCTGACACTTTCGTGCACGAACGCAGAATTATTCCTACTGCCACGGTCCCTCCAGATGAAAATACGCCTATTATCTGGATGCACAGAAAAACGAGACTCGTCAGAAAACAGAATATTGCTCCATTCATTTCTCCTCCAGTTGACATGCTCGGTTGCCCACTTATTGCGGTCGCGACGATGCCTTGATGTTAATCTAACACATATCATCGATCGGCGAGCATACAGACCTACAGCATGGAGCCAGTTTCGGACAGTCTGAGTTGAAATCGTGGTGCCTGTAGCCGAGCGAAGGTGTTGTTGGAGAAGAGTAGCGTTCATGTTTCGGTGTCTCCGAGCTGTTAACGCTAAATACCGATATTCATTGGGCGTTGTTGCCCGTCTACGACCTTGCCCTGGTCTTCGGCCTGCACATCCACTCTCCAAAAAACGGTTCCAGATCCTGGAAATGACACTTTGTGACACTCCAATGGCTTGCGCTACTTCGGCTTGAGTTTGGCCTCCTTCTAACCTACCAACAGTTCTCCAAGCTTCTGAATCTGTCAAATGACTTTGCTGAGACATCGTACTCATCAAAACAAAGCAATTACTGAATTCCGATCATCCTTGTCTTCATTCTCTTTTATCCAGTTGAAAGTCAAATTTCATTCGCTGCCGCTGAAGCGACGTTTTTGACGTCGAACTCAAAATTTGCATACTCCACAGTTTGAAAACCAGAAAAATTTGCTTTGTGATTCTCTTCTTCTATTTTCGGCAAAAAAAATTTCGTTTATATCTTTATTTTATATAAAACTTCAAATATCCTTTAATTGTTTTGAGCAGTGTATATGCCCTCCCCTTTAAGTTTTATTTTCTAACGTTTTAATCCTTCTGCTTTTAATGTTTTTATTATTGTTGTTATTATTATTATTATTCCTTAGAAAATTTATCTTTATATATCTTCTAAATGAATACATCTTATGCAATTTATTTTTTCTAGTATCTTTACATATCATTGTATCAGACTTTCATATGTTATCTATATTATACTATTAATATTTTCCTTGATTTTTTTTGCACTAAGATATAATAGATATTTATATTGAGTTCAAGTTTTACATTTTTGTTTATATTTCTTATATAAATTAATTTAATTATGTAGATTTGTTTCATTAATTCACTATTTTTATTGATGGGAACTACTTATCTTCTATGGGAGGCCGTTTAATCAAAATATGTTAATTTTATATGAATCTTTTTTGCAAATAGTATAAATTCTGGGAAATTTCATAAATTTTAAATGCAACTTAATCTCCCCCCCAACCTCTTCCTTAATTTCTATATCTTTTTCACTAAAGTTCCTACTATAAGCCCCCTTTAAATCATTAGAATTTCCTGTCTGCTAAAGAGGTACTTTCGATACTTTACAGTAATCTTAATCCTCTGAGCGTCTTGTAAATGTGTAAAGTTGTAACGTTTTTTCCTCTGCATTTCGTTTTAAATGCTAAGAAAATATGATTTTTACAAAATTAAAAAAGAAAAAACAGTTTACTACAAATTTGAATGTAATCGTGGAGAGTATTAATAATTCTAAAATGTATTGAAAATTCATTAAATCTATAGAATTATATTATCTTAAACATTACTTATACAGTCAAACATCGTTAACATAAACCACGCTTAACGTGAATTGCTTTTAAATGAATTGTTTTCACAGTTGCCTATAAAGACGAATACAAAGATTTGATACTGATAACATGAATTACATGAATTTAAAAAATTTTGATTCCCCTTGAGATTTATGTTAACAAGGTTTGACTACATTGCAGTGAAACCTGGAGCTTAATGAACGGAATATTGCATTCAAACACTTAGAGGGTTAAATTTTAAATGTAAAAGAATCAAATTCACTAAGCAAATAATTTATATTTATTAACGACGATGTTTCATAATGCATACGTCCTCTTCTCCCAGAAGTTAAATATACCACATTCAAGAAAACTTTTCTTCTCAAAGCAACCCAGCTAAGTTATTGACTTCCACATCTCTGTCTTCACCTCATCACCTCCGTACTACTGTCAGAGCATGGAGAAACAACCAAAACACGGCGTGTGGTCCTAGAGCTCTAATTAAGCGGATTCCGTCTTTCAAGACCCTCCTTTTAAAGAGTTTCCATTTCTCTTTTTAGAGAAGTCGACATGCGTATTTAACTTCCTTAACTTCAGAGATAGTATGTCACCCTTTAAAGTGGGTGGCTGTAACGTGATCAGATTTCGCAGAATTAGTGAAATATTTTTGCCATATCTCCCATGTTGAGGATATATGGGTTTTAAAGGTGATGTAGTTCAGTGGAAGAAACAAAAAATGGGACAAAGAGGATGCATAAAAAAATGTTAGTGAGGAAAGAAATGACAATCTTCACTGGCGCAGTCGGTATTTCATTTCCGGGAGGATCTCATTTGTGTGAAAAATCATTTTTATTTTATTATGATATGTAAGTATTGACCGAAACAGGCTTTTAAGGCCAATACCTAAACTCGAAACGAATATCGATGATCTTTGTATTTTTGGCCGAAAACGAAAACGAAAATGTCCAAAAAATTAAATAATTAAATTGTACATATTAAAGTAATTAAAACATATATAATTATAAATTTAGAGAAGTAAGACATGCGCATTTAACTTCCTTAAGGGTGTATTCGAAAAAATGCGTTTCCACCTTTAACAGCTCGAAATTTTCCGATACAATTTCAGACACATTTTTAAAAGTAGAAACATTAAACTGGCTGAGGGTATTTTTGAAGGGACGTATGAGGTGCCGTGTGATGTCTTTTTACGTTCAATTCATTAGAATTTGAGTTATAAACAATTATCTTATCAATATGACCCTTTTTTTCGTTCTCAGAACTCCCGCTTGGGAAAAATCGGTTCGAAATGCTGTTTTTGATTGCTTTTTTTTTTTTGCAATATTTTCTGCATTTGTCAAAGAATCGTCAATTACGGCACCTTGTGTACTTTCCAAATAAGAGATTTTGAAAGTTTGGTGTATTTGAGAGCAAAAATTAATTCAAAAATAAATCGGAAAATAAGCAGTTTGAATCGAAATACACCCTTAAGGGTGTATTTCGATTCAAACTGTTTATTTTCCGATTTATTTTTAAAATCATTTTTGCTCTCAAATGCATCTAACTGGCAAATTGTCTTATTTAGAAAATACACAGTGTGTTGTGATTGTCGATTCTTTGATAAATGCAGAAAATATTGCAAAAAAAGCAATCGAAAACGGCATTTTGAACTGATTTTTCCGAAACGCGAGATCTGGGAACGAAAAAAAGGGTCATACTGAAAAATTTATTGTTTATAAATCAAATTCTAATGAATTGAGTGTAAAATGACATCACACGGCACCTTATACATCTCTTCAAAAATCCCCTCAGCAAGTTTCATGTTTCTACTTTTAAAAATGTGTCTGAAACTATATCGGAAAATTTCGACCTGTGTGGACCACAGCGGACCTGTGCGGAAAATTTCGACCTGTGGAAAAGCGTTTTTTCGAATACACCCTTAACTTCAAAGATTGTGTGTCACCCTCAAACGTGGGTGGCTGTAACATGATCAGATATCGCAGAATTAGTGAAATATTTTTGCCATATCTCCCATGTTGAGGATATATGGGTTTTAAAGGTGATGCATTTCAATGGAAGAGAAAAAAAAATGGGCCAAAGAGGATGAAAAGGATGCATAAAAACTGTTAGTGAGAAAAGAAACAATTTGCATTGGTGCAGTCGGTTTTTCATTTCTGGGAGGATCTCAACTGCGAGAAAAATCATTTTATTACTATAAGAAAGGATCAACTGAAACAGACGTTTAAAACCAAAACTGAAACCTAATTTCGGTGATCTTTCCACTTTAAGCCGAAAACGATAACGAAAATGTCAAAAAAATTTAAGTAATTGAATTGTACACATTAGAGCAATTAAAACATGTATAATTATTAATTAAGAGAAGTCGGACATGCGTATTCAACTTCCTTAATTTCAAAGACAGTATGTCACCCTCGAAAATGAGTGGTTGGAATATGATCAGATTTTGCAGAATTAATACGTTGACAAGAAAAATTAGTTAAATTTCACTATCAAATAATTAATAACTGGAAGGAAATTTACAACATGCGACGAAAATCAGTAGAATGATAGCACTTGATTCTTTTTTGACTCATGTGCCATACCATCCTTATAAATGCAGAATGATATAAGCTAATAATTGTAGCATTAAAATGAGAAAACTTGACTTTTTAAAGTTCAAATAAACAAAAATTAAAAACATTTTATTTTTAAATTAAAAAGAGATAACCTAGTAAAGCTTACATAGTACACATACAAGCAAAATTAAATAAAACAATTGTTTAATTTATTACAGACACATATATAAAACATATACCTGTTATATATTTTAATCAACTTTTTTTTTTTTTTTCCAAAACTGACTGAATTACATGAATTGTCCCCTTGATTAATGCTGTTGACAGTCTTATGAATTGTCCCCTTGATTACAATGTTTACAGTCTGGTAAATGACACTAAAAAATTCTTGTGAAACATCTCCGAGACAGACTAGGTAATAAAATGCATAACATTTTAAGCGTAAGAAAGATAAGGTGTATATATTACACAAAATTATCTACGATGCAAACCACAAATAAAACTATAATTTTTTTGTGACATGAATTTATAATAATATTACAAGAGAGCAATAATCAGAAGCTCAAAATGACTTTTTAAAATATAGTTTTAACATCTTCAAGTTATAAATAATCTATTTTTATGATAGTCAGTAGAATTTCTTATTTACGATTTATGCAACACAAAGTTAAGGCAAGAGATGTTTTTTTTTAAATCCTAATAAAACTTAAGTTATACACATACAAGTAAAAATATGTAAAACAATTGTTTAATTTATTACAGACACACAAACAAAATATATAACTGTTATATATTTTAATCAACTTATTTTTTTCCAAAGCTGATTTGATTACATGAATTGTCCCCTTGACTACGCTGTTGACAGTAGTATGATTTGTCTCCTTGATTATACTGTTGACAGTCTGGTAAATGACATTAAAAAATTCTTGCGAAACATCTCCGATACAAGCGAGGTAATAAAATACATAATTTTTAAGCGTAGGAAAGATACGAAATATAAATTAGGCAAAATTATCTGCGATTCAAACCTTAAATAAAACTAGAATTTTTTTTTTTTTTTGTGACATGAATTTGCAATAATATGATAAAAGAGTAATAATCAGAAGCTCAAAATAACTTTTTAAAATGTAGTTTTAACATCTGCAAGTTATAAATAATCTGTTTTTATGATATGCAGTAGAATTTGTAATTTACGACTTAGCTCACACAAAGCTAAGAAGTGAGATATATGTTTTCGTCAAAGCATACTCAACTTCTTTTTTGTCATCAGCTTTCCCGCTGAGACGTGGAAGTCTACAGTGCTTCACTCCTGTCATCTAAAACAGTGAAAACATAACAAATATGTGACTATTTAAATTATGCCCACCTTTTGACACAATCATGTTTTCTTATCATCATTGCATAGTTATCATGTGACCCGACTTATTGGGTCTTACGGAACTGATAAGGCAGGGAAGATCATCTGATAAATGCATGAAAGTTATGTAGGGAGGTATTGGGGTGTCAGAATTCGTTATTTCAAATAGTGTGTTGATAGTTACTGTGTAGTTTGTTGAAGATTATCCAGTGATGTAATCTCGATTTTGAGAATGCACTAACTGGTAACGATCAGAGAAAAAAAAAAAAGAATGTTTACAAATTGTTGTTGACAGTGAATTCTTGCATCGAGCACCCGTTAAGGGTGTATTCGAAAAAAATAATTTTCCACCCTCAAAAGCTCGACATTTTTTGAGACTTTTCAGACTCATTTATTAAAGTAAAAACAGGAAACTTGCTGAGATTATTTCTGAAGAGAAGTATGAGACGCCATGTGTTTTTATTTACGGCTCAAGTAATTAAAATTTGATTAATAAACAACCATTTTCTCAGTATGACCTTTTTTTCGTTTCCAAATCTCCCGCTTCGGAAAATTCGAATTTAAAATGCTCATTTTGACAGCAATTTTTTTTTTTTTTTTTTTTTTTTTTTTTTTACATTTTTTGCATTTATTAGAAAATTGATATTCATAGCACATTATGTAGTTTCTAATTAAGAGAATTTGCCAGTTTGATGCGTTAGAGAACAAAAATGAATTTTAAAATAAATCAGAGAATAAGCAGTTTGGATTTTGATTTTTAACGATTGGGAATATCTTCGGTTTCGGGTTATATTTGAATTCTAGCGTGTTGAGTTCGAGTGAATATGATTTAAAAAAAAAAAAAAAAAAAAAAAAAAAAAAAAAAAAAATCCAGATTTATTTTTATTTATATATATCTTTTTCCTAATGAAAAATTATAAATAAAAATATATATCTTATGTAATTTTCGCATTTTGGATTTTGGTTTGATTTCGGATTGAAGTGTGTTGGACTCGGGTCAGGTTACGAAATTTATTTTGCCCAGTTCTGGATTTAGGAATTGATGACTTATCATCATCCCCCTAATCATCGTCGGTCCTCCTCTATTTTACCTTGCGAGTTTTGGGATTATTTCGAACTTAATTTGCAACTTTGGTTCGACTTTATCCCGAATTCTAACTAACACTAACATAATGGTAGACCCCTATTAATAAAAAAGCTCCTGATATTATTTTTGAAAAAAATTTGTATTCTTTAATATTCCATTTAGTAAAATCTATTAAGGATGTATTCCGATCAAAACTGCTCATTTTCAGATTTATTTTAAAATTCATTTTTGCTCTCAAATGCACCAAACTCTCAAAATCTCTTATTTAGGAACTACATAATGGGCCGTGTTTGTCGATTTTATGGTAAATATAGAAAATATTACAAAAAATGCTGTCGAATTCACCAATTTGAACAGAAATTTCCGAACCTGGAGATGTGGGAACGGAAAAAAAAAAATGATCGAACTGGGAAAATAATTGTTTATAAATCAAATTCTAATTAATTCAGTGAAAAATTACATCCCATGGCATCTTCTACGTCACTTCAAAAATCACCTCAACAAGTTTCATGTTTCTGCTTTTAAAAATGAGTCTGAAAATGTATCGGAAAATTTCGAGCTGTTAAAGGTGGAAAATCATTTTTTCGAATACATCCTTAATATAAATTTCGTGAAAATTACACGCTATCAGTAACATAATTTAGTTTTGTTGAATGTTTATTTTTAACTTATATACAATGCATCTTTTAATTTCCCTTAATTTTTTTTGGTGACAATGAAAAAACATCGTTTTTAGATGTGTTCGTAATTATATAAATACGTAGCACCTATAGCCATCATTCAATCCATCCGTCTGTCTACCCGTCTATCCACATAAATCAACGCAAAAACTACCCAACCGAATCGTTTGAATTAATTATACATAATTATTATTAAATAATTTTGTATAGTCATATAAATTTTATGAAAATAGGATTTATAGTTCAATTACAGGTACAATAAAAAGTATTCCGTTACATTCCGGTCAATGGAAAAAAAAAATTGTTCCAAATGCATTTTAATGATGTTACACTCTTTAACACATAATACAATTCACATGCATCTATGAAGCATATATTAAAATATACATTTTGTACAATCTGGGGGTCAAAGAATATTTTTGTTAATATACATGGCCACCCAAAAGTATTCTATTATATATTAGTATAGAAGAAAATCTTGTTTGGCATGCGTTTTAATTATATTAAACTGTTTTACATTATATGAAATTTATATGTTGCCGAGGGATTACTACAAGTTACTTCCTGTATAATAGAAAGCAGATAGCATTTACAGGGATATACAAAAGATTTCGGATATTCTACTCCATCCGAATAACTGTGTTACTATTACACCAAGATTTGAATATTTTAAAACTCCCTTATAGTACGAACGCACTTCATTTGCTACGCCTGACGTGCAATTTCCGACTTTTTTTTTTTTTTTTTTTTACTAAAATACCTCAGACATTTGCGTTAGACATCAGAGGGGGGGGGGGAGGGGTAAAAATATTTCCTCGTCGTTTACTTACGAGTTATGTTGAAAAAAATGTTATACATGATGTATAATGGATGATGTACGTGAATTGGGGGCCAAGGAATTCATTTCTGAGTTTTGAATGATGGAATGCACGGCATGATGGGGAATGGCGATATCTACTTTCCGAAATGCCTCCCGAGAAGTCCGCCTAATGGATTCCGGTTGCAGTCAATGCAGGCTAAATGAGCAAATGCTTTCAACGCGGTAGCTAATGTGCAAAGCTCTCAAAATGATATCACTTATGAAGAAAGGAAATGAAAGGGAGGTCGGGTATTCTTTTTTCTAAATACGAGAACAAAGATACTTATTGTTTGTTTGCAGTGCGCGTGATAACTTAATTAAATTGAAAGTGTTATGATATATGCACCACTGAATGAATGAATGGAAAGGGATATTAAGTAGCAGAAAAAATACGAGTTATGATGAAGTTATATAACCGATTTCCCAAACTATATGATTTTTGAACTTTAATTTTAAATTTATCACTATAATCAAAATGATGACGTTTTATTTATTTCCTTTTATTTATGTTTGATCCTGATATCTCTACATTAATAAATTATTTTATTTTGTGAGTGACATGAAGCATGAGAAAATGTTGCCTCTTAAATGACTTTTTGAAAACATTTTAACAGGATTAATAATAATTGTTCAAAAAATAAAAAAATGTTGAAGTGTCTGATATTGCATTTTCTAAAAATGCAACTTAATTGTTAAATACTTATATATGTAGGTCATGAAATCTCACGTAAGCGAGGGTGGGGTTGGGGGGTATAACATTTGCTTATTTTTCTTACAAGGGGGGGGGGTACAAAGGGGTACAAAGTGACTAAAAATGTACTTACGTAATACTTAAACGGCCTTTTAGTAACACAATTGGCGTCATTGAACATTTATTTTTTTATTTACACAAAATTTTTATTACAACTTTTAATTTGCCGTAACTTTTTAAGATAATGCGAAAGCGTCATTTTTTTTCTAAAATGCCCCAGATTTTACATTAGACAACAGAGAGGGTGGGGGAGGGGGATTGAAAGTACATCCACGTAGTTTACATCACGAGTTATGTTGAAAAAAAAATTATACATGATGTATAATGGATGATGTACATGAATTCGGTCCCAAGAATTCATTTCTGAGTTTTGATTGATGGAATGCAGTTCTAAGAATCTTCTGAGAAATTCCAAAAAAATTAGACGCTTCCAACTTGTGTGAAAGTCTTGCATCGTTTTATAAAACATATCAATTAAAGCATATATAAACACTTTTATAAAATTTAGTTTCATATCATAAATGAGATAATGTTTTATCCTTATCGGTTCTATACAGGGTTCGCCGGGCTCCGTTATTTTCCGAATAAAATATCAGTATTTATTTTATTATTACTATTTTTTTTTTAAAAAATAAAGATAATTAATCCCGTTCAAATACGTGAAATTTCGTCTTAATAAGATAAAGATTTTCTTTCGGAAAATAACTGATATACCGACGAATTTTCTCGTCTGGAAATTCAAGGATTTGTACCAAATGACGTTATTATTACGTTATTATGCATTTCAGATGAAAAGTTGTGGACGAAAAATTTATTTTAAGAACATCCTGGTCTGAGTAAAAATAGAATTTTAAAAATTGAATCAAGTACAAAATATTAACATAAAATTAATGTAAATGGGCGTGTCATCCGAGTCGCATCTTCCCCTGAATTTTTACAATTATTTCTAATGATTAGAAAAAAAAATGAGTATGCTAATAGATTCAGGAAGGTTCAAAATAAGTTTTAAACCAATTAAATGAAGGAATATTCATTTTTTTTAACCATTTAACTGATTCGTATTTTTGGAAAAAAAAAACTTTCAAATAGTGATCTTTTTAATGTCTTTTACAGAATTTTTAATCTTTTAACATCGGCTTTTCAAAACAGAAAGTGCCTAATTGAATCTAAAAGTGCTCAGATTAAATCGTACAAAATTTACAATAAAAAGTCACTGTTGAGAATAATAAATTACGATTAGAATAAGGATGCCGGTATGTAGTACGGGCAAATCATAATTGACAGAAGCAAGTTGCACATTTGACGTATACGGGCAAGTCAGGGTAGCGGTTAAAAAATTTTATTTGGAGCTTATAGGACAAAAGTTTATTGTTCTTATCAATACATTTTATCAGTATTCTTCATGATATTTTCCTGTTACATATCTTATAAAGTATTTCTTGGAGATTATTGATAAAATATACTTAATTATATATATTTATGAGTACATATTTTATCAGTAATCTTTATGCTATATTCTCTTACATATATCATAAAAAATATTTCTTGAAGATTATTGATAAAAGATTAATTATTAATACTTAATTATATACATTTATTAGTAACATTTGTCTTATATGCTCCGAGCCCTGTTTAAGAAGACACATAAATGAAATTTTTTGAAAAAATGGATTTTTTTTTTATAAAGGCATTGTATTAAATAACACAAAAACCTTCTAAATGGAGGAAATATGTCTAAGTACCCCATAACCTTTCAGCTGCAGTGGAATCTACAATAAAGTATCATTTAAACAATAGCTCACAGCTCAAAGTGATCAACTTGCTTCAAGGCTTCAGACTGCTTGCAAGAAGGCAATGAAGTCGTTATTTATATGCGACTTAAATTCTTTTTCAGCTGCTTTTTTTTTTCTTTTCTGTATCGCATAGCTGACTCGAAAAGAAGCAAAGTAGATTTGTTTTACATTCGAAATAACAAAAAAGCTTTTCGCTTTTATTTGTCTCTTTATGTGCTGTTATTCTATCTCGACGCGTATCATAGTAAGTAATTTAATACAAAGGCAAAGGAGCTGAAGATTTTGTCAGAGGCGCCACATGTTTGAATTACGGCTTCTATTTTAGACAACATTAAGTAGTAGTTACTCTTAGTGAAACATAAACGCGTAAGCGTGGATGCCTTTTACTTTTTAACGTAATTTTTTTTTTCTTTTCCTGAGCCATAAGGCGATATTTCTTATTAAGATACTAGATGATATCTTTGTGCTACCGAATAAACAAAATGGAAATAGAACCATTTATTGCCCTTTTAATAATTATTTGATTTACTTTTATATTTTACGTAATTTGATATACCAATCCTATTTTTTATTTGTAATGCCATGAGTTAATATGAAAGATTTAGTGAAATTTTGATTGTCCATAAAACTTTGAAAATAAAAATACCAAATCGCTCACCCGCAAAAAAGTGAGACATGTCACAAAAATTTAAATTGTATTTTATTCTACTAATAGGTCTGTCATAGGTGTATCTTGAAACACAAAATCTTTCATAAGCATAGTTACATGGGAAGTCATTTTTACGTTATGTGTTCATTTGTGTCCAAAAAAAGAGGGGTGGATTGTGTAGGAAGGTAAAGTTCTCCTACCCTCAAAACCTCATCCCATGTTTTGAGGTTTTCTTAACGTTTTATTTCCATTTTAAATTCAAATTTTCAGCATTTCAAGAGATATTTTTCTCCTATTTTAGAAAAGGCCATTTTTTTTAAGTTCCTGCCAATTTGTAAAAACAGTGCAAAGAAATATTTTTTTTTTCAAATAAAAATTTATTGACACGTGCCTGTTTTATATATATATATATATATATATATATATATATATATATATATATATATATATATATATATATATATATAAAAGTTACAAATTTGAATTAAATAATTACATATTAAAAACAAGGAAATATTGTAGTTACACCATACAAATTATTTTATACGTGAGTTAAAAAAAGAAAGGAAATATTAAAATAATAAATGCATTTATATGCGTTAAAAGCCACATTAATGGAGGAAGTTACGTCATATGCCTTATAATGCATCTAGAAAAAATACTTAAAATTAGAATTACATAAGTACACTAACAATGAATACGTACATTTATGTGTTCCTATAACCATGCTATCATTTCTATAGGCATCATGTATCATTTCTGGATGGTTGCAATAGATTTCATCAAATTATTTATGACCGAAATTTTTTTTGCCAGTAAAATATCAGTCAGAGACGTAATTTCGACGTCAGACGAAGGGTAGAATCTAAAAAACTGTAGAAACTTTAACCAATTTGTGAGAGCCATTAGAACATCGTCGCGAATCCCTTAGGAGTACGCGTACCTCACTTTAATAAAACACTGATTTACATAATACTTCTAGATAAAGAAATTGAAATTTGCATAATAAGTACATTTAGTGATCCGTACAATTAAGAGTTTTTATAGTCCTTCCGTCATTCCTATAGTCAACATACATCATTTCTGGATGCTTATAATAGATTTCATCAAATGATTTACAGCAGAAATTATTTTCTCCAGTAAAGCATTCGTCAGAGACGTAATTTCGACGTCAGACCGGGGGAGGGGGCGTCTAAAAATTATAGAAATGTTACCAGTTTCAGAGATTCCTTAGAACACCTTCGTTAATCCATTAGGGGTACGTATATCCCACTTTGAGAAACACTGATTTACATAATACATTTTGACAAAGGAATTGAAATTAGAATTGCACATTAAGTATACTAACAGTGAATTTCTACAAAGATATGTTGCCCTTCCTATAGTCATCAAATATCTTTTTTGGATGATTATAAGAAGTTTCATCAAATGATTTAGGACCGAAATTATTTTGGCCAACATCAGTGAGACGGAGTCAGATGGAGGTAAAGCTGAAAAATGATAGAAACTTTACCAGTTTGAAAGATCTCTTAGAACATATTCACGAATCTCTTACGGGTACGCGTACCCCACTTTGAGAAACGCTGATTTACATAATACATCTGGACAAAAGAATTGAAATTAGAATTACGTAATAAGAAGGCTAACATTGTATTCATAGTATATGTTGCTACGGCTATGCTGTCATTCCTATAGTTATCATATATCTCTTCTGGGTGATTATAAGAGCTTTGATCAAATGATTTAGCAATGGAATTATTTTCGCCAACATCAATCAAAGACGTTTCTACATCAGACGGTGCTTCGAAGCTGAAAAACGACAGAAAAATTACCAATTTGAAAGATCCCTTAGAACATATTCATGAATTTCTTAGGTATACGCTTACCCCACCTTTAGGAACACTGATTTAAATAATACATCTAGACAAAGAAAATGAAATTAGAATTGCGTAATAAGTACACTAACAATGAATTTACATAATTATGTGTTTTTAAAGTCATGATGTTTTTCCCAGAATCATCATATATTACTTCTGGATGGTTATTATGATTTACTGCCGAAATTATTTTCGCCAGTAAAACATCAGTCAGAGACGCAGTTTCGACGTCAACCGGAGGGTGGAATAAGACGCTAAAAAACTATAGAAACTTCACCAATTTCAGAGACTTTTCACCAAGATTTGGGATCGTAAACAAAAAACGCGTCACCATAAATAAATCATATCACAGTAAAATGCGTACGCGAGACGAAAGAGACGACGTGATACATATCCTAAAGAATTACATTTTCTCTTAAGTGGATAGGCGTGAAACAAAAGCTTATAAATAGCCTTAGTGATTTGGCTGTCAACTCTGTCAACGTTAGCTTTTGGAACACGTAGAAACAAAAATAAAAATTAAAGAAAAAGGAAATTCTTACGTCAACGGCTGAGGATCTATAAATCTGGCTGGCATATGAGAAAAAAGTACAATAGAGACTATTTAATTTGTACATCACAACATTTATATTTAGGGCATATATGTGCTTAGAATCTGGTGGTAAGGCATAGAGAAATGCGGTAAATAGTGATTATGTGTAACAGTGCATGCATGATCTTATTGGTTGATATTGTGTGAAACACTGATAAAATAATAATAATAATAATAATAATAATAATAATAATAATTATTATTATTATTATTATTATTATTATATTACTGCAGCAAAGTTTCTAAAAAAGAAAAGTTAGCTTAATACTTGATTGGCAGAATTCATTTTGGCACATTAACTGTCATGGGATATCATGTGTAAAAAAATGTTCATCGAAGCATCATATAACACAAACATGAGTGACTTCAATATTTTCATTAGAGAATTTATTGTTATGAAACGAGACTACTGATAATTTATTGCAACGCATTAAAAAATGAATCCCGTAAATTTGCACCCACACTCACACCCATCTTTGCATGTTTAGTGATTTCAGTTCGGCCCTTAGTGTGTAAAAATAATTAAAGTTTGATATTTCTGAATTAAGCGTGTAAGAATTTAACACTTTATATAAAAATAAGAAATATTATGTCAATTGGGAATTGTGAGCAAAGAAATTTCCGAAACTGCCAAATTGTCAGTGATGTAGTTGATATAGAAGTTTGAAATTTTTAGTAGTGGTTATTTTTAACGTGTAAGTCAGTATATTGTATGTATAATATTCAGTACGTGTACTGCATTATTAAATTGATGATAATTGTTATCAGACACATATTTTACAATTTGTCATAGTTTATATATTACATACTACATAATTATCAAATAATATTTTTATGGTGTGTTTTCGATAAATTTTCTGTGTATTTGAAACAATATTTTGAAAATTAATTTTAATAAGAAAGCTGATCAGTAAATGTGTACTTATGTAAAGTGTTACATGTAAAGCATAAAAATTGGAGGAAATATACTTCGTGTAACATAAGGGAGCACTAAGAAAGGATTTTCGAAAATTTCGTCCAAAAGGGGGTTAAAGAGAGGTCGAAAATTTTAGAACATGTGACAATATTTCAGCAGCCGAATTAAGGTAGGAGCATGAAATTATAGAAAATAAATCTACTAAAGAATAACTGAACCCATGTTTCTGTAATTTTAGAAATTTCCCGCTTTCTAAGGGCGTTAACGCGGGTAAATCGAAAATTTTAGAACATTTTTCAATTTTTTTCTGAAATCCCCATGTGATATATCATTGGAAATTCTCTGGATCACTCTTCTTTATTTTTAACTTTTCATACTCATTTTAATTTGTCCCCTCAGGAGGGCAGTTTTTCTAACCCAACTCCTAATTAATCTACAACGAGATTCGACTAAATTAAATACTTGGAAGAAGGACTGAATCTACTCACAGGCTTTCGATTGGTGGGGTCTATTTTGATCTCAGACAATTAAAGGACAATTCCCCTCCGTGAGGGAGAGTATAAATGGATTTTTTTCATGTGCCATGTCGTTTGAAAGATTTTGGCCTGTAGATTTCTAATCATCCGCTTTCACCCCTCTTAACTCATTTTTGAATCACTAGAAAGTTTCTGAAAATTTAATTTGTTCATCTCTACCCTACGTAGTTTTTTTTTTAAATATTTTGAGCAAAATTTGCTTAAAAAATCTTAACGATTAGCAGCTTCTACCCCATTTTCACGCAGTCAGCGGGTATGTATTCCAGACAAAATCGAGCTAGATATTCAAAATCATATATGTCTAAGTTTCATTTAAGAATGTTATCACTGGCGTGGACAATACCCGGCATATCTCCTAATTTATAATAAATAAGAAATTAAGAAATATTAGAATAATTACGTAATGTAACGACCATTTTCCCTTTTCAAAAATAATCTATAGCAATACAGAGTGATTCATGAAGAATGGTATAAAATGAAGCAGATTGCTAATATATTTTGTCCCATTTATTTGGAATCCCCCAGTATATAAAAGCAATTATATACACTCTTTGATTGAAAAATAGGCACTGAACTTTCATGAGGGTAGTGATGATGAACTTGACAAACTCCTTGGGTCCTGTTATTATTGCTTTCAGTTCTGCTGAAAATGGTAATATCATAATGGAGTTAAAAACATACTTCTTAGATACCTAAAGCTCAGATCTATTCAAATGTCGTTCAAGTATTACGCAAGTAGTAAAAGGGGGAGGGAATACCAGTGTCAGCCTATTTTTATTGACAAAGGGGAGAGGGGGGGGGGGTCACGAGAGTACTTACGTAATCATTCGACAATGAAACAACTATAGTTTAACAACAAAAGCAAAAGAGCGTGATTTGGATGAGCGTTCTGAGGATGTTGAACAACTTGAGAAAAAATATATGTAGCAAACTATAACTGGAAATGTGGAACATTTCAGCCCACCACTGCAGTGAAATCCAATAACATTCAACGCAGAAATATGGATTCAAAGGTCTTGACACCAGTATGGAAATCCGAACGCCAAACACATAATATTCCTATGATTCTAATAAAATGTTTTAGTTATGTGTCTAAATAAGTTATGCCCTGTTGTAATTCTTAAAGTTTTTTTTTTTAAATTTATTTTAATGCGATAAATAATAATATATTTAAAACCATTTTGTATTCAATGAATTGTTCAATGCAATAAGTAACATGATATTAAACCAATTTTGTTTTCCTTTTATACCACAACCCCTATATGCTTATTTATGTATAAATTTGTTGGACTAAAAAGTAATTTATCACTAATTGTAATTTTTTATTGCAAACAGTGTTAATGTTGGAACATTATAAAATCTTATGTAAGCAAAGATGGGGGGCGGGGGGGGGGTCTAGCATTTGCTTATTTTCCCTTTCAAGGGGGTAAAGGGGTACAAAATGACTAAAAATAAGCTTAAGTAATACATCAACGGCCCCTATCAGAAAATTTGGTTTTATTACGATAATATGATTTTCATCAGAAATGAAGGCAATAATAACAGAGCCATTAACATCCATGGTGCAAGGAATTCATCAAGTTCATCATTATTGCTCTCAGGTAAGTCCAGTGCGTATAAAATAAAGCAAATATTATCGTCATACATTCTTAAATATTTTATAAACGCTTAATGTTTTAAAACAGCATTTTCTAATTAATTTTAAAGAAAATATTTAATTAAATTTGAACCATAATCTACATACTCTCTTATTTATGAGTAATTAAGGCATCATCTTTCTTATTTTTTTTTCTTTCATAAAATATAGTCGAGGCCATATGTAAACGTAATTATAAACAGTCTTTGATTTAAAAATAAAAAATGCGCCGGCATTTACCTGAGAGCAGTGATGATGACCAAAATAATTTTCTCCTACCTTCTTGGTGGGCTCGCGAACCCCTTGCACTCTGGCTCCCGAAGGGGGAGGGGGGAGACCCATCGTGACAAGTAAATCCAGGCCGGCAGGGCTTTAATTACAGGGCAAGTACCCAGCACTTCACAATTTATGGCTGGTAATTACAGCATCGGCTATTTTTCACTTTGCCTCTTTTTTCTTAGATGGGCGGCACGTTTTCATATTTTTTAAAGCTAATTTTTGCATGAAAAAGGGAGGTTTTTTTTATTATTATTCCTGGGAGAAATATTCAGGTCGTATGAATTTCTGAGAAGATTTTTCAACCCACCTCGATGTGGAATATTCCTTTCTTTTTCTTACTAAAAAGAAAAAAAAAATAGAAAGAAAGAAATTATAATTATTTTTAAGACGAAAAGCATCGTTACAAACTCGTTTTACTTTTAAATATTATTTCTCCCACAATAGTTATTTTCCCAGGAAATTCAAATTTCCTGTCTCGCGTTTATACCCACTTCTCATCATCAACAAGCACATCGTGTGTTGCGTTTCTATTATTATTGTAATTTCTTCAATTTTCTTTTTTACCAAGTGTGTCATTTTATATACATGGCTTCTTTTAAAATGACTGTCCAGTTTTCTTTGATATGCCGCTTTTAAAAGTTTTTTTTTGTTTTGTTTTGTTTCTGGTTATAATTTTTTAATTGCTTTTTCATCACAATTGAAAAAAAAAGTTTTTGTTTGCCTACTTAAATGACCTCAAACAAAGTTTTTGTGCAAAAAAATTTATTTGTAAAGAATTTAGATGAATTAACAAAAATTAAAAAAACAGACAAAGTTATTTCAAATAAAATGAAGGATGTTTTACTAAGTTTCTGTATACTTATTTATAAACATGTCCCACCCAAAATTTATTTTAGTAAATGGATGAAAGTATTATGAAATAATCTACCATCACTGAAAGAAAGAAAAAAAAGTATTTTTTCCAGCACAATTTTCGCATATTTGAGATTTTTTTTAGTGAATGTGATTTTGTGAATGAGTAAAAAAGTATTGTGTACACGGATTCGAGAGATTATTGGCTGACAATGTAATTTTTTTTTCTCAAAAACTGTGTAATTTATTTATATTATTACACTCAAATAGAAAATAATCCGCACAAATATGAAAATAGTTCTGACAAAATATGGAAAATCCCTTTAAAGCATAAAAATGTAACACAAAAACCAAAAAGTTTCTGGTTATAATTTTTTAATTGCTTTTTCATCACAACTGAAAAAAAAAAAAGTTTTTGTTTGCCTACTTAAATGACCTCCAACAAAGTTTTTGTGCAAAAAAATTTATTTGTAAAGAATTTAGATGAATTAACAAAAATTAAAAAAACAGACAAAGTTACTTCAAATAAAATGAAGGATGTTTTATTAAGTTTCTGTATACTTATTTATAAACATGTCCCACCCAAAATTTATTTTAGTAAATGGATGAAAGTATTATGAAATAATCTACCATCACTGAAAGAAAGAAAAAAAAGTATTTTTTCCAGCACAATTTTCGCATATTTGAGATTTTTTTTAGTGAATGTGATTTTGTGAATGAGTAAAAAAGTATTGTGTACACGGATTCGAGAGATTATTGGCTGACAATGTAATTTTTTTCTCAAAAACTGTGTAATTTTTTTATATTATTACACTCAAATAGAAAATAATCCGCACAAATATGAAAATAGTTCTGACAAAATATGGAAAATCCCTTTAAAGCATAAAAATGCAACACAAAAACCAAAAAGAATAAACGAAAAAAAAAAAAAAAAAGTAAAACATTAATTATACTGTTAAAAAAAGTATAATATTACTTGTGTTTCAAATTAAAACTATAAAATTAGCAAATGATATACCGTTATGCAACAATATACAGCTTAATTCATTTATACGAGGATTTTCTGCTTATTTTACGGCTATAAACTTGTGTTCTAGCTGCCAATATTATACCGTAAAATCAACTATCTTTTTTTGCAACTCATTATTATCTGTCAGTGATAACTCAATTAAATCCTCCCCCCCCCCCCTCTCCACAAATTATTAAATTCCTATTCGCAATTTTTTCGCAGATTCACGAAATAATTTCATCCAATTAAAATACTTCTGTAAAATGACGGAAATTGTATATATGATACCAATCAACTGATTTTTTTTAATTTCTTTTTTTTATTTTATTTTTTTACTGTTATGATAAAAGTACTTTTACTGTGAAGATAAAATACCAATATTTTAATTATTCTTGAATAATAGGAAACATTATTTTTTAATATTTAATTTATTATTATGTAATTATTTAAATAAAAGTGATAATAATTTTTAATATTTAAATAATTAAGTGTAAGAAGGTTTTTATGGCAGTATACCACCTGTCAACATTTCTATTATATTCATCAGACTATGCCATATTAGGGTGGCGAGTATGGTAAGGGAAAAATACACTCTAAAAATGTTTTAATATAGAAATACCAGAATCTTATTAAAAAGAAGCTCGCCTTGTTCAATCCCTTTATATTATATGAAGCATTTTCTTTAAGAAAATATTGGTACTAGTATTGGTTTTCTTGACATTGGTGGATATCGTGAAAAAGGCAGCATAGCAGTACCATCTGTTAAGCGATTTACATCAATACGTAATCTACGTCTATTTATATTATGGTGTAACAGAAGATAAAATTTCATAAAATTTCTTGAATTGGTTCTAGGTAAATAGATACACAATATTGCTAAAAAATACTTTTTTAGCTACCTCTGCTACATATCAAAAATATATGTAAGATACCATTAATAAGAAAAAAATCATAATGAATATTTTATTCAAAATGAAAAGTTCAATGTGGTATTTTTCTATTAAATTCAATGATTCATATATTGTAATACAATTAAGGGTTTTATATAGCTATATATATATATTAGAGATACAGCTGAATTTATCTTGACTTCTTGAATATCGTAAAAAATAAAGCATAGCAGCTGATGAGCGATTTACACCAAAACCTAAACGATAGCAATTTATGTCAAGATCTTACCTAATCTGATGTTTGATTAAATTTCGTGCATTAGTTCTTGAGACAGAGATCCCACAAATGTTGTATGACAAACCACTGACAGATATTAAGACAGGCAGACATACATGTAGGCTCACGGATAGAGATTTTCTCAAAACATTCAAATAATATTCAGAATATCTTCTGAAATGTATATAAATCTGTCGAAAATCGGAAATCCTAACTTTTTTTAGAATCCAATAATTTTTTCTTGCAAAAATAAAAGAAAATAAAAGAGAAAAAAATATCCATGCTTTGGTAAATAAACAAAGTTTTACCAAAATTTATTTGTATCCTATTTTTAAGCAAATGTACTTTATTTTTTAAGCACACTAAAGAAAAAAAAAACACTTATCTACTATAAAAATGAAACATCAATAGATGAAGATTTATTTCAAAATATCCTAACAATAATTTCACTTCTGAAAATCTCTTAAAATGTCTTCAAATACATATTTTACCATGAACAATACACTTTTGAAACACTTTTGAAACACTGACTGAACATAAAAATGAACACTTCTAACTAAAATTATTTTCGATTGTGTTGTGAATGTGTTGCGAATGTGTTGTACGAAATGAAATGACTGTGCAAAAAGTGTTGTTAAAAACTACAAGAGGAGAAAATGTGTTTTCAAAACATTCATTTTTAAAATTGTGTAATTTTAAAGGCGTCACGTAGAAAATATCCTTAAAGTGTTTTAGATGTGTTGTTTTATAGTGTTCTAAATTGTGTGGTGTTTACAATGAGTTGTTAATTAGGGGACAAAGTGTTGGGCAGCACAACACTATTTTAAGAAGCTACTTACATCAACACAATTTACAACACAATTAACAACACTATTTTTAAAACACATTTCTAGATAGCAATACTTTTACAATGTATTAAGAATATCACATATCTAGAGAGCAACACTTTTGAAACTCATTAAGAACACAATCACAACACAAAAAACGTTTAGATTAATGTGTTGTGAATTTGGAGACAAAAAGTGTTCCGAAATTTGTTTATTTTTGTGTTAGAGAATTTGCAGTGTAGAGGTCAGTATGATTTACATTAATTACGTTTATTTTTAAAATTCTGATTAATTATTATTTTGTCTCCCAGTGATAAAATAAAAATAATCAGTGTCAAGTTTTAGATGATGTTGTTTTATAAGTTTAAATACGACATGTTGGTCTTAAAAGCAAAGTAAACAATTTAAACACAGACAATTAAATATGATTTTTGATACATGGCAGTTCATACATTTCAATTATAATCACACCATCAACTTCAGAATATTCCTTGTAAAAACGACATTATTTAGCATGGAAATTGTTTGCTATCATTGTATCACATTGGACAAGTTTTTTTTCTTTCCTTTTTTAGGAACAATTTACAAGCACAAAAAAATTTCACTAATCGTGCTAATTTAGCTTAATTGTCATGACAATGTTTTTTCCGATAGGAAAATGGCGAGCATGTTAAAAAAAAAGTCATTAGCCACAAAATAATGTTTTTTATCTCTATCTCGTGGGGTGCGGAAGATAATAGGTTTAATTGTTTTTAGATTTGTAATACAGACTATAAGCTAATTGGTAATTTTGTTGGTAATGAAGTTAGCACGGGTTAGAATCTAGATTTGTATATAGGCCTAGAGATTCTAATCATATATCGCATCTTGAAGCACAGGGAAATAACTGATTAGGTTCATTAGTATTTACTAAATACATTTGATTACGTGAAAGAGCTAAGCTGTTATTTTGGAAAACGATATTGAAACTGAATACGGAAGCTGTAGCTAAATGTATCCGAAATAAGTAATGATAATGAAAATATGATATTTTTGTAAAATTATAAAGTATTACTTTCAAACAAGTAAAGCCCAGTCTTTTTTTCCTTGTTTATAAATTGTCTTCGTATAATATAACAAGTCGTAAATTGCAAGTCAGAAGTAGCCAATGAGGTGCGTTCGTACTATAACGAAGTTTTAAAAATATACGGTACTTCGAATACAATACAGAATTCGGAATTTGTTATATCCCATTTTAAATACTAAATGCTTTCTTTTATACAGGATTTAGCTTGTAGAAAATCTCAGCAATGTATATCAATTTCATAAAATGTGAAATAATTAAAACGCACTCCCAAACAATGTTTCCCTTTATGCCATTTTGTAATAGAATACTTTTGTGTGGCTCTGTATATTGATAAAAAAGTTTTATTCGTACCACGGATTGTACAGAATGTATATTGTATATTTTAGTATATATTTCATAGATGCATATGAGTTGCATTATGTTCGAAAGAGTTTAACATCATTAAAGTGCACTTGAAATTATTTTTTCTCATTAAGCGTAATGTAACGAAATATTTTTGATTATTTCTATAATTGAACCATACATCCGATTTTCATAAAATATGAAACTACACGACAGAAAAATTTAATAATTATCTATTTTAAATTTCAAATTCTGTTGGGTAGTTTTTGCGTTGTTATATGAAGACAGACGGACGGAAGGACGAATAGATGGACGGATTGAATGAGGACTATAGGTGCTATGTATTTATATAATTATGAACGCAATTAAAAAAGATAACATGAAAAAAAAAAGGAATAAAGCAAGAGAAAAGTTGAAAGCTGCTATTTACTTTTGAAAACACCAAAGTCAACACCTTAAACATTTATTTCTAATAAAACAAATTAAGAGTAATATAAAAAATTTTTATTTATTTTTTTAAATAATTATGTGAATAAAAGTTTTTTCTCGCATTGAAATATTAGATCGATGTTTTTTTGTACTTTTTTCTTATATATATAAATTGTTTTATTAAGGCTGTTCGTAAATTCAAACAGGCGAATTTCTACCACATTTTTTATTAATTTTTACTTTCAAACTGCTCTTAATAAGAAACTGTGTAACTGGACTGTTTTTTTTTCCATTTTTTCATAAAGGAAGAAAATTTTTCAGAAAATTCTAGCAAATTTGATATTTGCAACAAAATTTCTAATGCTATATCGCAGAAAATTTTATAAGAAAAATGCCATCTTGGAACGAGACAAAAATCATTTATAATTCAAATTGTAACTCATTAATAGGGAAATGAAAAATAACTATTCGATAACAAATCTGTTAAACAATTTTGCTTGAAAATTTCATGCTTAAAATAATTGTTTTGTTAGTAATTTAACAGACATTAAATAATTATAAATTATTCCATTTCTACTAAATAATTAAAACATTTTTCTTCTTTTCTCACCTTTTTTCGATTTCAGGAATATTCTCGAATTTAAAAAATGCCCCACGAAGGGCATTACCCACAGGGCCTTTATTGCTCGAGTAGATAATTGGCCATTACAAAATAAACCAAACCTCTAAAAGTTCAAAATTTTCATTATAACCAGGGCAATGTCTAAAAAGATTTAAGCTATCAGATTTACGAAAATTGCATACAACCCCCCCCCCCCCCCCCAAAAAAAAAAAAAAAAAAATTAAGATTCATATAATTTAAAAATTAGACTTTTTAAAAAAAATTATATTGCCCCACTGGAAAGTTTTTATGTAGATCAGGGGATAATAACGAAAGATTACTTAAATATCAGTAAAAAATAAATAAAATAAATAAATATTTTGTATTATTTACATGAAGAAAAAATTACTTATAGATTCCAAACTTCTTTTTTCTTAACACGACATAATACCTTTGAAATCATCTCGTCAATTTTGTATAATACTAATGCATGAATATATGTGGTGCACAATACTTAAAACTAAAAATTAAATAAAATTAAAAGAAAATCTTGCATACAATCTCATTTTACTAAATTTTATTTATTTATTTATTTATTTTTTTTAATTTAACTTAAAAATAATTTTTACTACTATTTTAAATGTGAATATTTCTGTTTCGTTTTTTTTCCCTCATTCATTAGAATATAATATGGATTTTTAGGATTTTAATGGATCTTTAGATGTGTGGGATTTTACATTTAATATGATTATTTTTCTCTCGTGTATATTAAAAAATGAAGGCAATTCAACAAACTCTCAATTTAAATATTTAAAAAAAAATAGCTATAAAAATGAATGTTAAATCCATTCACAAAAATGTAAAATACGCCAAGGAGAACTAGTAATAAAACATTTTCAAGTCTCTATGTAAATTATCAAAAAAGGCTTAGTATTTTTCGAACAAGCAAGTTGTAAAATATGAATAGGGAGAAAAATCAGTTTAGAGTTTTCATTTGTAAGGGTCATTGCGCTGAATCGATTAATAAAATTTATATCTCACGATACAATAGTCGTATAGATAAAAATGAGGTGTCAATATATTCAAACTAAAAAAAACTTTCGGTTAATATTAAAAAAAAAAAAAAAAAAAAAAAAAAAGGGAAAGAAAAGAAAATTAATATTTTGACCGATTTCAAAGTACTATGTCCCCTTAAATATATATCTTTACATCTACTTGTCATTTTTATATTTTTCGTATAAGTGAATATAAATAGTTAAAGTTATGCAATTATTAAATCAATTTTACGTACAAAATCTAGTTATACTTTTCTAGTTTTTTACATTTTAAATGTCAAATTATTATTATTATTTTTTTTCGCTAAAACTAATAAAAAAATATTAGAGTTGATTTTAAATCAAATATATTGTTCTTTAATATTAATTGAATAAGTTTAGCATTTTTGATAACCCTTGTAACATCATGACCGATATAACGTATTTATATTGGTGCTGGCAGCGTTTCGAATAAAGGATATTTTCATAGAGTCTGTACGAGTAGTGATTGTGGAAAATTCAATAGAGTATGGACTAATGAAGAGTGTAACACCCCCCCTTCCCATTATGGTCTTTTATTCAACGGCAAGTTCACATTTAGAAGATATTTTTACTGGTGGTGTTGGGGAGTTTACTTAAATTCTCCCAAATATTCATAGCGTTGTTTAATGTGCATATTGTAACTAACTACCAATAAATATTACAATCTAATTTTTCATTTTCTATAAAGAAAACATTATTGAAAAATCCTACGAAATAATAAGAGTTATTTTGTCCTGTCATCATTTAGATCTTTCTACGATGCAAATCTCTAACGCTATTGAATTAGTTAAACTTAATTTCCTTGCTTATATTTCCTAACATATCTATAACACATTTTGTATATATACGTGCACTGTACTATTTTAAGAAATTTACATGCCAACGTTAATGCATTTTTAAAGAAAAGCACCCATATTTCTTAGATGCAGTTCATTTTTAGCTATATTCACCTAATAGCACTGATATTGATTCCTTCCAATATTTAATAAATTTTTTACTTTGTTACAACTATATTTTCCAAAATAATGCCAATTAAAATTCAAAATCAAGCACTAACACTAGGGGCAGCCACTCCTAGCATATTAACTGAGTTATATCATTATTTCTATAAAAGAAATTTAATTAACAATAATATTTTCCTCTGTAGCTATATAGAGGAAATGAATCAAATTATGTTTCATGTAGGTTGGATTCATATCTAGCACTACGTATCTCCGATTTACCTAATTCTAATATTAGTTTTATAGATTTTAACATTACTTTACTCTCTTTTTCAGTCTAATAAAACTGTTAATATCCAATATTTACATTAAAAGAAGTGGTTTTCTATTTAACACAGTTAATTTTACTAACTTTAGTTTCTGTCTACATATTTAAATATACAGAAATATTCTACTAAATCACTCTAAGCGTATTAAATGTCTATGTTCTTCCAAACAGAAAATGCCAGATTTTACTGTGAAGGGCGAACGTGGATTTCTGAAAATAATAATAATAATAATAATAATAAAGTATATAAAAGGCTACAAAATTTTATATAAAAATATTAAGAAAAACATATTATCAATAGTAAAAATAAATAAATAAATAAATAAATAAATAAATAAATAAATGCTTTTATTTAGCTATGAAGTTGGAAATACTGAAGAAATATTTTAAATCATTCCAAATATATTAACAATAATAATAATAATATTAATAATAAAGTATATAAAAGACTACAAAATTTTATATAAAAATATTAAGAAAAACATATTATCAATAAGTTTTAAAAAAAAAATCAAAAATCAAAAATGCCCTTTTTTAGCTATGAAGTTAGAAATACTGAAGAAATACTTTAAATCATTCCAAATATATTAACAATAAAAATAGTGGGGGTTGAAATTATGGTTGAAATTTATGAAAATAAATTTAAATATGTAAGACAGAAACTAAAGTTAGTAAAATTAACTATGTTAAATAGAAAACTACTTCTTTTAATGTAAATATTGGATATTAACAGTTTTATTATGACTGAAAAAGAGAGTACAGTAATGTTAAAATCTATAACTTATCGTGCACTTACACATTTATATTTCGTGCATTATTCCACCACTTATTCCTCTATGTTAGTTAACCTTTGAACTAATATGACATTCATCCCTTTTCTACGCCTATTCACACCTATATTTATTATTGTACATCTTTAAAAACTTTTTATGAGCAACCCGAGATACCTAAACATTGTTTCACATTTATAAAATTAATTAAGATGTACGCAAAAACATATTTCAGGCTTTCGCCGTTGTTTTATATATTTTCATGATAAGGAAAAATCTTTCATGTTATTTATAATTTATTTGAAATTGTGTTAAAAAATCTTAAATGCCGTTTTCTTATCAAAAAGATCTTTTTGCATGTAGGCCATGTACTTCAAAGTTATATGCATATGTTAAAATTCAACGCTAATAAAATTTTATTCCAAATTAATCAGATGCGCATTATATAATTCTGTAATTAAAAGAAAATATAGTTTTTGCAGCGAGCAAAAAGATAATTAATTAGATAATCTCCTAGATAAAAGATAATCTTCTGATTTTCTTTCTTTTTCCTTAAAAGGTTGGAAATTTTGCATTTTTCTATTGAACGTTTTCTACCTTTTTACCACGCTTTTATTAACTTCAACTGTGAGTTTGTGAGTTTGTAACTCTCCTTATTTTATGTATGTTCACCGATTACTCCGAAACCATGCAACCGATTAACTTGGTTTTGGTGTTAAATGAAAGACGATGCTCTCGAATTGGTACCACTTTAGTTTCATCGAAATTGGTTCAGTACTTTTTTAGTAATTAGGCAAAAACTAATAAAATTAGTATTTTTTCGCTAATTAAAAGTGTTGAATACGTTCACTGAATGGACTGTAGACGGCATGGCCGAGCGGTCTAAGGCGCCGGATTAAAGCTCTGTTTTTCGAAAGAGATTGTGGGTTCGAACCCCCACTCCTGGCATTATTTACATCTATGTAAAATTAAAAAAAAATTCCGTATTACAGTTTTTATTTTTAACTGGCTTCAGAAAAGGAAGAGGAAGTTATCAATTCGACGCGTATGTATTTTTTTTCTATGTTTGTTCACCAATTACTCTGAAACTATCCAACCGATTAATTTGGTTTTTGTATTAAATATAAATATAGTTTTAAAAAACTAAAAACCACGCTTTTAAAGTAATCAAACTAAAAAGTGAAAAATAAATATAGTTTAAAAAAACTAAAAAACACGCTTTTTAAGTATATCAAACTAAAAAGTGAAAAATAATTCGTACTATAAGCTGAAAACGAAAATAGATGAAAAATACTATATTACTATAAAATCATTGTTATTATAGAAATCAATTAATAAGCAATAAATAAAATTATCGTGGAAAAAAAGCGTGGGGTGCTTCTTAAGAACTGGTAGATGGAGCATGGTAGATGGAGCACCCCACTCTGTA